>JAUIMM010000039.1:600000-987500 GCA_031769625.1 Taudactylus pleione
TCCGCTGAATATGCCTTCACAGGTGTAAATCATTTTACGCCATCTGAGGATGGTGTAAACCGACTGGACTCTGAAAATATTTGTTTTTCTGAGTTTGGTACATACGGGTCAGGTCATTGTTCCTATTGATGATAATGGAGACTGCGGTCTGCAGCGGTAGTTTGCCTTTTGTAGGAGATTTCTGTGAAATCTCCTGCATTAGGCTTTTGTTAAATAGCGGTGATACATAAAATTGATATAAAAAAATAATTTCTGCCTAATGTTATGACAAACCAGCTTGATATATAGGCTCCTAAATCTAGTATTGGGTAGGATTCACCATGTTAAGACCAAATCCGTCATTGTACTTACCTGTGGAACACTGTTCTTCTGATCCAAGAGATTTATTATTATCTTTATTTATAATTCTCCACAAAGTGTCTGCAGTACCATAGGTTAGGGGAAGGACAGTATACATTTACAAAATGGAAAAAAAAAAGTGAATTAAAAATAAAGAATTCTACTATGGACAAACCGCTATGAGTTAGCTACTCTGCTAACTCATAGCAAGTCATGCAAATAAAGCCATTTATGAGTAAAGTGAGCATACATAGATACAGATGAGCAGTAATACTAAAGGCATGGTTGCAATTAGGAGAACTAATCCCACAGAATACAGGAACAATTCTGCATAAGATACAGTATGACAGCAACACATGAGGAGGACAGACTGGACAGAAATGAGACATAGGGTAGAGGGCCCTGCCCCTGAGAGCTTACATTCTAGAGCAGACCTGGCCAACCTGTCTCTCCAGCTGTTGCAAAACTACAAGTCCCAACATGCCATGCCACAATGCTAAAACTGTGGCAGGGCATGCTGGGACTTGTGGTTTCACAACAGCTGGAGAGTGACAGGTTGGCCAGGCCGATTCTACAGCAGTACACATTACTGAGCTTTTTGGGTATAATGTTTATGTAATTTATTTTCGTTACTTTTCTTCTGCAACAGATGTATGTTGTTTTATTGGAAAACAAAGCATCACATTTATATATTCTGTTTTTTACTGTATAATTATGATAACAGGATATTTTTTTAACATTCTATTTACTAAATACAATTCTTTAAACAGTTATGGAGTGAAAGCAATTACATTCGCATAATGAAGGTTTGTTATAACAGTACATTCATAAAGTATTGCTATTGTGAGGTTAAGATTCTTCAATGTTACCTTTTATAAGTTTGCATTTACTGCAAGTTTGATGTGTATCCTGTGTAATAAAAAGCACACTCTGTACAGTGTATATAATAAAAAAAGCATAATAAGAAACATGTAAGTTTATGGAAAATAAGAGTTATGTTTAACTGATATTTACATTATATTTAAAATTGTAAATTGAGGTAATTTTATGTTTTCATTTAAGTATATATTTCTGGCTCATATACAAAGTAACAAATAGCTGCAGGTTAACGTCAGGGTTCTTGGCCCACTATTATTACAATTTGCCAAAATGTGTTTTCTTTTACCTTTCAATTCACTGGTTGAATTAAATTATATATTGTAAATTTTAGATCATATTTGTCAAATAGGTAATAAGTAGAGATGTGCGCTGACCCCCATGTGTTGGATCTAGATTCATCTGCGTGTTTTGGAACACCACCCTCAAGTGTTTTGTATCTGGGCCTTTTTTTTTTTTTTTTAAATAGACAACATTTTTTTAAAATCATGTAAATTTTGCAATCCAAACCCCAAAATTTGGATTTAAAATCCAAATTCCGAACTGCTGGAAGATCAGAACCTCGACTCAGGAGATTAGAACCGTGATTTGGATCTGATTCACGAAATTTGGGTAGATTCGGATTTCTGGAGAACCGACCCGCACATCTCTAGTAATAAGGTGCTTTTAAGCTTTTTAATGAACTACCTACCTCTCAAAGATATTACACATGGCATTTAACTATTGAGTGGTCTATAAAATAGTCTTTGGTCAATTAATTTAATTGTAGAATGCCTTGTTTAATTGCTCTGGTCAAGGATAATCACTTTTACTAATGTAAGGTCTGCCATAGGATTTTATTGTACATGGATGCTAATGGCAAATAAATTAGTTTAATTTTTTTCTAGCATTGCACAGTTTGGTGACATTATTTCATATGTTTTCTTTCTTCGATTCTCTATGGTGCATTTAAGATAACTTATTTTGACTACTATCATGTCCAGTAATAAATAAGATAAATATAGCCAGGAAGTATGTATTGTTGACATGTTGCACATAAGAAAATATGTTACAACATACTGTAATTACAGACATTCCAGCCTGGAGAGGAGATGATGCTGACAGCTTTGGGGGGGGGGGGGGGGCAGAGCCGGATGGTAGGCATCATTAGGTCCCTCCCCTTCATGGGAAAAGGCCGTGATTTGCGGGTCCGTGAGGAGGGGCGGGACTAAATTACCCACAAATTCCCCATAAAATCTCTCCATCCTGCCCACTTCACTAGGTGTTTATATTGTTTGAGGAGATTGACGGCATTTGGTGATTTTTTTTTACCACTGAGGCATTGAGAGTGTGTTAATCTACTGTATTCCAGTTTGATATGGGAATAGTACTATCATGGGCTGTAGACCGTATGGTTAAAGCGGCTGAAAGTATTATTGGTAGTGAGTTACACAATGTTGAACAAATTTATATTAAAAATAGTTTACAAGAATAGTTTACATAAAGGAAATAGCATCATAAAAGTTTGTCAGCATCCAAACTACAGTGTTTTACCTTCTACCTTCTGCTTCTGGTGTATCACATCTAGAACTTTGTGGTATAGGGAAAAAAAAATGTCTCCTATCGATTGTTAGTATGAACCTGAATGGGGATTTTAACTAATGGTGTTTTGGCATGCTTGTCTACTTTTGAAAACTAGTTTCAGGGAAATTATAGTTGGTAGTACAATGCGCTGCGCAAATCGCGGTGCGCTGTTCAGGGATGTTGTCATGTTCCGCCCATAGGGCGTATCTAGCTCCACCTATGGACATATTTATTGCCACTCAGGACAGTGTTCTGCAGTGGCAGGGGAAAACTAAAGTTTTAAGTGCAGCATGCTCCAGGGGGAGGGGTGTGTGTGTGTGTGTATGGGTGTCTCTTCAGTGATGATGATGATGAGACAGTTTGAGCAGAAAGCGGGTATAAATGAGCACTGTATACTCAGAAAACACAGGATGGACATAGACAGGTGCATTTTTAAAACAGGAGAAATATCTCCAATGCTGTATGACTCCTACAGAGTGACTGATTAATACAGGCCAACCTGAGCATTGCTGGAGTAAGAGCCTGCAGCGTGCATACAGAGATCAGTGAATGTAATGGCAGATCACATAAGTTACAGGGGCAGTCAGAGAGGCAATGTGCCCATGAAATAGAAATGACAGTGCCCAGCAGATGGCCAATAACCGGGGGTATGACAGATGGAGCCAGGCAAGGAGATTCCATAAAATGTACTACAGGGCACTTACACCGCTATTAGGGACTGGCAGAGGATGATTGGGCGCAGTCAGGGTGGCAGAGGCGCTATGCTGGTGACTGCCGCCAGCACACACATACACACACTGGCCACTTACCTTCTCCTTCCTGCCCTGGTTACTCTGCTCCTCTGTCTTGCTGACTCTTCCGATCACGGCTGTGCTCCATGTTATGTCTGCTGTGCTGTGTCCGATCGACCTGCGCCACCCCCGCCGCATCTATTTGTATTGATGAACCGCGGTGAGAAGCTGCTGCTGCTGGTGGGCTGCGACTGGCCTCCGCTAGCTGGCTGTTGCTCCGGACCAGTGCTGATGCGCAGAGGAGGACGAGGAGCTGGTGTTAGTGCTGGAGCCGGGGTAGAGCTTTCAGCTAAGTAAGGACACTGCTACCCATAACTCTGCGGTGCGGTGGCCGGCCCCTTTAGTATCTGAGAGCATTGTGTAACTTCTCGGGGCAGCAGGAGTCTCTGCAGTGAGCCGGGAGTCTCCTGCCAGATGCGGGAGTGTAGGTAAGTATGTGTTCCGGGCTGTAATGCGTTTGTGGTTATCTGGTTTGTAAATTCTTGTTCTTTTACAATGAATAAAGAGCAGCAACTGTGATGTTGTACAGTAAAGCAGGGTACACACTGGAGCGATGTTGTTCTGATTTGGGCAAGTTGGAGCCACAATTAATGCAGTGTGTATGCACGATATGCGTGCCCCAGCAGTCGCATGCAAAATCGTCAGGTTTGATGTGCTGCACATGAACCCTGAGGATATGGCGTGTGGCGCCATGCAGTGTAATGAAGGATGGAACAAGTGATCGTTCCGTTGTTCATTACATCGCTTTGATATGTACACAGGATCCGATATGTCGGGCTGACATAGCTGTGTACACATCGCTCAGTGTGTACCCAGTTTAAGGGAGATAAACTGGTTGCAAATTCAATAGGTTAGGCACATACTGTAAGTTAAATAAATGCATTATATATATTTTTTTTTTCTCCAATTAATGTTTGCTAGTTACTTGTTTTCTGTGTTCCCTTCTTGTATAGTCTTTCCCTACCACACTTCTCCCACCTGCGCAGACTGTGGGCCTGATTCAAAGATGGATGCTAATGCAATCACAGATGCGATTTAGCACAGACCACAGCTGCAAATATATAATAGTTCTAAAACTTACCCGCGCATAGTGACGCCCACTGCTGCCTTCTCATCTGCATCTGATATGGCTTACCAGCGTAAATATCGGTCACATCGACCAGCCATGCAGCCCTTGCGGAAGGTCTGACCTGTCTTAACTGCAGCTCTCATGCTGCGTTGGAGATCGCAATGGCTAACTTATGCACACACCTGCGTTTTTCTAAACCACCCCTTTGTTATCTCCCCCAAACACTAACTACATGTCACTGTCTTTGCGAATCGGTTCTCTGTCACCGAGGGGTGACTCCAAAGTGCATACTCCCCTAGGTGACAGGAGCCGGGTGCTGCACTGTAGCATTATGTGCAGCACTCTGGTCCTGACACTGTGAGGGAGCCGGCACTGCACACAGGGCCACGTCCCTTCCCGGGCGACTACGCTTCCCTGCCCGGAGACCACGTCCCCTAGTCGGCAGCCGCTCGTACAGCGTCATATCTCCCCGCACCGTTTGAAACCGTGGGGAGGGACGCCACTGTTCTCTGTGCGTGTGGGATCGCAAGATAATTGCAGCACATGCGCAGTGCGACTCTGAATATCAAAAAATTGCTCATTGCATAAAAATCGGCATCGTGTTCATCTCCGAATCAGGCCCAGTGTGCGGAGACTTGTCGGATCTGCTCCTTGGAGGGAGTGAATATTTGCAATCTGCCCGGTAACATCATTTAATATAACATCACACAGCAGAGAGGGAGAAGTTACCGTGAACATATGTCTTGTGTAAGTGAATATTTTATGTTGCATTTATTGAATCCATTTAACCACCTAAGATTTACCAGTGAGTCACTTTTGGGGATTAGTTGTCTTTGATAAAGGGAAGTAACAGTTATAAATAAATATCCCTAGCAGGTGACAAAATAAACACATGTGCATGATTCCTTTTAGCTCGTGTCTGAGGACTGATCACATGCTCTCGTTTGTGTAGTGTTTTTAATTCCCGAGATATTCTATTTCATTTGATCTGAAGAAGGTAGCATGGATTCCAATGAGGAAACCCAAACCCTGAAGGGAAGTAGTATAATAGTGTTTCATCTGAAGCCGTCTTCCTCCACAGTATCTGCAGCAGAGCCCAGGGCAGCCTTTATTAGGACAACATTGGATATCCCTTTATTTAAATGCCATAGCTTTTTATTCTCTCATGTCACATCAAGGAGCCTGTACGTAATGATTGCTTCCTGTTTAGAATGCATTCAAATGAATGGCGATCTTTCTAGAAGCATATCTGAGGCGTCAGTGCTTTGAGTACATTTAAAAAAATGTTTGTGTAGCCTAGGGCCACAAAATGTATTCTCGTGGTTTGCCTCCCAGCCATTAGGTAAGGGTCTTTTTGTTGATAAGATCTTATTTTAAGAAACACTAAACACTATTATAAACATTTTGAAGTAAATGTATTTTTCATCACATTCCCTGTCAAACTTTCTGCTTTTTTTTGCAGTTGCCATCCTACAGTCAGTGATCACAGCTGAACGAACTGCTAAATAAAAGTGATGTATTCAGCATAAACCGCAACTATGTTCATATGTCAGATATATTCAACCTTTTCCAAACCATGGCACGCTGAACAAGATTCTAAAATTATTAAGCTAAAACTCATAATGTGCAACACATCTGTGCCCCAAATTCATATGGTACACAGTAATGCCCCAATTGGTAATATGGCACACAGTGATGCCCCCAATTGATAATCTACCACACCATAATGCCCAAATTCATATGACAGACAATAATGCGCCCAACCGGTAATATGCCACACAGAGCCCACTCAGTCACCCCATTTGTATGCCAGCCTCAGAGCCCACTCTGTCATGCACCTTTGAATGAACAGAGCCCTCATTGGCATGCCCTTATGTGCCAATGCAGAGCCACCCTTATGTGTCAATGCAGAGCCACCCTCATGCCCTTATATGCCAATGCAGAGCCACCCTCATGCCCTAAAAAGGCTGGCCAGGGTCACGTTGAGGTGCACAGCAACAGATATATATCACCTCCGAATTCCATACAGAGCTGTTTGGAGGAATCCTGGACAAGGGGGCAGGATTCCAGCAGGGAATGGGACTTATAGTTTGGCTGCCCCTGGTGTAAACATACCCTAAAATCTGCAGTTGTGAATTATAAAGCAAAGTCTAGTCTTAAAATAAGGACCGCAGGGAGAAATTGCATACACTACATAGTAAACTTACCAGTTATACTTAAATGACCTTGACAACAAGAAGTTTGACATTTATATGAAAAACATTCCTTAGAAACCTATTCTATTGCAAGATGCGCAAAAAATTTGACTGCATTAAGAACAAATTTTACAGTGTATGCACATTTGCTCTAAGAGGGGGGCGGGCATTGTAAATAGAGGAGAAAAGCGAGAGACCGGAGGAAAGAACAGGAGAGAGGAAAAAAAAAACAATCTAGGCAGCTAGTATGTCTATATATACCTTGTCCTTCTCTTATCTCTTTATTTCTGTATCCCTCCTGTTGGACTTGTTTGTTTACTCAATAATAATAATAGTCTATATTTGCTTAGTCCCTTTGTCCGGAACGCTCTTTGAATTTGAATTCAAAGACTAATTAAAATATTAATGTGAAGCGGGATAGGGGTGACCGCCGGATGCTGTTCTCACACACTACTGGTGGTCTGTGCTCTCACATGGACCCGGCGCCCTAGCCATGTGCGGACACTGTTTACGTTCTGCCTAGTTCGGCTCCTGATTGGCAGTCTGTCTGCATGACATAGCTATTACATAATGAGGGTGGGCGCACGGGCGGCACACCATGTTAGGTTGCTGTCGTAGGGGGCTCTTCCCTCACCTACTTTATCCAACACGTGGATTCCAGGCTCGCAACTCCCAGCCAATAAGCATCAGGTTTACGCCTCGAAAGCAACACCTCTTTTCTCTACTTTCCACGAGAGCTGCCGGCAGCCGCTGATAGGCGGGAGGCTGGGAGACAGTGAGGCGGAGTAACAGTGCATTATCAGTTGTATCTATAGGGGCTCAGCTTTCAACGCCCCCTGGAAATGGACCATTTTGCTTCAAAGTCCATGGCCAAATATATCATTGCACATACAAATTGTCGAAATGTTACAATAAAAAAAACCCCCAAAAAACCATAAAAGGGCGTCGCTTAGCCAATTGTTTCACACACATCTTTTATTACCCGATTCCGTCCTATTAACATGTCATTTAGCCATTATCTAGTGTTTTAGTATTTTCCGTATGTATTTTCTCAGCTCAAATTGGCGAAATGTTTGCCACGGGAATACTAGTAGTAATAATAATAATAAATCTACAAAACATGCATTGCTGGGTACAATTCTTTTAGGATGTGAGCCACTGTTTTAAGGGTGCATTTGGCTGGAGTTGCAGTCATTGATTATGTGAAACGCATACATTTTGAAGTGGAGAATAGAACAACCTGTATCCAATCAGAAGTGCAGTTATATTTGAAGCACTCACCCGCACTGATCTTGTAGTGGCAGTGATTAGTCCATTTCTGTGAAGTGCGGACAGGGCTACTATATATGGGAGGTAGGAAGCCACAGAGGGCCTGTCAGCATCCTTACACGCTGTAATATCGATTGCTGCATCCAAACACTCCACCATCAAGGGCACCATCGAAACTTGCACCAGTCTTATGGCAGCTGTAGTTTCTTTGTCTGACTATGGCCTCCTATGCTTGCGGCTGTGATGTGTTAGCATCTGTTTCCATCGTAACATCGCCTTTGTGTGTACACTAGCGATGAGGATACTGATCTAGGTAGATTGCGTTATATGGAGGTACATTTAAGACCACAAAGTCCATATATCTAACCTGTTGGTAAAGTAGATATCTATCTTTTGCCAGTTATCAAATTATTTTTTAAGATTTATAAAGGGAAAAGTATAATAGCAGAATAAAAAGTTATACTTACAGCTCATTCCTTCATATAGTAACAATATTAGTAGAACTGTCAGAATTGTTGGAACCCAAAATAAGCAAACTGTTGGGAGTTATGACAGCATGAATACAGTAAGTATTGAATATCAAAGCTGAAGCAAATGGTTATACTGTGTCACACAAAGTTAATAAAGTACAAGGAAGCGGTAATTCAATAAAAATATAAATAACTAAACTAGTCATGTCCAGTAGTTATTGTTTATTAAGAGACACAGACAGACGGACAAATTGAGATGAGGTACGGCCAATTCCGGATGAGACGGCCGGTCACATTCAGTGTGTGCGTTAGTGAAGTAGGAAAATGAGTGCACATACATTTTGAATGCGATACATCCTGCCATAGTGTTAATTCTAGGTCCGGCATCGGCCAGGGCGGCGGCCCGTAAAAAGGGCACTTTTGCGTGCACCCAAAAAGGGGCGTGGTCATGAGAAAAGGAGGTGTATCCTTAAGACACGCCTCCTTTTCATCATTCTTGGGGCCGTGCCCAGCACTTACGGACATGCTGGGCTGCCCCCAAGCTCTCTTCTTACTGCAGGGCTCGACAAATTTTTCATAATCTAGTAGCCAGCTTAAAAATATAGGAGCCAGACCATCGTCCCAAACCACACTATTTGCCTTTTAGTGACCTGGGCCTAACGCCCAGGTCACTCTCACCTATTTTGGGTAAGATACCTTATATTGGGCCTAATGCCCCTTATGTAGCCCGGGCCTTGTGCCCGCCTATATGCAAACAGGCCTATTGCCTGATTTACCCCACAGGCCTAGTGCCCAACAACCCTGGTGGTCTAGGGAGGGGTTAATAGTAGGCCTCACAGAGTGACCTACCTGCTACGGTGGAAGAGGCTGCGGGGGGAGCTTCTTTAGCTCTTTCACTTTCCACCCCTGCAGTCCTCTCCGGTCGTCAGCTCCATTCCTCTGCCGCTGGCCCGTCCTGGCCAGCGGCGCCTCCTTCTTCTTTCAGCCGGCGCCTCCTGTCTTCTCTCTTGTTCACGGCGTCTTCTGGCCTCTTCCGTAGCCGTCGGAGCGCTTCTCTCTTTTTCAGGAGGTCTTGTCTCCTCCCCCTCCGCACTGCTATTTCCCATTCAGCGTCATCTAATACAGGACGCGTCTGTTCACTGCGTCTGCCTCCTATTGGCTGCTGGACCGCAAGCCGTGGAAGGCGGTCCCTTCACCAGGCGGTCCCTTCACCAGGTACCAGTCGCTTCTGCTTACCCTGCGCTGGGTGCAGAAACCGCATCCTAGCGTCGGCCAGGGATGTCTCCTTTGCCTGACCCTGCAGCTGTGCCGAGGCTGGGATCAGCCACTTGATCCCAGCACGGCTTTCCATATTCGCAATGGGGATGCCAAGGAATTCTGTGTTCCTTGCAAAATCCAGTCGCCAGGTCTGAAAATTTGGTCTCCCTGGCGACCGGGATTTGTCGAGCCCTGTCTTACTGTGAATAGATGCTGCCCCCCCCCCCCCCCCAAGCTCTCTTCTTACTGTGAATAGACACACACATTCACGCAGATATATATATATATATATATATATATATATGCAGCAAACGTACATTTTATATATAACATACACACTAACACATATCCAGTGAATGCATACAAACACACACGCTTATACATACACAGTATACACACACTAACACATATATACACACTAACACATACACAGTATACACACTAACACATACTGCATATACACTAACACATATATACACACAAACTCATACATACACATAATAACAGTACACATAAACACTTACATGCAGGAGCAGTTGGTTGCTAATGAAAGCGGGCACCTTACATAATTAGGCCCCATCCCCTTGTGCCGTAATCCCACGATTTGCGGGTGATATGGGGGCGGGGCATGACTTATTTGCTCCGCCCCCACTTCGGCAGGTGTGCTTGAAGGCCCGTGACGACAGCCCCTATCGCCTCCCCCCCCTTAAACGGGCCCTGAATGCACCACAACTCCAACCCCCACTGGACACTGTGACCAGCGGGTGGGGGCAGCACCCTGCACACCCAGCAGGCTGTTTCGGCAGGGCACAAGTAGCGCAGGGCGCATTTTGCCATTTTAAATCTGGTTAGGGGTGGCAGCCTGCTAAAACAGCCTATTGAGAAGACTACTCAACTTACCATATGCATAGCTACGTTTATAAACGCTGCTAGCATGTACATTTGCGAATAAAACCGCAAAGGACATCTCTGCCGATAAGAGCTGTCCCCTATGCAGTGTGAGGACTTCCGGAATTATGCAAAAAAATTCCATAGGCTTCAATTAGCCAATGCCATCTATAGAGGACATCTATATCGGGTACAAGATCCAGAAAGTTTTTCTTTCCGGAGTTTGATACATATGGGAAATGTGGTCACACCTTGTTTTCTCAGTTTGACTGCATTTTTCTGTTAGTATATCCCACCCATAGTCTCCAGAAAACATTCTATCCTTTGACCCCATTTACAGCATTAAACAGCACAGTACATATTTCAGAATGTTCGGGACATGTCAGAATAGGGGTAAATGTAATAGGCTGTGGCTTTGAGACATCAGCGAGTCCCGTTCGAGACTGCCTGATGTTTTAAAGTAGCAGTCTTTTAGTAGGCAAAATAAACCTGGCTAAAAGACTGCTATTTTAAAACATCGGGCAGTCTAGCACGGAACTCGCTGATGTCTCAAAGCCGCAGCCTATTACATTTACCCATGGGAATTTAATACAATACAATGTTCACTGCTCTAAAGTGCTTCATAATTTATAGACTGGAAAGGGGCAGTTTGGCCTATTTGATACTATCCTCCAGAGCCGTAACTAGACTTTTTGGTGCCTTGTGCCAGAGAGAGCATTGGTACCCCCCTCCATTTTTTTAAATAGGGACTTAAGATAGTGCACCTGAAAAAGGGCCATGGCTTCATGGGGAAGGGGGTCAGGGAAGAGATGGGGGTACTCCTGGAGCAGCCAGGAGATGCTGGGGATAAAAGAAGATGAAGCTACAAGTGAGAATGATAAAATTGACAGACGTGAACAGCGCCCCCTGCCCTGAGGTGCCCTGTGCATTGGCACAGGTCGTACTACCCTAGTTACGGCCCTGCTATCCTCTATCACCTGTACTAAATAATTGCAGGAAATCCCTGGGTCTAAGGCTCGGTTAGTACCACAGAACCAGCTATGTGAGTGCGAGGACTACTGTATCTGGTTGTTTTGGTGCAAATGTTGTACATAAATTCAGTATTAGCAACTTAACCATTATGTCAGTTTTTAATGTTTGCATGTTAAACTAATCCGTTTATTTTCTGTACTACAGTCAGTAATTGCCCTGGAAAATGTCATTCTTTCAAGTATTTTTTTTTTTTAATTTATTCATTACAAACCCAAACTAAATAAAATTCTGTGCTAATTTGATAACTCCATATTTTGTTGCTTTAAATTATTTCATTATTAATATGCACCGTGATACAGGTCTAAAGTTTGGCTACTGTGTGTGTGTGTCTGTGTGTGTGTGTATGTGTGTGTGTCTGTGTGTCTGTGTTTAAGGCAATTTATAACTCAATTTTTGCTTTCCTAAATATAAATTGCATTCTGCTCCTAATCAGTTTTGCTCAGTGCGTGGAGACTAATGGACATCTGCACAGTGCTTCTCTGTCTGTGATAACTACAGGGCACTTCCAAACTGCACAGACTGCTAGCAGGCCAAGTGAATTAATAATTAGCTTTGTTGTCACTAAACATAATTATGTTTGCATAATGAAATTTACTGTGCTGTTGTCACGTTTAATAACGATGGCCTGATTCTTTCTATTATAGGCAATCTGGTATGGCAAATTTAATAAATATGAAATGCACAGTAATGAAACTAGTCAGGTGTGAATTGAGTATTGTGCACAATTCTCTTTTGAGAGCAGCAGTGTTGAGACACACAGAGCTACAGTATCAGGATGAAGAAGGTGCATAATTATTTGGTATTTGACTTGGATTAATTGTATATAATTCACAATCAATGATATATATGCCTTATTAATATATTTAGTTTTATAACATTTTTGGGAGTCAGTTTCCATCTTCCTTTGCTGTAAGAAAGCTGCTGGGGTTCACATGTTATGATGCACATAAATATCTGTCTGAAACCATACTGGCTCTGATTCTGAGTCACATGCAGCAGCGTGGATTGGTGGTCACACATAGCAGCGTGGATTGGTGGTCGCACATAGCAGCGTAGATTGGTGTTCGCACACAGCAGCGTCTATTGGTGGTCCCATCTGCAAGTTTATACAATGACCTACAAACTCCTTCTCTTGTGTACATTTTGTCATTTGTGCGGCCAAATGTGTAAGGACTGAGACGCCCACCTTTAACGCCCTTACATGCTGTAATATCAATCGGTGAATCCTTATATTGTACACCACCATCGAAACCCTATGGCAGGTGCAGTTTTTCTGCCTGACCGTGGCCTCCTACGCTTTTGTTGTGCGACTGTGAACACAACACCCTTGCATTGACACTCCAATAATCCATCCAAGATGGGACTGATCTAAAGATATATCTGCAGATGATGGTTGTTCATACACACTGAACAACCATCATCTGTCATCTGGCCGGTGGTTGCTGCAAGTGTACGGGTGATCGTCTGACCGACCATACACACAGCACGATGGACAGCTATATATACCTGCCATCGGCTGTGCAGGACATCCGAAGTGATATGTCGTTCACAGACATATCGCTGGTACTCACTGGCTGACAGGCACACGATATATTGGCCGATTAATTGATCGGCCAGTATATCTTGACAGTGTGTACTCAGCATTATTCTTCAGCTTACTTTACCAACTCTTCTGAAATCACAGTTGACCACTTCGCAGATATCTTTATTATTTTATTATAATATTGTTCCTACACTGTGGTACAGCAACTGTGTGGATTTGCACCCTTAACTCTCTTCTACTGGCCAGGACTCATAATAAGGTCTATTCATTGGGCTCGATTCAATTCAACGAAAATTGAATAGCGCCGGGAAGGAGCTCCCGGAGTTGTTCAATGCAGCGCGCTGTTATGTTGGAAAATGGCTATTCTCGCGCCCTAAACATGGCGTTTAGTCGCGAGAACCGGCATTCTCCGACTAAACTGCCTGGCGCGATGCTGCTTCCACGGCGCTAAGGGCAGAAAACCGCATCATGCCAGGAGTTTTGTTGGATTTCTGCTCACACCCCAGGAGGGATGCGAGAAGAAATCCTTAGTCGGGCTTAACAGCGCGCTGAATTGAACAGCTCAGGGAGCTCATTCCTGGTGCTATTCAATTTGCGTTGAGTAGAATCGAGCCCAAAGGGTCTACAAATGGTCTTATATGATTAGCTGGTCTTATAATATTTGGATGCCACTCCTACTCCATTCCACTACAGCCAGAATACTGAGGTCCCAGCAACCCTCGTGCCCTTTATTTGCCTTAACGTTCTTCTTGTTTAGACTGTTCAGAGAATCTCAAGCAGTGTTTTTTATTGTTTTGGGTTAAATCATGGATAGAGCAAACTGGAAAAATGTTCTTATCAGCTTTATGACTGTCATTGACCAAGCCACCACCTGATTGTAAGTGTCCTCCTCTTCTAGCTCTTATCATATCTCTCCTAATAATGCTAGAAAGAATGACAATTGCAGGTGTAATAAGTAATGTATTGAGCAACATACAGCACATAGTTTTACTTTCTGCGTTTTTGTTGTTGTCTGTTTGCAGAATGGTTGTCCGTTGTTTATGGTGATTTGAATGTATGCAGAATAACCAAGGCTTACTAAGAAATTCCTTACTGTACTTCATGTACCAATCCTATGCAATGCCGTTACTGAAATATACATTTTTCTTACCCTGGAGACTGTATTTATGGGCCAAGTCCTTCTGATAATTTAGCTGTGTACATTGGTCATAAAGGATTGAAAAGCAAATGGATCCTTATCTACAGCTCTGTCCGATGAGCTTAGAAATCATGAGCTTTTAAGGCAGTATTTACCATGCTGTTTGCAGGTGCTCAGGCTGTCTGAAGGGGAAGCAGTTGGTAAGCCAATTGACGAAATCCCGACCGCCGGCTTTCCGACTGTCTAATCCCGGCAAGGTACAAATGACAGGCATCGAAATCCCGACGAAAGCCCTGAAATATGTAGAGAAATGAAGCAGCGGGGTCAAAGTGACCTACAGTGCAATTAATATTTCATTAAAACTTTTCAGCATTATTTTTTTAAACTACACAAGCAATTTGTGTTGTTTTGACGTACTCAATACTCCGGTTCACAGTGTGATTGTGATAATTTAGTACAAGTTGTTTTTTTTCCGCTAGCACAACAAATCGTTATTAATGCAATTAAAATATACAGCAAATATTTGACAATATAAGCTGGTTGTGGTGTAAAAATTAAAACTATTGGTTCAGGCAGGGCTGGCGCTACCATTAGGCAGCTTTAGGCAGCTGCCTAAGGGTGCTAACCACTAGAGGGCGCCGTATAGTTAGTGACAGTGAATGACTCGAGAATGGCAGTGTACTCCGAGCAGTGGCCACCACACTATGGACCTGATTCAGACCCTCTCGCTAGGATGCGTTCGCACGCAGCCCGCCGATTGCTTGCATTCTGCGCATTGGCGTATGCATCGCAATGCGTGTGTGCGAACCTGTGAGAGCATTCGGTAAGCATTCGCTCGCTGCGCATAGACTGCCCGGCAGAATGAGTGACAGGAGATGCCATTTGTGGGTGGTGACGGGTTGGCCCCTAGAAACGGGGGAGTGGAGGTGTGAACGCAGGCGTGCCTGAGCATCTCAACGCCGTTGCAGAGGCGTGCATAATTAATAGGCAGCGTCGTTGTACACGTCACTTGGTAGTATTAACGCGCAGTGTTTGCGGAAGGGTATGGTCAACCACAAGTGCTTCGATCGCATCCAATGTTACTCGATGTTACCGATGGTTGCATACACTTCCTGGACATGAAGTACGCAAGTGGGCATCTTAAGACAGGCTGGTGGGCGTCTGCATACACAATGCAATCGCACACCAAGACATCGTGGGCGTGCTAATGCCTTGCCGTGCGATCGCCTGCCTTGCCGAAATTTGCATACGCATCTATTGTGCAAGTGGGTCTGAATCAGATCCCATGTCCACTCCGGCAGACGGCAACTGAGACAGGCCGCGGCGCCCTGCCCTGTAGGTCCATAAGTGACTGTGTGCACCATCATGCAATGCACATCATGTCCACCCGGCGGCCGCGGCCTCCGGCACTTATGAAGCCAGCTGCGGCCACTGCACTTGTTGTCCTAGGTGCCGCTGTCCACTCGGGCGGCACCGCGGCAGGCACAGTCACATGAGACTGTAGGTGACCGTCCAACGGTGTCCGGCCAGCGGCCGCGGCCACCGCGCTAGTGAGGAAGTCGGGACTGAGAGACAGTCTGACAGACTGTGTGTAACTGTCTGCAGCGTCAGAGTGCTGCACACATACTGTCTGACAGACTGTCTCCGAGTCCTCACTCCCTGGCCAGCCCCTCCATGCTACAGTAGCAGCGTCAGTCGTCAGGGTTCAACAAGGCACTAGGCAGGCTGTATATGCCCCTGCTGTCAGTGCTTTGTCGTCAGTGACTGTCACTCTTTCAGTTGGGCATCAGTGCTGCAGAATTAATGTAAGTGTGTTTTTTGTTTTTGTTTTTTCGCGTGTGTCTGTCTGGACCTGCTGGGGGGTGGGGGGGCTACTGGGGGCACTATATAAAGGCACTGCATCGGAGGCACTGCTACTTGGGGCACTGCATAGTGGGGACTACTACTGGAGGCACTGCATAGGGGGGGACTACTACTGCCGGCACTACTGGGGCACTGCATTGGGGGGGGGGACCACTACTGGTGGCACTGTATAAGGGCCTCTACTGGGGGCACTGTATAATGAGCACTGCATAGAGGGGACCACTACTGGGGGCACTGGATATGGGCTTGTGTAGCTATCCGAGGGGGGGAGGGGGGGGCACAAGGATGAAGAAATGCCTAGGGTGCCAAGAAACCTTGCAGGGTAAAACAGGAAGATGAATGTGTTTGAGCCAGCTTTACAACCCTGCATGTTAGGCAATTGCATACCTCCCAAATGTTCAGATTTTAGCAGGGCAGCCCTGAGCCACGGACCTCAAAAGGGCGATTATATAAAAGTGGGCGTAATGGGCTGGACATTTCTTTTGTCCCAATTTAATATGTGTAAATGAAAGTAGGTATGCATTGAATCTTAATATTCAGATTTAGTCTAACCACAGAGTCCATGATTAGCCAACAAACATAATAAGGACCTCCTATAAATCAGATAAGAAAAATTTTGTAAATAGGACCTAACTCTTGGGCTACCCAAAACACTGAATTTTATATAACATTAATTGTATGAAGTGCAATATAATTCCAATACTGTTGAAAATCATCAAAACATAAATTAAATTTTAACACATAATCAAGATTGACAACATAAAGTAAAATAGGCTAGTCTATTTGGAACATTAAACTCGCTAGCTCCCTCATAATAGTGATAAAACAGTCCAGCCTATGTAACTTACTGCCATTTGAATTTATGAGGGTGAACGCCATGCTGTTTGTCCCCCTGGTGTAGAAGAATACAGCATAGACTGCACAGTACCATTGTGTTTTAGTTATTGTAAGGCGTTGGGAAGGCGTGCAGTCAAGGTCTCCACAGCCCCTCATCCTGGATGTATTTCCAGGTTGCAGTCTCCAAACCGTAGTTTATCTGAAAACTGCATCTGAGGTGTGGCGGTTGCAAACTGCAAACAGACTACCCTTAAGCTGGGTACACACTATACGATTATGTACCCAGCCAATGTGACTACATAATGTAACAATTCATCGCACTGTCTGTACACACTGCACGTTGCTGTGATTCAACGATGATTCAATTGTTTTTTTCATGCCCGAATCTCCCATCTAAAGTGACTGGAGATCTGGGTGCAATATTCAATTGTTTTGGACGCCCATGCCTTTTTCGATGATCGCTCCCAAATAGCTTGGGTTTAGCTGTGTAAAGCGTAAATCCAATGTGTACCAAGCCAATGGGACAACATGATGGAACGAGATATTGCGCGTGTCGTACACACTTTAAGATCCTGTGTACGACCACACAATATATCGTTCCATGATGTATTTAGCAGCTTAACGTCTATTGCATCGTCCCATTGCTGTGCAGCACAGCAGATGACACAATGCCATGAACGACCCACGTGCATGCGCGATGGGGCATACACACTATGCGATCAACACAATGCATCATTCCGATCGGCATCTAGCATACGACGGATCTCATGCCGTGTACCCAGCTTTAGTAAATCCTGGCTTTAGTGTAACAATATTCTGTTTTGTAATCACTTAAAATCATCAAAGATTGTCACTTTCTCCCACAACCTGGGGTACCTTTCAACAAATGGAATATATACAGTATGTGTGTGTGTATATATAATTTCTTTTTGCTATAAAACACTGTTCCATGAAATTTTAAGCTCAGCAGATTCATTTTCTCTGGGTTCTCACATAATCCAGTTCTGCTTGGCTTCTTTTATGCGTCTGTGTTCAGTAGTGCAGCTATTATCTTGAGTTGAAACTAGCTGCCCTTACCAATCTTCAGCCCTTTGCCAGACTATTCTGTGGAATGCTTCATGCAACTAGTAATACCACACAGAGAAGTCTCAATTTCCATACGCTTTTCAAGCATGCGGTGTTGACCACAAAAACCAGGCAATTTAGACATGAGAGGTCTTTATCGATCTGTGTAACTGTAATGCACTTAACAATGGTCTTATTACATCTTTATTGTCCTAGCAGCATATTATTTTAATTGTAGCTGTAGAATTTTGTAACTCAGTACTCTGAAACCTAACTTTTATATTTTATTAACTGCTAAACATATACCATGTGTGGTGCTCTAAATTTGGTACAACATGCACACACAACTGCTGGAATTGTATGCTCTCAATTTTGTTAAATACATTGAATAAATAGTTGTTAAATATGCCCCAGTAGTTTTAACCTGAATAATGATGGTTCTTCTGTTGGTTACAAAAGTCGCTATCATCATGCCTTTCACTCTGTATCGTGTTAATAGTGTTTTTTTTTTTCTTTCTAAAGCTGGGTACACACTATACAATATATTGTGCAATCTTGGTACTTTCGACCAATATGCACGCTTATCTTATGGTGCGTACCCTGAAATCCGTCGATTTCACCCATTATTCACTGCATGTTCTGCACGTCCAACCCATCATTGATTGCAGCGTTCCATTAGATGTTCTGTACGTCCAATGGGATGATTCCACGCATGATGTGGTGTTACATGAACATGTAACAATATATTGCATCGTCGCACAACTGATCATATAGTGTGTGTCTCGATGCGATATATTGTTACATCACAGCGCTACGGTGCTTGATTGCACCAACGTTCAGGTGTGTACCCAGCTTTAGAGTACATTATACAATTATCTGGACTATCTGCTGATGGGCCAGATAATAGTACTGTGTATTTGCGCGACAAATCTCCAAATAGATCAATTGGACCTGACGATTTGTCCAGCATGTCTGATACATCCAGTAATTGGTTGGCTGCATCTGGTAGCGTATGCGCTTCCGCGGCCAACCTACCGATATTCACCGTTCTTTCCCAGAGGAGGAATGGAGAAATATCTCCTCCCCAGGTGAGGAACCCAGATATCTCACAATATATGCTGGGTGTCAGGATAAAATGTGTCAGACCGGCAGACATTTTATGTCAGTGTACGCCCAGCATAAATCTTATACAGGTAGTTGAGGGGCCAGGTACTTTTGCTTGATTTGATACACTGGGTTTTTGAGTACATTTAGGTGTTATAGATCTAGTAGGCAGAGACGGTTAAATAAGAGTGCTCCTTGTTTTAACCTGTTTAAGGACAGTGCTGACTTATGCACTAGTGGCTGACAAATATCTTCCACTGACTGGAACAATTTCTCCTTTCTACAGACTGCTAAATTCTGTTGCGTCTTTTTCCATAGCTCTGCTTTATTTGGGGATGAAAAGGGTGTATCCAGGAGGAAGGGATATTTCTGTTTGCCCACAGCATTTGTGTATGTATTAAGTACATTGAAACTGGCTGATTTCTTTTTAACACCCTCTCCTTTTAAACAGAATCTTTTGGATTTGAAGCTAATAGGATTTATTAATCTCTTCTTAAAAGCTTAATTTCTTTTTCAAAAAGTGTTTAAATTTAAGCTGTGCAGAGATTTTACCTTTTTTTTTTTTACATCTATTTTAGCATATTTGCAGGAAAAAGAGCGACATTTACACATAATGCAGAAGTTGGCAAAATCATATGACGTATTTGAATGTTCAAAGTCATTATCTATGGTCCAATTAGATAATTTATTGTCCAAGGTCCATATTTAATCAAATAGACATGTTCCTGAGCCAAGTATCTTCAGGGTTGTGGTACAAAATGTTGGTATGAATGTTATGTCAACATGGCCATAATATCAACATGGGCATTATATCCACATAATTGTTTTCTACTGTTAGAGCCCGAACACTACCCTGAACCTAACCCTAACCGCAGAGTACTGCCTGTGCTGCTCCTCACCTCTGGAACTCTCTCCCTCTTCCTATCACACTCTCCACCTCTCTACAAAATTTCAAATGGGCTCTCAAGACCCACTTCTACATGGAAGCCTTCCAGCTCTCATCCTAACTGACTACCCACACTGTCTCTCCACTCTGTGTCACCCCTGTCTGTCTGCCCCCTCCTTTACACTGTAAGCTCTCATGAGCAGGACCCTCTTCCCTAATATGCTTTTTCTTCCCTTGCCTCTACCAGAATACATACAATTTACCGACAGCGGCATCCTGCCAGAGGAGGAAATCCTGGTCGTGGAAGGTAAGTATGTACCTAATTCTACCCCCTAACCCTCCCTTAGGGGTGCCTAACCCTAATCCCCCCTCTTAAGTGCCTAAACCTAACCCCCCCTTCCCCGCCGCCTAAGCCTAACCTCCCGGGGGGATGCCTAACCCTAAGTCCCCCCACGGGAACCCTAAACCTAAAAGCGGCTGTCCGTGCCCGGCCCGGGTGTCGGGCTCCCTGCATAGGTAAAATGACAGGCGTTGGGATTTCGATACCTGTCATTTGTACCTTGCCAGGATTAAGCAGTCGGGAAGCCGGCGGTTGGGATTCCGTCCATTGGCTTCCCGACTGCTTCCCGCTTCTACCATCATTTCCACCCCACTGCCTGCAACAGCGCCCAACCTATGGGTTCTCCTACCCTGCGGCCTATTTGAGATCTATAACTGCTGATGCAGCAATGTTTTAAACAATGTCCATGTTTTGCAATGGTCTGTATTGTATGTCACTTTGGTTCATGTTTTTGTAAATACAGTTTCTGTACTTTGTAAGGTGCTGCGGACCCCTTGTGGCACCATAGAAATAAAGGATAATAACAATAATAACCACAGTGTAAACCCTAAACTTGTAATGTCAAAAATGTGACTGTCGGTGTTCAGTGTTGTCATTCTGAATGTAGGCATATTCACTGTCAACATTTTGATCATGTTGACATAATGACTACATATCCTCTCCAGTACACTCAGCAAGTCAGTGCTGTGTTAGGAAGAGGGGAGGGTGGAAATTGATGGCCTGGCTCTTCAGAAGTGCTAACCACACCCTCAGGGCGCTTAGCTATGTCCACTATGATGCAGACACATTACTATCATGTGGCAGTACGTTTCAGTGTTGCAGCTTGGAATTTGCAAATGTTTCGAGGTACAGTACGAAGATCTAGTGAGTCTGTCATATTAAAGGAGGCTTACAAAACAGATTGTGATGTACAAAAATTATCTGTCAACACTTCTAGTAACACTCTCACAAACTCTGTATTCTTTTCCATGAACATAATAGCTATGATAAAGGACACAAAATAAATATATTACAAATTGTAACCTAACACTACCATCACAGCATAATAAATGTCCAAAGTGTGTCTGTATAGTAAAGTTACAATAATATTGTTGATGTGGTACAATACTGTATTCCATTGTCACCTTATACAGTTCTAATCTAATCAGTACAATATTCCTTCTTATAAACTTTAATGTGTCAGCGCGCCTTTATTGTGGTAATTTCCTAACAATCACAGCAATAAAACGGGCAGAAACATTAAACATAGAAGTCTGAGTGCACTCCAGTAGGTATGTATATATGTATGCATGCATACTGTGTGTGTGTATATATGTGTGTGTGTGTATATATATATATATATATATATATATAATGTGCGTATACAGTATATGTATAATATATGTATATTTACGCACACAGGGTTGGACTGGCCCACAGGGGTAAAGGGGAAATCCCCGGTGGGCCCCATGCCTGATGGCCCCACCACTTGCTCTAATGTCAAGTTTCAGACTGTACACTTGAATTATACAGTATATTGTTACTATATTAGTGGGTCAGCTACATGGTCTCTAATGTCTGTGCAAGCCTCTGTGGGGGCTGGCCTCAATCCCTGTGGTAACTGACCACACCCCCAAAGCATGGGCCCCTATCACTGCATTCCCCCGGTAGGCACTTTATGCTCCACTCTGACACTGTACACACACATCAGAAATGCTGTGGGGTGCCTCCTAAAAATATCACAGCATAATCACTACCCCCAATGCCATAAATATATGTACCAGACAAGATGTAGGATGCCTCCTAAAAATATCAGTCGCTCACTACCCCCAATGCCTGTACATAAATTATTGAAACATGCCAGATATTGAAGATGTTCTGCTGGAATCGTCTGTGCACATGTGCCCAAAACTGCCGCCAAAACTACTAAAACTGCGCCCAATCTACAGTTTGGAGGAGAGCAGTTGAGGACTGTGGGAGGAAATGGGAGTGGCAATGAGGTGACGCCTTCAGAGGCAAGATTGAATTGACCTATCGGCATGGTCTCTCTGTTAAGCGTACGCACTGCACGATGTGCACCACGTCATTCACATCATCTTCCCGTCTGATGTGCAGCACATCAAATGTGAAGATGTGATGAACAAAGCACGTAAACACACGATTCAGTGTACACAGTATGCTATGTGAAGCATATGTCCTTCCAATTTGGCTCAAAACGACATAGGGCTGGATTCAATTAGAGGTGAAAAGTGTCGTTTGGAGATAAGTTTCCGCGGATTCAGAGTTTCCGCCTGTTTTCAAAGTATCTCCATATTCAATTCCAGGACGATTTTGCCTAAGCGGAAAGTCAGTGCATTGTAATAGGTGGAAAAGTATCTCCTATGAATAGCAGGTGAAAAAAATTGCAAAATTGTTATTTTTTCGCTTGCAAACGACTCAGAACCCTTGGGACAGCCCTCCAAAGGACAAATCAACAAAAAATAACCTCTCAACACCCCCCAAAAAAGTACTTTCCTTTTGGGGGCAAAAAAGTGGGGGGACAACTATAAAAATTAGCGAAATAGACTTATTGGGGTGCTGGAAGGAGGGGCCAAGGGTTTGTGAGATTGCAGGTGCATGTATGAGGGTGGTTTTTCACGTTTTTTTAAAAGTTCACTTTACAGACCTAAAAATATGCTAGCACCCATTTTCAAGTACCCCAAATTTGACAGGACTACTTATTTTCACCAAAAAATACTGCTTTATGCCATTCTTCTCCACTTTTGCCAAGACGCTAATAAGAAGCTATTTAGACAACTTTAGTACCCCAAACACTTTAATTAGGGCTATTATACACATCTACATTGATTCCCTATGTTATTGCATCTTTTTTTGGGATACAGACTGATTTCCCCACTTCCGCCTGTTCCGCATTCGCCGCATTCTGTTTTCACTTGTTTAGGAAGTGAATATGGAGAGAAGAGGGGACGTGCGCGTAAAGTTTTTAGGCATAAAGTCGGACAGGCAAAACTTTTCCGATTTTTCGCCTCTAATTGAATACAGGCCATATTGTGCAAAATAGTGCCTAATGTGTACCCAGCCTTAGTTCAGTGACACAAAATACCTGACGCTTAAATATCTCAAGGCTTATACACACTAGACCCACGGTCGCCAACGCGTTGCTCGCGAGCCACCGGTAGTTCTCGGCCGCAAACATGGTAGCTCGTCTCACGGTGGGTGCTCTCCTTACGGCAGTGGGCTAACGGCGGCAAGCCGTGCATAGGGCAGTGATCGCAAAAGCGCTATAGCAGTCCTCAGCATCTCCCCAACAAATCACAGCTTGCAGCTTCTCCACGTCCAATCGCCACCCAAGCCCTGCCGACCACCCCCCAACTGGCACTGCCTCCTACATCCCGATAGCCGCTAGGATATTATCGCGGGCTGCTGCTGGTGATTGGGGCCCGCTACCTCTCTCCAATGAGCCAGCTCTGTGAGCCTATATGTGATTTGCGGCTGCATGTAACCGCCCCTGCAGTGTTTGGTCGCGCAGGGCTGGCTTGGGAGCAGTTCCAGTGAGACTGCCACTGGGCACTAGACTAGCGCTGACCCCCAGCTGCTGGCAAAACCACTGGGGTCCGGTGCAGGTGAAGAGCCCACTCTTCCTCCAGTCTGCCCCGCAGCTTGAACTTCCACTATCTGGCTGATGGCAATTGTGCGCCTCCTCCATCATCATGTGCTGACTCCCGGGCCACAGACTTTGCTCCATGACGGCCTCTCCACATACATGGGACATCACTCAGAAGTAAGCAGGGTAACTGGGATATACAAGGGATGTCATCTGTAACTTGTAGTCCACCTGTTGCTGGTGGCCAGAGAGGTGGACATTGCCCAGTACAGAAGGGAGCTGGAGGTCTACATCCAAACGATATCTACCCTTGAACCCCTCCCTATCACCAGCTACTGTCCTGACCCCCTCCTTACCCACAGCACTGCCACCAGTATTGCCTGCCACTAACACCCTCCTTGCCCCCCAGTACTTCCATAGCTGCTATGTTTTCTTATCCCCTTCCCTACCCCCAGCATTGCCTGCAAATAACCCCCTCCTTGCCTGCCAGAATTCTCCTAACTGCTGTCTGCACTTACCCCCTTCCTGCCCCCAGCTCTACCCCACCTTTTCCCTGCTTTTAATCCCAGCTCTACCCCAACTGTCGCTTGCCCTTAACCCCTTCTACTCCAAATTCTACCTACTCCAAGCACTGCCCAAGCTGCCACCTGACCCCAACTGCTGCCTGCCCTCATCCCCCATAATATTAGATGGGACCCAGAAACCGTACAGTAGGACCCTAATTTTTTAAAGTGAGGGGACCCTGGGACCCACAATTTATTTTGCTCAGCGCGATCACTGATAGGGCATGTGTGGTACGTGGCGTGGCGGCAGTGAATGATGGACACTGCTAGCAGCCTCGCTGCTGTCCACATTGAGACACCGGGCACTTGTTTGGAGGGAGTGTGTGACCTAGCCATCCACTGTCCTGCTTGCACAGTCCATCAAGCAGCCCCTTGCTCCCCACTGACAGCTCTCAGGCATCAGAGGTAGAGTCGGGCACTTTGAAAGGGGCTGTGGGGCCTGTCCATCCACTGTCCCTTCTGCACAAACCATCCAGCAGCCCCCTGCTCACAGCTCTCAGGCATCAGAGGTAGAGTTGGTCACTTTGAATGGGGGTGTGGGGCCAGTCCATCCACTGTCCCTCCTGCACAAACCATCCAGCAGCCCCCTGCTGACAGCTCTCAGGCATCAGAGGTAGAGTCGGGCACTTTGAAAGGGGGTGTGGGGTCTGTCCATTCACTGTCCCTCGTGCACAAACCATCCAGCAGCCCCCTGCTCCCCGCTGACAGCTCTCAACATTTTATTTTTGAAAACTAAAATCTGGCTAATAATTACATTTTTCATTAACAAAAAATGCATTTATTAATAGCGATATATCACTGTATTCATAAATGCATTGTTTTTCTATGAAAAATGTAATGTTATCCAGATTTTAGTTTTCAAAAATAAAATGTGGCTCTTCAAGATGTCTGATTTTACTCATATAGCTCCCCACCCCAATTAAGGTTGGAGACCACTGCTGTAGACGGTGTACTGTATGAACAATATTGGTGAAAGATTTTCCTTGAAATTTCTGCAGTGCAGGACAAACGATATTGGGTGTACACACAGAAAGATATCTTTCAGTGAAGTCAACCTACCACATCTCTCAACAGGCAATTATTGACGATATCATCAGATTGGCCTGCATGTACAGACAACAAAAGACATCGCTAACGACCCGCGGGAGCGCGCATCGTTGGTCGTTCACTGCATACACACTGAACGATATATCGTGGAACGGTATTATTAACGTTATCGTCCATATCGTTCATAAAAATTGTCTAGTGTGTATTCGGCTTTATTTTTATTTACACTTTGGGTTCTACTTTTTAAATAGCCCTGAAAAGTCTAATTCTATTGCTCATCGGATTCAGTCAAAATGTAAAAGTTTAAATAAAAAATTAAGTAAATATATTTTCATAGTGTACAGTAGAAAAAATTATTATTTGAATAAGAAATGCACCTTTTTCTCGGAATCAGTATGTAATGCCGGCTTTCGTGAATTCCTCCTGTTACAATACTGACAGCGACATCAGAATGGTTGGTATCCTGACAGGGGTCGGGTAATCTGCACACGATCAGCCGATGTGTATGATTTCCCTTGAAACTCTCCCCGGCAGCTCTCGATTTACTCAGGATTTGGCCATATTTTATACAATCTGCCGTTCCAATGTGTCGGAATCTGCCAGATCGGGTACAATATTGCTATGTGTGTGGCCAGCATTACCCTCCCCTCTTCTCCCCCCTAACCCCCTTCTTGTAGCCTGCGGGAATTCATAAATAGAAGGAATCCCCGAATCCAGATTTAGGGATAGTCTCCCTTTGATAAATGGGCCCCTAAAGACTTTTGGTGCATACACACGGTCAAATCTGTCAAATGGACGATTTTACCAACAAATTGAACAATTTCAGACAGTATTATAATGAATGAAATCATCAAAATCTGACTGCAAACACAGACGATGTCAGATATCGTTATCTGACATGCGGGATTCGCATTGTTCATCATTGCAGGTCCACAAGTCAGATTTTCTTTCAGATATGAACGATTAAACGATTTTTAAAATAGTTATCGTTCATATCTGACAACAAATCTGACCGGGTGTATGCCCCATTATAACGCTGAAAATCTGCAAACAATATAGCAGTTATAAGGTACACCCCATGGATCTTTTCATATTTGTCAATTAGTTTACTTCTGTTAAATATGTTACATTCCTGAGGAAGGTCCTTTTTCATGATCTACAAGACTTCCCTGAAATATTTCAGCATGTTTGGAATGTATTAAAATTCATGCACTACCTGAAATAAAAATATACACAAGGTCAGTGTGCCTCAGCCAAAAGACTTGAAGAAAGCTGGTGTCTGAAAGACTGTTGCCTTTAGTGAGTGTGGTTGAGAAATCCCAAGAATGTCCTATCTAGTTTGGTAACAGGGCAGTGTGAGATTTCTTTGTACTACTAAACCATACACCAGTCCTCTGTGCTCTCCG
Organism: Taudactylus pleione; assembly: GCA_031769625.1. Classification (NCBI taxonomy): domain Eukaryota; kingdom Metazoa; phylum Chordata; class Amphibia; order Anura; family Myobatrachidae; genus Taudactylus; species Taudactylus pleione. Next base: position 627,125 of record JAUIMM010000039.1, read on the forward strand.
GTCCAGTCTGCAGGGAATCGGGCAGTAATGTGTAAGGATTGCATGAAGATAATGCAGACCTCAAACGTAAAAAAGCAACTTTCTGTTGTAAAACATGGATACCTCATTGACATACAGTATTCAGTATACATTACCAGGTCAGCTATCACTAGTCTGCCATGCTTAAATACATTATCCTGATTTAATTAAGTCTGGCACACAGCAATGACACTTGTACTTGGTTTTCTTAAACTGTAGTGAACCTAAAAAATAGTGTTTCCTCATTTCTGCGATGACAGCTGGTGATTTAATGAAGACTGCATTTGCTTCTGGATTTAATGTGTAAAATACATTTTTATTTTTTCATTTTAAACAAATAAGTTGTCATGCAATTTGACAGTAATGTTGGTGTACTTTACATGGATCATTTACCACCAAGTGGGACCGACTGACAAGTAAGTCCTCTTTCCTGTGTTGTGAGGGTCATGTGACTATATTGTGCATTTTTTTTATGTCTGTCTTATGCAAAGCTACAAATGTGTTTTAGAAGATTGGGGTACTTGATATACAGGGTGCGGTATGACTGGTCGACATTCCGAAGATCTACAGGTTCTGAATGTCTCCAGTTAGAAGGTCGACAAGGTTATTAGGTCAACCAACAATATGTAGACATGTATTTAGATCGATATGGTTAAATTATCAACACATTCAAAAGGTTGACATTAACATATTGACACAAAAATGTTAAGTTTTTTTAATAACCCTAAAAATAATAAAAAATTGTCGATATGTTTAATGTGGACCTTTTGAATGTGTAGACTATTTAACCATGTTAACCTAAACACATGCCTACATTTTGGTGGTCGACCTAATGACCATGTTGGCCTTCTGAATGTCGACCGGATACCAATATACTTAACAATTAAAATTCTCGGCTATGTTAATAGTATGCATTACAAAGACAGTATATTTTGTGCTGGAGATTTATTTCATTATTTTAAGGTCATCCGGTTCGTAGAAGTACAAACTAACAGAGGGCATAACATACCATTGTAATGTCATCAATCTGTGTCTTGAGGGGCTGTTAACCAAGAATTCTAATATTGGGAAAACAACGAGAGGGGAAAAAGCGAGGTAAAGAAAGGTGGTGTAATAGGAGCGGGGAGCAATTAGATGCCAATGACTCATCAAGGGTTGGCTATTCCTGATCCATTACATTGTGTGAGGTAAGTAAATCTTAATGTGTGTGGCCCACACTTCCACAATCCTTATAAAATGTCATACAATGTAGTAAATTCCATTAGTCGGGTATGCAATATTATATTGAAAGTGGCAACAAGTATTCTTTGATATTAACACAACAAAAGCTGCTGCGCTTCCAGATATCTGCCCAAGGGGAGATTTATCAAGCATTGGAGAGAGAAAGTGAAGTTACCCAAAGCAACCAATCATCTTTTAACTATCATTTCATAGACTGTGCTAGATAACTGAAAGAAGCTGATTGGTTGCTTTGAGCAACTTCTCTCTATCTCTCTTCAACATCTCCCTTTTAGACCCTCACAGATGATAGACTTCCCTGCCCATTCATGTGAACCTGGATATTTGGATACCTGGCTATAGGGAAGATCTTACTCGTGCAATACCACACTGCTAACAATAATGCAACCAGCGGATGTATTTTTTCTCCTTGGGAACTATGATGCATTAGGAACCAGTGGAAGGAGCCGCTGTTCTAATGATACCTTAGAAATCAAAGTGTGCACCACTGAACATATTGGGTGAGTTGTACTGCCAGATAGCACTTTTACAAATTTACAAAAAAATAAGCTAACCTTCCACCCTATGTGAAGCACTGCAGGATATGCAAACTTACCCATGGATGCTTTCTTGCCCAAATGAAAGTAGAATTTAGCTAGCTACATCTGAATATGAGGGAAGGAACGTGTATTGGGAGTGCCTGTAATAGGTAGCAATCTCTGCAAAGCGTTCATAGTTACTGGATTAATGCATATCTCTAAGTTCTACTGTCCCTAGCCAGTACCGGAGCAGTGTTCCACGGTGCCTTTTGCTGGCCCTGCCACAAACCAGTGACGTCACACTACAGGGCGTGTACTTGGGGTGTTCTTTGGACGCTCCGAGCAGCACTGAAGCTGCACTACTGGCTGCAGGGTGCCATTCCAGACAGCCCGCTAGCCAGATGCAGGGGCTGTGGGGTAACTGAGGTACCGCCCCTGGAGCCCTGCTCCCTGGGCAATGACACCGGCTCTCACACCACTCCCTATGGCGCTGTCCCTAGCTATCAGTTTTTTTATATTAACTTCTAGTTGCGGAAGGAGTTAATGGTTTTGTTTTAGTGATGTTGACACTTTTATGTTTACCATTTAAAGGGACATTTTGCTTCAAGTTCAGGGCAAGCTTGAACTTCTATTTTCTGTAGATCCCTACACACAATGGCCCTCATTCAGAGCCGTACGCTCTGAGCAGAGCACACGCTCTGAATGAGGGCCGGGCTCCATGAAAATGGAGCGTCCTCCTGGACGCTCGTATAGCTGTGGGTCACCACCCACAGGCTATACGAGCGTGCATTGTGATGGCCGCGATGGTCGCGACCATCGCGACCATCGAAATTGCGAGCCGGAGCCTGCGGTTGAGGTTTTCAACCGCAAGCTCCGGAGTGATTTTGGCTCTATCAGAGCCAAAATCACTCCCACTGATATCACTAGTGATGTCAGTGGGCCGGCTTCTGACGGGAGGCGTTTCCCGTGGGAACGCCCCCGTCAGGGAGGCACGCCCATCAAAGGGGGCGTGCTGTCAATCAACATTGACAGCACGCCCCCTTTGATCGGACACAACGAGCGAAGGACTTTCCTTCGCTCGTCGCGTCTGGCGCATGCGCACGACGGAGCTCCCTCCGTCGTGCGCATGCTCAGTCCATAACATCGACCCACTTGCGAGCGGACAGCCGCTCGCGAGTGGGTCTGAATCAGGCCCAATGTCTCTAAATAATACTTGATGTGATGAATGGGGGCAAATTTTGTCAGCAAAATGTCATGTGTATTATATGTTTTTATGTCCCAAATGACCAGTATTTACTTCTTTGACTGAATTTGAGTGAACTCTAGAAGAAAAGGCCAGAAGGGGAGAAGGGACATACCTATTTTGTTGCATTTGTGATTACAAAGGGGACTGACTCCAACATTGTTAGATAATGGTAGAGAGCTGCGATTCCATTGTGAAACGTCAAGGAAGGCGTATTGAGGCCCAGTAAATGTTATGAAATGTTTTTTTCAGCTTCAAACATAAATACTAGGGACATTTTTGCTTGTGTGTCGTAAGGTGCCCATACACGGTGCCATTTGCGTACGATGCGATCTCTTATGCAATCACCCTTGAACTCTCCGGCAGGTGAGGTGAAAGATGTGCAGCAACAGCTGCATGATGTTCACCCAATCTATCAAGCACGATATAATGATTTGCATAATCAGTATATCGAGTGTGATATGACACAGATGCTTGTAGCACAGACTAGGGAGATCCGTGCTACATGCATCTGTGTTATTGACACAGAGCACGGACGGGATCAGAGAGACCCGTCTGTGCTGCTGCAGTAAAAAAAAACAAAAAAACCCTGTGTAAAAAAAGAAAAAAAAAGGCATGCCCCCCCCAAAGGAGCAACCAGTCACAGGCTTTTAGTGACATAGTGCTGGTTGTGTTTAATAACAGGGGACTAACAACATAGGGGTCCCCTGTACTTAAGCACAATCAGAACCTGGCTAGTCAGAACCAGCCCTGGTTGCCAAAATATGGGGGACAGACGGCATAGGGGTCCCCCGTACTTTGAGCAACCAGCACTGGGCAATGATCCGGCCGTGGTTCTGGAAATACAGGGGGAAAAAATGAGAAGGGTCCCCCTGTATTATCCAGAACCAGCACCAGACTTTTTCTAATGGGGGGGCTAATGCCACAGCCAGGGGAGCCCTTTCACTGGGCCTGCCAGCCAAAGCATTAACCCTTACCGCTAGTCAGCCCAGGCCAGGGATCCCTGGGGAGCTGGGATCTCCCCCAATAAATGGTCATCCTCTCCAGGGCACCCCAGGCCTAGGCTGATAGCCCGGGGCTATCTCCGGCACCCCTGGGGCGGTGGGTGCAGGGTTGATAGTGTAGTGAAGTGTAATGTAGTGCATTTGATAAAAGTAAAAAATTGTCTTTTGCTGTGGAACTACAGATCCCAGCAAGCCTCCCCCACATGCTGGTACCTGGAGAACCACAAGTACTAGCATGAGGGGCATTATGGGCCCACTGGTACCTGTAGTTCCACAGCAAAAGCAATATTAAAATAAACAGAGGACACGCACACCGAACAAAGTATAAATTTATTAAACATACATGCACACACACATGTACACATACTCACCTATGTAGCCCATCGGTTACCTTGGCCAGTAGAATCCATAGGGTACCTGTTAGAAAAAATATAAATACTCACCGTCTCCTATGAGCAGTTCGGGTCCTCTTCATTCCAAAGTAGGCATCCCATAGGGTCTTGGCAAAACAAAAACACGAAAATGCGCAAGCCACCGGACATTACTTCCCGATGAGAGCCATGGAATGGTGGGAACCATTCATTGGCTGAGAGTCGTAAGGCTCGTCTCTCTCAGCCAGTGAACGATCAGCATCAGGGTTTCCATAGTGATACCCCGCCGCTAAGCTCTCATTCGGGAACTATTGTCTGGTGGTTCGCGTATTTCCGTGTTTTTGTTTTGTCAAGACCCCATGGATTGCCCCCTTTGGAATGAAGAGGACCTGAACTTCACATAGGAGGTGAGTATGGATTTTTTTTTCAGGTACTCTATGGATTTTCTACATGGAGAAGAGGACAGATGGCTACAGGGATACATAGGTGAGTATGTGTACATGTGTGTGTGCATGTATTTTAATAAACTATGGTGTGTGTGTGTCCTGTGTTTATTTTAATATTACTTTTGCTGTGGAACTACAGGTACCAGCGGGCCCATAATGCCCTGCATGCTGTTACTTGTGGTTCTCCAAGTACCAGCATGCAGGGGAGGATTGCTGGGACCTGCAGTTCCACAGCAAAAGACAATATTTTAACTTTTATCAAAAGCACTACACTACACTATCAACCCGGCACCCACCGGCCCCAGGGGGGAAGGCTTACAGCTGAGGCCTGGGGTGCCCTGGAGAGGGTGACCCATTTATTGGGGGAGTCCCCAGCTCCCCAGGGATCCCCGGCCTGGGCTGACTAGCGGTCAGGGTTAATGCTTTGGCTGGGGGGCCTGGTGAAAGGGCGCCCCTGGCTGTGGCATTAGCCCCCCCACTAGAAAAAGTCTGGTTCTGGATAATAGAGGGGGACCCTATGCATTTTTTCCCCAAGTATTTCCAGAACCAGGACCGGATCACAGCCCAGTGCTGGTTGCTCAAAGTACCTACGTCGTTTGTCCCCCGTATTTTGGCAACCAGGGCTGGTTCTGACTAGCCCGGTGCTGGCTGTGCTTAAGTACAGGGGACCCCTACGTCGTTTGTCCCCTCTATTTAAGCACAACCAGCACTGGGTCACTTTTGAAAAAGGGGGTGGGGAGGCGTTTCGCCTTTGTTTTCTTTTTTTTTTTTTCCAGTTTTTTTTTTTTCACCGCAGCAGCACAGACTGGTCTCACTGACCAGTCCGTGCTCTGTGTCAATGACACAGATGCCTGTAGCACGGAGCTCCCTGGTCCGTGCTACATGCATCTCTATCGTGCATGACATCGTTCTGTGTGCACAAACACAGAACCATATATGCACGATTGGGCGAAATCTTACTGCAGGTTCAGTTGATCTACGATGCCGGTGATGCGCATCGGCATTGTAATCGTCCAGGAAACGCCACTTTTTTACACGATTGCTCGTTACGAATGGTCGAAAACGGCCAAATTGTGTAAAAAAAATCACACCTTATATGGGCATCTTAACAGGTCAAACCTATTCTTTGTTTCTGTTTTGTGTTCTGTCACCCTTGGACAAAATAAATATTATTAGTTGTGAAGGGTGAATGAAGTTCAGAAAATTCACTATTGTTTTGCGTCGATTTTCAAGGTTCACATTTAATAACATAATAGGTTGATAATTGAACAAGAGGCTGGGTACATGTCTGATTTTAGAGCTGTCTATTGTAGGAAGACAGTATCTGCCTCCTATAAGGTCCCAAGACGATTGTTTTGTAGGGGAATTTAGCCTATTGATGATCACCAATATTACCTTCTCCGCCCATGCATACTGTAAGTTAGGAGGAGGAAATGTCCTTCATTTAGATCTGGACCTGTTTGTTTTTTTAATTGTTGCGAGGGAGACAAGAGTTGATGGAACTTTAAGCGTTATGTCCAGTCAGCTTAGAGGGCTTGCCAAACAGATGGTGTTGGAAGTTACCATGGGGGAAGGCAGGCCATAAGTTACCCTTTGTGATGTTGGCCTGGGTGAGGGCTACAACATTTGTTTGTGTAGTGGTCAGAAGTTTTAATGGAAAGCTGGCTCTTTTGGGGGATGCAGTAGGGATTATAGTAGATAAATCTGGGAGAGCCCAGGCTATATGCATGTTTCTGAATTGAGCAGACTAGGCCGCAGGACTAATTTGGGTCTTTATAGCACAGCAACAGAGCTTGGGCAATATATTCCCTAAAACTACAGTGCAAAATGTCTGGATTTAATCACCAGTTTTGTGAGGTCCTTATATAGCAATTATTAATGCACCACATTTACAAACCACTCTCTTCCTTCAGAAGCAAAATTAAAGAAAACAAAAACACATAAGCTCTTTTGATCAACTGCTCTCTCTAGTCAAATATATATATATATATATATATATATATATATATATATACACACACACACACACATAAATTGTTACAAAGCAGAGGTAGATAATGAATCCTTAATCTTTCATGCTAAACAGGCTTTTGATGTTTCCACTGGCTGGCTCATTTCCACAATTGTTGGTGTGGCAGGCATTGCAGCTTAGTTAAAGGTTTACCTGCAGAATTTTGTTGTGTAGTAAGAGGATCTCTGCACTGTCTAGATCAGAGCCGTAACTAGACATTTTGGTGCCAACCTCCCCCATATATCGTAAACGGGGACAGTGCGCACCGCAGGCGCGCGGGCCAAAAAAGGGGCATAGTCTCGTATGGAAAGGGCATGGCCACATTACACTACATAGTAGTGTCCATTATGAGAGCAGTAATTAGGCATTTTGGTGCCCTGGGTGAGTGACAGCAGCAGTACCTCCCCTCCCATCTGTGACTGCTCTACGTAACAGAAAGCATTGCAGATAATTCTGAGAGCGCTTTGCAGTTACCGTCAGATAATACATGGAGCATTGCAGTGACCTTCATACAATATAGAGAGCATCGCAGTGATCACCATCTGCATAACGGTGGGTTTCGTTCTGATCTAAATGAAATAGTACACACATGTGACCAATATGAGTGAATACAAATGAACACACTTTATTTACAAGTAACAAACAAACAATTAGCAAACAACATACAAAGTATACTGTATACTCAACTTTTATCTGTGTATTCAGATGACACTGGTAAATCATCGTCTTCAGCATAAGATGTACTTCATCTTCTCTCTGGGGAGCCCATCGTTTCCAACGCCCAGATAATCAATATACATTGCAGGCACCTCTTCTGCAGACTTTGAGATCCGTGCATGAGCTAAAGGGTCCTTTGTGTACCTCTGGTTTATATACCCTAGTATGGGGTATTGGCTTCCGGATATATTAAGCCCATATTAATTACATACAGTGCTAGGTATTAAGCACTCATTGGTCCAACGTAGCATTGACCAAACTTATCTCTCTTGCACATGCTCTGTAAGCACTAAGATATACACTACCAGACAAAGACATACATTAATGACGTATCCTAATGTCTGGAGATGAACTCTTTCAAAGCTCCTTTGTGTAGAGTCTGGACATCACTGCTAATTACCCATAATGCTTAGCATCTCTACACAGCTTATGATGGTCATTCCAATGGAATGTAGCTAACTGATAAGAACATAGAAGCTATGAATGGCTCATTATACTTCTAGTTGCAATAGAAATGACAGGTAGAGCTAGGCCTCAATTTTTATCTCTTCTTTGACCCCAAAAGGTCATTTGACAATTCTATGGAAAAACAGCATCTGTATTAAGACAATCTCATTTCAAACCTCAAGAGGCCTAGCAAGGGTATATGTGTTTGTAACTTATATGCCTATGTAGAAATTAACTATTTAACCCACTGATTACACCATCGCAACCATCGGGGCTTACGACCAGACCTTAAGGTTGGGTCTGGGAACTCGTAAGCCCCAGGGAGCTTTCTGCTCTGATGGAGCAGGAAGCTCCCCACTGATATCACTAATGATGTCAGTGCGGCCGCCCACAAAACGGTAGGCGTTCGTAAAGGAACGCCTCCGTTTTGGAAACCACCCCCCCGGCCCGCCTACCAAACGAGGGCAGCTATCGATCAACATCGACAGCCGCCCCTTTGGTAACGAGCACCGGAGCGACAGTTTCTGTCGCTCTGGGGCTTGCGCACGCGCAGTGCGACCGCTGCGCGTGCGCAGGCCAAACCATCAAGTCGGTTACAAGTGCATCGGCGCACGAAACCGACTCTGAATGAGGTCCTAAGTACTTAGAAGCGGCTGCCAGTAGGACATGGAACGACCGGGACCCGGGTGACAATGAAGGAGGTGCCCCCTTTAGGGCTGGTGCCCGGCAGCAACTGACTTCATTGTCTCCGGCAGTTCCGCCACTGAGTGCAGACAACTCTGAACTATATGGCCAGCACTTCTCCAAAAAAGCAAGTCTCCAAAAAAAAAAAAGTCAGAACCCAACCCGGAGCCAGCGTCCCACCCCCATTCTGTGCGGCCGCACACTTCGCACCACCCTAGTTACGGCCCTGGTCTAGATGTTGGGTACGGCATCCTGACAGACAGAATACCACAGCAGCAATCCCAATGGTCAAAATCCCGATGGATTTTAACCCTCCCATCCCGCTGCTTAACCCTCCCCCAAGTGCCTAACTCCAAACCTAACCCGAATACTTACCAATGGGAATTTGACCGCCTGGATGCAGCTGTCGGTATTGTGACTGTCTGCATTCTGACTGTCGGGATCCTGACTACATCCCAGTAAGGGGACACCGAAGTCCACCTGTACATATGTATAATTAGCTTTTTTGTATTGCATTGGCAATTTACATTAATACTTAAAAATAGAACAGACTGCATCCTAAACTCTTAAATACTGTTTTAGGATTTTAGAATGCAATGGTGTGACTTAACATATGAATGTAAAGCACATCAAAACATATAGGTGAAAACACGTCCTAAAAGTTTAATCCAAACACACAAAGACCTACAGTATCCCACATCTATGGAAGCATGAAATGTGGGTGTTACATTTTTAGAATGTACAAAAAAACTATTTCTAACCTTTTTTAGTATAATACTTGTATGAATCTACCAGTTATCTGGGCTGGAATGAGTCATGCAACATCATCTACATTGGAAAATAACTATATCCGCTAGTTAGTCACCCGTATAATATCAGCATGCCTCAAAATGACTGTTTGCTACTTTTATACTTGATTAACTAGATTCCACAACTTCTAGGAAGAGTTTCCAGACTTCACTAGAAAAGTGACAAATGCATTGCAATTATCTCAGGGCAATGCCCTTAAATTTATTTAGAAACCTGTTTATTTGTTATGCCCAGATATTTGATGATTCTTTGATGAAAGAAAGCACTAAATGTCACAGAAAAGTATAAAAAAAATATATAGTTTCCAGAGTTCACTAGAAAAGTGACACCGGCATTGTAAGGAGCATACCATCCAGTAGTCCCACTTTTAAGTAGCCCGAAGGGAAGTGACCTGTCAGAAATGTGTGTAGCCTCTTGAAATCGGTTTAACATGAATATTCTAAAGTGGTTTGGGAGGAGCAGGTATTTGTCCTAATTCGTAAAATTTCTACAAATGAGTATTGAAAGAGGAATCCATGTGATTTACCGCCGGCCGCATGGCCGGCAGTTCTAATCCCGACAGCGGCAGCCCGGCAGAGGTGGAAATCCCGATTGTTTATTAAGGTAAGTATAGCTAACCCAATCCCCCCCCCCCCCCCCCCCAACCCTAACCCTCCTTTAGGGGTGCCTAACTCTAACCTCCCCCCAAGTGCCTAAACCCCCCTTCCCCGCAGTCTAATCCTGTCTCCCAGGGTGGTGCCTAACCCTAACCTCCACCCGGGGGTGCCTAACCCTAACCCTCCTTCACCTAGCCAGACCCTAACCTCCCGGGGGGTTCCTAACCCTAAGTGCCCCCCGGGAGTCCCCAACCTAACCCTCCCCCCCGCGGCTGTCCGCGCCCGGCTTACCTTCAATCGGTAAGCCGGGTGTCGGACTCCCAGCGTAGGTCTAATGACAGGTGTCGAGGGTTTGACGCCTGACATTTGTACCTTGCCGGGATTAGACAGTCGGGAAGCCGCCGACCGTCTGCTTCCCGACTGCTTCCCTTGAGAGGTGTGTATGTTGGCATTTTTTATTGAAAGGATTTAAAAAAATTTATATCCATAGGTGTATTTACAATAAGTGCAGATTTGGCCCTAGGTACGGGAGGCCTCACAAATTTCACCCTACACCCAAAGCAGCCTACATTCTTGGTGTGATGGTGCCAGCAATCGGGGCCCCCTGCTCTATGACGTTCTGACTGCACCATCTTCTCAGTAATCTCTTTGGAAATATAACTACACACCATACTTGCCTACTTTTGAAAAAGCATTTCAGGGAGATTGTGAAAGCAGCACCTATGAGTGCGGTGATAAAGTGGGCGTGTACTGCTACATCTGAGAGGCGTGTCATAAAATTGCCTTACATCCAAATGTACATGAGCTCCAAAGTAGTTAGTAAGATCTATTTTTTGATGGAAACACACTGATACACTACAGAAAATGCATGTAGCAATAGGGTCATTGTGCCTCATATCCAGTGCAGGGAAATGATACAATTGATTCCATTTGAATGTAAATATCTCTTTATTTTTATATATAACATCTTCATAATGGAGGTAAGGTAGAATCAGACAGATTGTTAGACTCTTCAGGGAGACAGGGAGATTGCTACTGTTTCAGGGCGTCTCCCTGACAATCGGGGAGAGTTGGCTAGTATGCAGTCCACGTAGTGAAGGCAAAGGCTCTTTTGTTGTCTTCTGCGTACGCGCCGTCTTCTCGAATATCATTGGGAAGATGGCGCTGAAGCTCCTCCTGACCCCATCTCTATCCACACTTCCCTGCCAAGCATTTGGGCAGAAGGGTACATTTTACCCATGTGCTATGGAAACATAGTGCAAGGTCTAAATAAATAAAATGCATACAATTTTCCCTGTACCCTACAACATTGTACATATATTAGATGTAATTATACTAGCTGAGTAGCTTAGAAACTTTTTGGAAGACATATTTTGGCTAGCACCCATGGTTATAAACTTGCAGAACAATCTAGGAAAATAGCAATTTTTCTTAACTTTGTTAGTTTGTGACTATTTAATGTTCTTACATTTATTTATAAATGTGTTTATTTGTTATGCCCAGATATTTATTGATTCTTATAGAAGAAAGTGGTAACTGTCACAGAGAAAAATATTATATTGACTTGTGCAGTTTAGCTTTGTTGATTTGTAAAAAGGGATCTGGTTATGAACAAGCTAAAGCAGAACATCAAAGCGTGTGTTTGTCTTTGTATTGTCCACGCATGCGTTCTGTTTTGTCCCCCTTCCTAGCAGTGCCTACTTGGTGACCTGATTACTGCAGTGCTGACCTCCTCTGTGGGTGTGAGTATTAATATGAGGTATCAATTACTCTTTTCAGTTTCCCTCTATCCTACCACCACCACACCCCCGATGCAGATTCCCCAAAATCTATTGTCTAGGCACTACATTATGATGGTCATCAATCCATGGCCAGCACAAGCATCATAGGATACCCAGGTTGTTGCTCACCCCTTCATCGGGCATTGTACCCCACAGCATCTTACCTTAACAGATGACAGCGGCATCCTCTTCTCTTCAGGCTTGGAGTGTGGCATTTAGTTGTGACATCATAGCCAACTTCAAGTATATCACCAACATGGAGGAGCAGCAGCTGACCGCTTCTCTGCCATGGTTCACCCAATAGTAGTGCCTGGTCCCTGCATGGATCCTCTACTGATCAAAGTCCAGAAGCATCTTTAATGAATAACACTTTTCCACCATTAATAACAATATGTATCAAATAAATATGTATGATCTTATACTATTTAAAGTACATTAGTATTCACATCTGCAACTTCTAGGGAATAGTAAGATGGTAACAATCAGAATTCAGTGCGGTAAATGAGCGCCCAGAGCTTTTTTAATAGAAAAGGGAATACTGAGAGGTATCAGTGCTCATTTACCACACTGCCCTCTGATTATTATCGTCTTATTTCCTCTAAGTCCTGTGAGCTCATCTATCTGTCTCTTATCTATCTCTGTATAAAGACAGCTTTATGTGATGGCTTTATTTTTAGTGCCACAGGCATATTTATAGTTTATCATTTGAGCTAACCAGTAAGCTATGATCTATTTCTCCTTTATATTTACATGTGGTAAGTGTATTGTGCACACATTGATAGAGCAAGCAGCAACATATGTGTCTTTGATCTTAGTAAAAAATTGTGTTCAAAGCTTCACAAGATGAATGAAAACGCATTCTATTGGCAGATATGGTCTGTAAACAGACATTGCTGCTGTAATGAATAATTCTGACCACAGAAAGGTGAAGACATCCTGCTGTCTGTATTGCAGGAGAGCAGATCTTAGAGGGGCTGAGTGTTCGGGTGTCTTCTGCCTTCACCGGGGTCCTGTTAGTTCAGGCCAGAGATGACAGGCTTATAATGACAATCTGTCAGCTGCATTTACCAATATGGCTGATAACAATCCTATCTATTTGGACCTGTTTTGTGGGGTCACACAATGGGATATTTATGGCTCTATTTACTAAGCTGTGTTAGGAGATAAAGTGAACAGTGATAAGGTACCAGCCAATCAGCTCCTAACTGCAATTTTTCAAACACAGCCTGTGACATTGCAGTTAGGAGCTGATTGGCTGGTACCTTCTCACCGTTCACTTTATCTCCTAAAACAGCTTATTAAATAGACCCCTAAAGCACTTGCAGACATTACTGTGTGTGTGCAGCCAGATTAACTCTACTGGGAAACGTATATTGTTTGTTACACTGCCTTAATAACCAGTAGGGGGCACCAGGAGAAGCTAACGATGTTGCATATTGATAACTTAGCGACAGCATGTGACCAACAGTTTGTATTTACCTGCTCCCAGTTCTCACCTCATAGTATGGGGAATATTCCACAAATGGGTAGAGGGGCATATAAATGTTGATCACCACTGGCTTACTCCCTTAATAGCACAATGTGATATGCTGTAAGCAAGCCTATTACTATTTAACTGCCTGGTTTCATCAAACTAATGAAAGCCATTATCCGATTGGTTGCAGTGGGTCTCTATGATGTGTTTATAATGTCCTACATTATTAATTAACTGTCTTGTCGACTGAGTGCAGCAGCAAAGTTTGGCTGCAAGTCTTATTATTGGACAATTGATGAATGTCTCCTTCATCACTGGGTGCTCCATTGTTCCCTCATTAATAACCTGGTCTATTTATCAAAGACAGCCTTAAAATCTGCAGGATTAGGGATTTAACCAACTGATGAAGGTAACACATGGTTACAACATATTTATTATGGAGAGCAGCAGTGCAAATACTTTGTTGGGATGGGGTGAGTCATGGGTGCCCATAAAAGAAGGTTTTATGAATGTAAAGCATTTTTTCTGTTGTCTCTCCATGTAAAAAAAAAAAATATATATATATATTTCTATTTTTTTTGTTTCTGAATTTGGAACTGAAAACCATGACTAACAACAACTGGCCTGGTAAGTGGTATATTGCTGCTGGGGAGCTGAGCTCAGTTGCCACGGTGACTTTTTTTTTTGTGATAAATCAACCCGAAAAATCATTTCTATTGCAGTGATAGTGATAGTGATAGTTTTCTTTGCTAAATTGATAAATAGGCCCCTGAGGCTATTACCTTCATGGATTTATTATGACAGATATGTAACTACAAATTATTAATCCTTATTTTATTTAAAATAGGACCTGTTGTTCAGTATTTATGGTGTGACTTCACATGTATAAAACTATAAGCCCCAATTACCTCCCATTTAAAGTCACGTTCTCTGTTTTGCGCACACTTATGACTGCAGAGTGTAAAACTAGAATAATCTCAGTAACTTAATCAGTTGGTGCAAAGAAAGAGTGCCCTAAATAAACACGTCTATGAACATCAGATATTAATATATACTGAAACTATCTGGGCAGAAGGCAATAACATCATATGCAAGTTGTAGAGGAGCAGTTGAAAGATCTATATTAAATCTTAGATCTTTCCTCCACTAATCTCCTGCTGTATGTCCTGCTCTCACAGATGTGGGAGGGTTGGGGATTTATCAAATGTTGGAGAGAGATAAAGTGGAGAATTTGCTCATAGCAACCAATCAACTTCTAAGTGTTGTTTTTCTAGCACAGCCTGTAACATGACTGTTAGAAGCTGATAGGTTGTTTTGGGCAACTTCTCCACTTTATATTCTCTCCAGAATAAAGATAAATCTCCCTCTAGGGTTCCCCTTTCAGAAGGTATAGTAAGGAGCTCCTGTTAATACAAATGCTTCCTCATTGAATTCAGCAATCACTGGATGATCAGAAATTCCAGGTGTCTTCGATAACAATGTCGACCCTGTTTCTGGCATCACACGTTGGTTGGCCGCTGTCATCCACAGTGGAGATTTTTTTTCAAAGTAAAACCCTTGCTTTTAACAAAGTCCTCAAGGGTGGGTGAAACGGGTCAGAAATTATTTCTGCAGTACACTTGTGACACAAGACTCTCGGCCTAATGTGGGACATGACCAGGTTGAGCAAACCTCAAAGTTCCTAGAGTACGAACCTACAGTGATGTGCTAGGGTACAGTTAGGTCAGTGTATTGAATAACTTCGGGAGCTCCCTCCCGCGGCTATTCATCATCGCACTGAATTGAATTCGGCCCTTAGATGTCAATTGCGGTTACATTAATTTACAAGAATTTATTTTTTTCTGTCAACTGTGCACAGATAATATTTCCTGTTGATAATATCAAGTAAGAGAATTTAAAAGAACTTCCTTTATTATAGTAAACTGCATGTTGGTTGCCATTAAGTATTCCATCAACAAGTGCATCTCGTGAAAATGACTGTACAGATATGTTTTATTGGCAGATTGTATTTTCAGTACAGCTCAGTAAGCCAGGTGCTACAGTAGGTTTTTATTTTTCAACAGATGCAGTAATTGGAACCGTATGGTATTAAAATTCCAACAAACATTATTTTTATTCCATTGGCTCAGAAATGTATGCTTCCAGTCTTTTAGGTCCAGTACACACAGATTTTGAGAAACAACGCCTATTAAAGTGAAGGTACTTTGTCCTTTATAAGCATGTGCTCAAAGCCTCTCTGTAGTATAGTTTACTAAACCAGAGGTTCCCAAACTCAGCAATTACAGTCAAGGTTTTAAGGATATCCATGCTTGAGCAGAGGGGACTTAATAGTACTTCAGTTGGGATGCGTCATACTCCCGGCAAGTGGGATGCCAGCGCTTAGAATACCGACACCTATCAGAATCCTGGCAATAGCATCCCGAAGGATAAGTAGTGGGGTTAGGGGGAGGATTAAGGTTAGGGTTAGGCACTGGTGGGGGAGGGTTAGGGTAGGGGTTCCGGCATTGGGATTTTGACCACTGGGATCCCGAGAGCTGGCATCCTGTACCAAAGCCCTCAGTCAATTTGATTTAACATCTGGGATCAAGTATGGATATCAAAGCCTGAAAGCCCTTAATTCCTGCAGAAAGGGTCAATAGCACAGCTGTTTAAGAATACTGTAACAGAGGAAATATCAGGGCATATTTCCCTACCATGATGATTTCCTAGCTCTCAGCAGCCTGGAGAGGAGAAGCAGATGGGAGGTGATGGGGGACGGTCCATGTGCATAATGAGGCCCGCCCTTTTACTGCAAAATGCCATTATGCCATGATTCAAGTGTATATATAAATAGGGGAGGAGCCAGTTGACGCAATTATCATAGAATCACGTCATTAGGCCCCGCCTCGTCCTTGCGGATCCGCCGATTCCAGATAAGTTTCTCCTCATCTTGCCTGCTTCTCTGGGAAGTGAGCGGGAAGAGTGCTTACGCTTCTGGGGGTGTGGTCGACTAACTGAAAATCAGGAGCCTCCCGCAGATTCCGAGAGAGGAGACAAGTATGTATCAGAGATCTCTTTCGTACAGTAGGAAATTTATTACAACAGCCTTACCTATAATTCTCTCTGGGGACATTAAAATGGGGAAATTTAACAGATGTGAAAAACAGCTTTTTCTATTTGTTAAGTCCATTTGGAAGTGGAGTTAGCAGCTTCTATTTCTGGTTAAAGTCTATCTGGAGATGGATCTTCTGTTCCCTCCCCGTAAGGCTGCATGCTCATTGCCTGCTGCAATTGCTTTTTGGCGTGGCCATGCATGTGCAGTGTATGGGCCAGGACAGGGAGGTAGGGTAGCAGTAAGGGTGCATGGCCCAGAGTAGCCTGGTGTAAAATGTGTTTACCAGCTCTCCTGCTTTCATCCTGGTTATGAGACAGAAATCACCTCCTGAGCTATTCCGATGATCTCCTTACCCAGTACTTGCTTACCTGCTGTCCAGTGATTCCCGCGGGCGCGTCCTGTGGCTTGTGCTCCTGGCTCCGGCGACTGATGTCCTGCGCTGTGTCCGGCTGAAGTTTTCCTCCTGCTCTGGTGCCCTTTGAGTCTCTCCCTGCCTGTGCAGCTGTGATGTCTGAACCTCCAGTCTGGTCCCTCCCGACTCATTCTCCAGCTGCTTTGTTTCAGTGTGCTGAAAGTTACAGAGGCCATCTTGAAATTTCTTGCCTCGGTGACTCGACTGTTACTGTAACACAGTGAGTAGTATGTCCAAGACTGTGCCCCTGACATTGCTTTTTTTTTGCCTGGTGGCCCCCCGCAGGTGAGGGCAAGTTTCGCTCCCCCCCCATCCCCGTGCCCCCCAACCCCCATGCTTACCATCCGAAAGTGGGCAGTCCAGAAGGGGCCAATGATGCGATATGTGCTAAATTGTGTCATTGTAGCTCCACACCCTGCTTTGCATTGCCAGTAATCTCTGCATTGTATAGCGGGGGCGGGGCCGTGACAAAGCGTTCAGCTCCAAGAAGTCGACAAATATGATGTGAATGCTAGTTAAAAAGTGTGAGCCAACAGATCCATTCTCTTGCAATAATTATTTGCTATTATATTAAAAATGATGGACTCAAGGCTTCTGGGAATTGAAATACACTTATTTATAAGTAGAAATCATAAAAACAAATATGTAGTCATCCGTTATTCTTCCCAGAGAAGGTTCTATTTGCAGAAGTAAAGTCCCTTATCTTTTAGCGCACTTATGCAAATAATCTGTAGCAGTGAAGTGCAGTGAGATTAATAGCTGGGGGGCATACATGGAGATGGGTCTGAGTGCTGGGAGCCTGTCTCGCCCTATACTCACTGAAACTCTCTCCTCACTACACTCTGCTTCAGTGTCCATTGATTCTGCTATCTGCATCACTGTATCTTCTCTTGCTGCTGCTGACTGAGCACCAAACTCTAAACACTGCAGTGCACTTCCCGGTCACATGACACATCCAAGGTATCAGTGCTCAAGGCATGCAACCCACACTCAGAGGCATGCCTCTATTAGCTCTCTCTCTGTTAAGCTTACTGCCTGCAATGTGCCCCCCTCCCCCCCCCCCTCTGCAGCTGTGTCTGACTATACAGAAGTATGGCTGAGCTGTTGCTGCCTTACCTCTAGTCTCCCTGCAGTTCCAGGGAGATCCACAAAGCTGGTGAGTGTTAACTATAAAAATTATTACAATAAACAAAGAAGATGTTTTATAAATTATAAATAACTTCTTTGTATTATTCTAATAGTTTTTATATCTCATCTCAGGAGAGCCTACCCTGCCTTTGAAAAAGCTGTCTGTGACAGTGAAACGCGTCAGCCCGATTACCAGAGATTTGCAGTTTACTGGATTTAAAACCAGATGAGCTAAGCCTCACTAGAACCTTATTATTTGGGAGCATCTTATTGCCAAGGGACTGCACAAGCTGCAGGCTATTCCAACTGTGCTGGATCTTTACTACTGCACCCAGGGCCGGATTAAGGCTTGTGGGGGACCCAGGGCAACTAGGTTGCGGGGGCCCCCTTCAAGCCACATAGCGCTGAGCCCAGCTGTGCCCCCAGTAGCAGCCCCCCCAGGAGTACCCCTAGTAGTGATCCCCCCTCTATGCTGTGTCCCCCAGTAGTGGTCCCAACAGTGTGCAGTGCCCCCAGTGTTATGCCCAGCAGTGCCCCTAGCAGTACCCCCCTTCTATACAGTGTCCCCTAGTAGTGGTCCCAGCAGT
The DNA here is from genome assembly GCA_031769625.1 of Taudactylus pleione. Classification (NCBI taxonomy): domain Eukaryota; kingdom Metazoa; phylum Chordata; class Amphibia; order Anura; family Myobatrachidae; genus Taudactylus; species Taudactylus pleione. The sequence goes on from JAUIMM010000039.1 coordinate 645,705, forward strand.
GTGCGGTGCCCCCAGTAGTACCCCCAGCAGTGCCCTTAGGAGTAGTCCGTCCACCCCCCCAGCAGTGCCCTTAGGAAAAGTCCCCCCCCCAGCAAATGCCCTTAGGAATAGTCACTCGCCCCCCCCCAGAAATGCCCTTAGGAATAGTCACTCACCCCCCCCCCCCACCCCACAGACACACACAGGAGAAAAACAATCTCCACTTACCTTAATCCCTGTTCCGGCATCTGCTCCTCCATCCAGCGTCCTCCCGGGCCGGCCCGCTCTGCATGATGGAAGAGACGTCGACGTCTCTCCCATCAGCCACTGCGGGAGCCGGAAGACGAACGCTTCGGCAGTGGGCCGCGGCGCAGCAGCTGATGAGTCTGTCTGACTCTCATCGGCTGCTAAAACAAACACACAGCTGCCGGCACCGGCGGCTGTGTGTTTGTGCTGTGTAGTGCGGACGGCACTTATGTGCCGTCCGCACTACCGCCCTGCCCCAAGGTGATGCAGCAGCACTGACTGTGCTGCTGCATGCAGCTGCAGAGCGCCCTCCTCCCGGGAACAGGTGCCGCCGGCACCTGTTCTCGGCAGGGTCACATTGATCCGGCCCTGACTGCACCTTATAGGACTGAGCAGGCACCCGTTAATTATATTTGGAGCCTCCATTGACTATTTTCAATGCTTTTGCAAAAGAGGGACCTGGTGTTTTAAAATACCAATTCTACATCATTTCTTCTTAATACTATATTATAACTAGAGATGAGCGGGTTTGGATTACTTTGGATTTTCCCGCCAAAAATCGGGTCTCAGAAAGAGGCAACACTTTGGGCTCTATTTACTACAATCTGCATTGGTAATGCAGATTGTAGTGTGATATTACTGACTGAATTCGCATTGCGAATTCAGGCAATATCACAGGGATTTACTACAAATCCCTTGCAGGGACAGAGCTTGCGATAAAGCTCTGTCCCTGCGAATCCCCCTCGGAGCCTTATCACGGTATTTTCGCAAAAAATACCGTGATTAAGTGCCCGCGCATGTGCCAACCGGTCGCCGCTGCTACCCCCCCATGGTGCTAAGCCCCGCCCCTGGCGCTAAGCCCCACCCCCGCGATCGCGGACCCCCCGCGAGCCCCCCCCCTCCCTTAATAGCACTTACCTGCATGCTCCAGGCCTCCGGTGACGGTCTCCATTCCTCCGGTCAGGTGATCTCCCATACTGCACTGGGGCCCGATCACCTGATGACCGGGCAGCAGTGCACTGTGGGAGACCAGCTGACCGGAGGGGAGACATCACCGGAGGCCCGATCACCGGTCCCTGGAGTCAGGTAAGTAATTTTTTTTTTACTATTTTTTTTTTTCTTTTTTTTACTGTAATCAGCTTGCGGTCTGTTTAGACCACACAGCTGATTACTGGGACCGACTTCCGGCTCTGCTCTCCCCGTTAGAGCAGGGCAGGAGGCCGGTAACCGGGGGAGACCCTAGATAACGCCACCTCCAGGTGGCGTTATTATCACAGGGCTTTCCCCGATATTTTTTCACATTTTATTTTTAGTGACTCTGGTCGGATCACATTTACCATTACAATTATGGGAAATGCGATCTGCTTTACTAAAAATAAGTGATAATTAGGGGTTGTAGTAGAATTTTATGAATTCTACTCCAATTGCCCTGTAATAACTATAGGTGATACTAAAATAATGTGAAAAGGGTGTGAAAACACCCTTTTTCACTTTATTTTAGTAACAATAATGTTAATAAATAGAGCCCTTTATCTTTCATGGACAAACATCATCATTCCTGGACTTTTGTCCAGGAATGATAATGTTTGTCCGTGAAAGATAAAGTTTTGCCTCTTTCTGAGACCCGATTTTTGGCGGGGAAAAAAATCTGAATTTGGAGGGAAAATCTGAACTAATCCGAACCCACTAATCTCTAATTATAACCATATGTCTGTGCTTGTTTTTTATATATTTGTATAGGTTGCTCACAAAGTAATTTATTTATTATTGTTACATTTATATGTTGTTTTTTTTTGGTTAATTTACATTGCATTTATGCGCCGTATTTTCTCGAAAATTGCTTTTAGGTTGTTTCTCTTGGTATCTTTCCTGGGAGACTACCCAGGGTATACGGCAGCACTTCTATTATATGCGTGTATGTATTTTTTATGTTGTTTTAATACTAAATTCTTTTTGCAATTTTTGAGTATTGTGTACACAACACACAGGCATTGGCCCTAGACAGCGCCTAGCATTTGTGTTTTTCACATTTTTGTATTTTTTCCCTAGACTGCACATCCCTGATCTGTAGATTGAAAAAGAATGGCACCAAATAATAGCCAAAGTATCTAAAATAGTAGAATGAGTTAGTGTAATTTACAGTCTTTACAACTCCGATAAATGATCTGAAATATATTTCATAGATGGGCATATATTTGTTTAAATGCAGTCATTTTCCCTGACAGACCTGTTAATGTCCATTTAATCCTATATTTGCAGCTGTCAGTAGCAGAGTGTGCATTGTTGCACTCACTTATTCCTACATTTATCTCCATTAGTAATTCAAACTCCTAGGGGATGCAAAGCATTAAAATAGCACTTAAAATATTTACTTAATGCTAAGAATCAATATGGTTGCACTTTATACTCTGTTAAAAAGCAAAACACTAGGTCTGGGGGTTTTGAATTCTAGCCTCAAGTACCCCCAACAGGTCGTGTTTTCAGTATTTCTGTCTGTGGAAGCAGGTGGGATAATAACTGACCCAGCAAAATAGATAAACTCCTCTGTGCATAATCAAAGAAATCCTAAGAAAAAAAATAACTTTAATTCTTGAGAATTAAGGCCCCCATACATCAGCGATGGATTGAGCCAATTCCCTGATCCCCAGATGCTGGGGTCAGGACAGCTGTGAATTCCAAATTTTTGGCTTTCCCTGATTTGCCAATCTCGATCAAATTAAGATCGTGTTCAGCAAATCGGGGATTTTTAACATGAAGAGTTTCACAGATTCGCCGCCGATCAGCATTTCTGATCTGTGATTACGGTCTGATCGGGGAACATCTGTAAAATGTCTGCCTGATGTATGGGGCCCTTTAAAGTTGAAAACTCCTGCTGTCAGTGTCTTCCTATATTGGATCAATGGTACATGCTCAGTGATTGCACTCTGCAAAAAAAAAAAATGTTGCTCCATGAATTTATAAAATTGGGGTCCTACTTAACTGTTTCTGTGTTCGTGCCATCCCCCTGGATTTGCCCCTGGCAGAGGGACACACTGCGCCTCCTGCGGAGCACTCTGCACTGCTCCGCCAAGCTGCAAATACAATTTTTTTTTAATGAGGCGTGGCCATGTCTACTGACATTAGGATACGCCTCCCAAAATTACTGGGGCCTATCAAGGCTTACTAGCCCTGACTGTGTAACAGCAAAACTGTGACAGGGCATGATGGGATGTGTAGTTTTGCAGCATGTGGAGTGCTGCAGATTACCTAACCCAGTGTTTCCCAAACTTTTTAGAATCACGGCACAATAGAGTATCAGCATTTTTCCACAGCACCCTTGGGCCAAAAGTTTCTTATTGAGAAATTCAACAAAAATTAAATGTGGTAAATTTTGCCTATATGTCACCCTAAGGGCCAGTTATGTGGTGGTTGGCACAGGGCTGCCTTCTTTTTGTCCACATATTTTTTGATTGGCAGTCATTAGCCCTGGTTTTGCCTATCACACTGACTAAAAATCATTTTATTTGGTATTGGACCACCAACCCGAGGCACCCCTGCAAGTGCCAGGGTGCCACTGCACCCAGTTTGGGAACCACTGGCCTAACCCTATCTTAGAATGTGGATTGTCTACGTGCATGGCCAATATACCTGCTTGTTCACACTCCTGGTTTTATTTTCATTTGAAGATTCATCTTTTAGACATTAATTCCTGCATTTACAATGAAAATGTGCCAAGCTGTCAGCCTACTGCAAAGCCTCTATTGTATTATTACATTTTTATATTGGCTGTTTTAACAGCTGGATAAAATCATGTTAGCCAGGTAATTTACTCATAGACTACAATCCATAATTCACATGACATGTCATTTCTCTCAATCTAATTAAACGGAAATCTTTATCTGTGTATCTCCAAACTATATAAAATTCTGAAAATCTCCATATCTGGTAACAGAGTGGGTGTCCTTCTGATATCATTTTAAATCTAACATTTTTAAAGAGAATACTAATTTCTGTCCATTGAATAGGATGGAACAATTCTGATCCTCGTTTAATTAAGAAAGCATGCATACAAGTCAGGTAGTGCAACCTGAGACTAGATATATGATATGTACTACAACATGGCTAACCATGGGGTGCACGGATGGTGGACCCAGTATATCTGAATAGTGTAACCAGCTGCTGGGTAATTTACAAAGTCTCCCTTTACCCAGAGCTTCTGCTTTGATGGTTAATAGGAGCATTCTATTGCTGCAGTGATAGGTTAAAATAATGCAATGAGCAGAATTGAGAAATAATTTGTGTTATCTACACATTTAATAAGAGGTTGTTGCACAGTGGTATGAGGTTAGACTTTGATGTGATGGAGACTACACTTTTGCAGAGTGCGTCTTTACAGAATGTTCTACCTGTCTGCACTAGTTGGCAGAGTAATCCCTGAGGAGCTGACAGTAGGTGGTATTCGCTGATTGCTCCTTCTATATGAGGACTATAGAGTAAGATGCCTAATGTGCTACACAGAGGTGGGCAAAAAGATGTGCAGCATGAGTACATATGCACATTCATCAGCAAAGTCCAGTCATTTACTTATAATAATCACCTTCAAAATACATATTGCTAAATGGAGTTGTAATATCAGTCGCAGGAACTTTACCGCCACTGTTTTGCCTTGTTAGAAGCTCCTGAAGAGCCAGCAGTAGTATGATATCATGCAGGGTATGTTCTGTAATATGCAAATACTAATTCTAATGACCTGTGCAAAGATCATACTTGCTCACTTTATGAACCTACCTTCCGGGAGACTCTCTGAATGGAGATCCAAAGAACCAGTGCCTGATATTTTCCCCATCTGCTACGGAAAACATGATTTGCTCTGTGAACATTCCTCTTATTGTATTGTTACATTCACTACTGTGCAAGTAGTATCCTTCCCGGTGAGCTGAGGCTGACGCTGCAGAGGAGGGTGTGCATGCTCAGGCCAACATAAAGCAACTAGCTTGGAGCTTGCCTCCTAATGCCCAATGTGGGCACTTCCACTTTTCGGGTTAGTTTAGAATGATGAACAAGCTCCAAAGCTCTTTAATTTTCTCTTTGCGTGTTGGCATCTGTGGTGACCATCGTTTTAGGAATTTCATTGTAACTTATTTGTCATATTAAGCACATTTCTGATGGGTTTCAAATAATTTTCTCATCTTTCATACAAGACACATTTAAGCAGGGGCAGAACTGGGTATTCGAAGGCCCCATAGCAAACGTTTGTAAGGGCCCCTATTGTACCAGCCAATGGTGAAAAATGTATATAACACATGTAACTTTGACATGGAAGATGGATCCCCCTCAGCTCTTGGCTCCATAGTAGCTGCACCTATGGGTTACGCCATGCATTTAAGTTTACCCCAGCATGTAGAAATTCACAGTTAATTATTAGCCCAGTGATTAAGGGGTCTATTTACTACGCAGTATTAGGAGACAGAGTGAAAAGTGATAAGAAAGTGATAAGGTGCCAGCCAATAAGCTCCCAACTGTAATTTTTCAAACACAGCCTGTGAGATGACAGTTGGAGCTGATTGGCTGGCACCTTATCACTTTCTTATCACTTTTCACTCTGTCTCCTAATACTGCTTAGTAAATAGACCCCTTAGACTCAGCCACATGGCTGAAACTTGATGCATTCAGACTGTCCCACCTGAATCATCTACTGAAATTTGATAGAAGTCCATCCAATCCGTTTCTCCCACTGGTACTGCATTTCAGTCCATTCAACTTAGAATGTGTTCTTCCAGATAGCGTTTAGAGTAAATGTGAGCTGCTATGAAAGTATTGCTAAATAACTAGTACATTCCCGTCACATATTCTGTAAAGGTCTCGCTTTGTGAGTCATTGGATGGGATCTCATCAGACAGCCATCAAAGCCAACACAAAGGCCATTCTTCATCTCTGGTAAGACGTGGACATTAGATAGAAAGGAAGACCAGAAGCTGGGCTGTATTGCCTAAATCCTCACGTTTATGCATGACCACAAAACAAATATAAAGTTATTTAAAAAAAAAAATATTTATTTGTGAATAAACAGCCATTTTAAAATTAATTTGTACTTTAATACTGGTTTTTGTTTCAATATGTTTAGATTATAACATTAACATTTGTTGCGCAAAACACTGAATTTTAGGACTAAATAGGTGCACAGAGGCGCAACTATTATTTCCATTTAAAACTCTGGAATGTAATTCCTAAGCCTGTGCTCACTGCTCCACTGGCTCAGAGCGCACTATAACACAGATCTTCTGATGGCTTAATGCAAGTCTTCTCACATATAACCATACAATATGTGCTTACTATATTTTATTATATATTCACACAGCCCCAGCATTCTGTAAAGCACCTGTTATTACTTTTATCTGCACGGACATCCTGAAAAATTATATTTATCATGAAAAAATTTGTTTTTTTTCCTTGTGCTAAACAAGTTTATATTCAGTTTTATAACTCCAACAGTACATCATCAGTAACTAGTCCTAAGTTCCTAACCCAAATTGAGGTACACAAAAAACACCATACTGAGGACAAAACATTATAGATGAACAGTTATCTCGTGCAAAATGATGTCCTGGAATCTGGATGATGATTGGCCAACGCTGCAGGGGCCAATTCCAGAATTACAGTTAGGGCCCCGTTTATTAACGAATATAAATACCAGCAGCATATTTCGTTTAGTATCGCAGTGATAAAAACGAATATGCCACTGGTATTCAGCATTACTTACCTCAGCGGCGAGGTTCAGCAATGTCCTCCTCAGCTGCGGGGTCCTCCGCTCAGCTGCTGGCAGCCTATCGCTGTCAACAACAGGCTACTCTGTCATGCACACGCGCGACGGTCAGTCTGCGCATGATTGTATAACCTGGCCGGGATCTGGCAGTGCCTGGTAGACATTGCTGAAGCCGGAAAGGCTGCTGCCGGGTCCCCATTGTCGGCAATGAGGACCGCATAGCTCTCGCCACGTAAAAACGATGCAGTGGCAAACAGCGCCAGTCTATTAAAGTGCTAAAGGGTTTATGTATCAGTGGTAATTGGTGTCCTCACCTGGGGGTACCCCAGAATCCTTATTTTACCTCCAGGTGAGTTGGCTCTCAACTTGGATATATTAATATATGTGCTATTATCATGTGGCATAAACGTATGTAATTATATGACCCAAAGTGGGTGCTATTATCATGTAGTGTTAGGGACACCGGTATAGAGATGCCTTGATGCGGACCGGTGCTTAAACATATCTTTGCAAATATTTGCAACAAAGATCTCTGGATTTCTGTTACCATGTAGTATTCAAATATCAGGCAGTCTGCATACAGAACATATGTTCTGCACAGTCTGCAGATATATCGTTTAGGTGTGTACCCAGCTTAACCGACACTTTACAGGCTGTGTTTGATTAATGACAGTTAGGAGCTAATTAGTTGGTACTTTATTTCTGTCCACTTTATCACTCTCTAAAGGCCCCCATACACGGGGCGATAAAGCAGGCGATCCAACTGATTGGTGCGATTTGCCTGCTATATCGCACTGTGTATGGCCCTGATGTCGGGCCGAGCGCGCTCCTGTGGGATCGTATATCGCACCCCCTGATCTCTCTCCAGGACCAATCGATCAGAGGATGCGGTTTGCGATCCCATGGATTGCTATGCGGGTGAGGGAGGGGGGATATCGGACGGTCGGCCATCTGATCGCACCGTGTGTGCGGGTCGCCCGATATGTGGGCCGACGAATCCCGTCGCCTCGCACGGTGCCATCGCACTGTGTGTGGGGGCCTTAAGGCTTATTATATCTGGCCCAAGGAATTATTTTTGTGTAAAGCTGGGTACGCACTGGACGATATATTGGATGATTTGTTGTTTATCCATATCGTCCTATGTGTATGCACTATTGCACACTCCCACCCATCGTTCATCGTATCTTCAAAACAGCCAATCTGAAGATAAGGCGGCTGACACCATGCTTTTGGATACGGTGGGGGAATGACATATCATGTGGTCGTACACTTGATCGTGCTATGTGTACAGAACGCCTGATACATTGTACCGTTGCATCTGTTGTCGCTGGGTACACAAATAGTCTAGTGTGTACCCAGCTTCAGAGTACAACACTACTGCACCTTAGAATAAGTTTAGGCTACACATGTCTGTTAAGAAGATTACTAATATGTCAGTTTTATAAAGTAAACTTATTAGTTGAATAACTGAGTACATGTAAGTTGGCATTTCTACATGTTTAGGGGGAGAGTAAGATTTGTGAACACATTGTGTTGAATAAATACAACCATTATATCTACAGTATGTACAATCATGAGTACAAATTATTTTAGATGGCTTGTAAGGCAAAACTTTATCCATTTCTAGTGTTTATTCTAGCAGCCTGCACCTGTCACAACCCCTGCCGTTCCTCTTTCCTGCCTGCGGTGTCGCTCTCTGCTCTGGTGCTTCTAGCAACACCCCAGACAGGAAAGATGAACTGTATGGGTTGTGACAGGTACAGGGTGCTAGAATGAACACTACATTTCTGAACCCTTTTTAAAAGGAAAAAAATACTAGACCTTGTCAGTTGTTAACTAGCTTATCTAAGCAGGTAAAGTCGGAAACCTTCTTAAATATCCTGATTTAAGAATAAACCTATAACTGCAATTCACAAACAGGCTCATTAAACTACAATATTTGTAAATATAATGTAGTTTAATTAATGTCTCCAAAGTATCTACTGTATGTGTTAAATAATAGCCGATGAATGATAGTGCTCATAAGAAGCCAAAGGGGTCAATCCTATTAGGTGCGAATTGCGAGTAGCGAGTTTTTTTCTTGAAACTCACACACTTCGCAGCGAAGCGCGCTCCCGAAAATTCTCCAATCCAATTAAAAATCCCTATACGCACTACTCGCAGCGGAAGGGGGCGAATTAACTGCCAAATGAGATTTGCGAGAAATGCATAGAAATGTGGGGAGACCATCCTGGACCGCCCAAAATGGATCATTTCGTTAGCAGGACCGTATAGAAGGCTGTTTGTGGACATTAGGAAGGTAATGTAGGTTTTTAAATGGTGTCAGATGGCTGATTTGTGTATTTTTTTGCAAGAAAATTATAAAACAACAAACTTTTTTTCGTTTAATCTCAAACTAAATGAAAAATGCAAAAAATAAAGTAGGAAAAAGGTTGATTTTGGGGTACTTTGAGGGCACCTTGAAAAAGTGGAAAAAAAATGATAAAAACAATTATGTTTCAACTAAAACATTATTGTAATTAACTTTGGGATACCTAAACTAATGAAAAAGTTGATTTTGGGGTAATTATTGGACTAGTTAAGCTAATTGGAAACAGAGGGCCTGATTCAGAGCCGCTCGTAAGCGGCCGCTCGTTCGTTCCGAGCGATGTTTGCACAACTGCACATGCGTAAGGATCGTAATACGCATGCGCGAACCAGTCAGTGCGGCCGAAAATCGTTTGTTCACTAAATAGCGGATGCCTGCTATTTTGAGTGACAGGAGTAGGCGTATGTGGGTGGTAACAGGGGAAGGTGCTTGAAAACGGGGGAGTGGAGATCCGAACGCAGGCTTAAAGGTCAAAACGGGCGTTTTATGGGTGTGCATAATTAATATGACCGTCATTGACCACGTCACTGGGTTATTTTATAGTCAGAACTGCTCGCAAGATTGCGGTAGGAAAAACCAACCACAAGAATAGCGAGCAGTTAATACGCTGGTTGATGTACTCGATTAATCTAATAAATAGCGGACATGACGTAGGATGCGAGCGGCCAGGGGGCGTAGTTTTCCAAAAAACGACCGCATGTTTTGTACGCTCGTTCAGACCTAGAGGCGTGAACAGACCGCAAAGAGCGAACGGTTCATTTGAATAGCCACCCCTTTTTTCTGAACGAGCGAGCGCAAATAGCGTCCAGCTCTGAATCAGGCCCAGTGTCCCCACATTTTAACCTTAAAATACAGATTTTCCTTTCCATCTCTCACCATCAGGGAGGTACGAGTGGAAAGTTGCGATTTCATTCTGACTGATTCAGTGCAAGTTGCTATTTGGATTGCAAAATGAAGTGAAAATAGCAACTCGCACCTCGCCATTCCCACCTATTGGATTGGCCTTCATAGACTCAAATCTAATGTATGGTTAGTAGGTAGATAGTACAAAAGCATGTCTCTCTAGCAAAGTCTCTGGACAGTTACACACTATCATTTGTCCATATCTTATCCCACAGCGTATAAATGCAGAAATAGCCATTATCAGAATTTATTATGCTGCTATAGAAAGTCACAATAGTCTTCTGTGGCTGTGGGATTATATATTATCCGCAAAAATGTGTTCACATTAACTGGCAATTATTAGCTGCTTTCTTATCCCACAGCATGTGTGTAATATAACAGTCACTTATCAGATCTTGCTATGCAGCCAAAACCCGTCACAATAATATCAAAATATGGGTCTGAGAGTATATCAGGAAATTGGTCGTACATTCTCCTCCTCACCGGCATCCAAATTAGTCAGCAGTGTGGCACCTTCTACTGTATATGTAAACTATGGTGTGTGGTCCAACCCTCCCTTGTGTGTATGTACAGTATATGTGTATGTGTGTGTATAGTGAAACTACAAATCACAAAAATAGTTGTATTATAGAATGTAAATGATGTACAGATGTGTCCACATGTACATCTATCCTCGTGCGCTTCAAGACGCGCTACACATCACGCAGGAGCTCCATGTGACTTCGTAGCGCTGAGCATATTTTCGTGCAACCTTCAAATGTGTACTATTCGCAAAACAATGCGAATATTTAGCACAAGCAGCTTCTTCTGATTAAAATGATATGCAGCATGCCTATTTTCTGTGTGCGACTGCGGGTGTATCTGCATGCGAAACGCTACGTTACATGGATTTTCTTGATGATATGAAATGTACTTAATCATCATTCCTGTACATTAATAAGCGTCATTATCCCCCCACTTGTCTCTCAGCTTCATTCCCCACCCCTCTCAAGGCTTCATTCCAACCCCCGTGTCCATCACCACATTCCCCCACCCTGTGTCTCCCAGCCTCACCCCCTCCCATGTGTCTCCCATCCTCACCCCCTCCCGTGTCTCTCAGCCTCATCCCCTCCCCTGTGTCTCTCAGCCTAATCCCCTCCCCTGTGTCTCTCAGCCTCATCCCCTCCCCTGTGTCTCTCAGCCTCATCCCCTCCCCTGTGTCTCTCAGCCTCATCCCCTCCCCTCTGTCTCTCAGCCTCATCCCCTCCCCTCTGTCTCTCAGCCTCATCACCTCCCCTGTGTCTCTCAGCCTCATCCCCTCCCCTGTGTCTCCCAGCCTCATCCCCTCCCCTGTGTCTCTCAGCCTCACCCCCTCCCGTGTCTCTCTCAGCCTCACCCCCTCCCATGTCTCTCAGCCTCACCCCCTCCCGTGTCTCTCAGCCTCACCCCCTCCCGTGTGTCTCTCAGCCTCACCCCCTCCCGTGTGTCTCTCAGCCTCACCCCCTCCCGTGTGTCTCTCAGCCTCACCCCCTCCCGTGTCTCTCAGCCTCACCACCTCCCGTGTCTCTCAGCCTCACCACCTCCCGTGTCTCTCAGCCTCACTCCCTCCCCTGTGTCTCTCAGCCTCACCCCCTCCCGTATGTCTTTCAGCCTTATCCCCTCCCCTGTGTCTCTCAGCCTCATCCCCTCCCCTGTGTCTCTCAGCCTCATCCCCTCCCCTGGGTCTCTCAGCCTCATCCCCTCCCCTGTGTCTCTCAGCCTCACCACCTCCCGTGTCTCTCAGCCTCACCCCCTCACCTGTGTCTCTCAGCCTCACCCCCTCCCGTGTGTCTTTCAGCCTTATCCCCTCAATGTGTCTCTCAGCTTCAGTCCCCACTGTTAGAGTCTGTGGGCCTGATTCAGAGACTGACGCTCTGAAAGAGTGCTCGCTCTGAATCAGGGCGTTTTTCTTTTTTTTTTTTGTGCGGCCTTCAGGCCACTCGCATAGCTGTGGGTGACCATCCACAGCTATTGCGAGCGCCAGGATGATGACCATCGCGGCTTGTGACGAGACCCTTGTGGTAGGGTCTCGTGGCCGCAAGCCCCAGAGAGCTTCTGGCTCTAATAGAGTCGGAAGCTCTCCCACTGACACCACTGGTGATGTCAGTGGGGCCGCCCCCAACAAACAGCAGGCGTTCGCTTGGGAACACCTCCGTTTGTGAAGCAACCCCTCCGCCACGCTTACAAAACTGGGCGAGCTGTCGATCAACATCGACAGCCGCCCCTTTGTAGTGAGCCACGATGCGAGAGAATTTCACTCTCGCTCCGGGGCTTGCGCACGCGAGCGGGTCTGAAGCAGGCCCTGTGTTTGTTGTGGACCTGGGGTGGTAACAGGAGTAGACACCAGAACAGGTTTAAACTGAAAAGTGGGTTGTTTAATGTGAATGTTGGTAGACATGAACAATAAGAAAAACTAAAGTCCAGTAATAAACAAACTAATATATGTGGCAGGAGGGAACTGTAGTGAGTGGGAATACATGAATGTCCAGATCAGTGACAGCGATGAATGAAGTGAATCCAGATAGACTGTAAGAGTGAAGTGGATATTCTGGTATGCTGAATAGTGGCTGAGAGGGATATCCGGAAATGCTGTGATGATGGCTGAAAGGAGAATCCGGTAATGCTGTGATGATGACTGAAAGGAGAATCCGGTAATGCTGTGATGATGGCTGAAAGGAGAATCCGGTAATGCTGTGATGATGGCTGAAAGGAGAATCCGGTAATGCTGTGATGATGGCTGAAAGGAGAATCCGGTAATGCTGTGATGATGGCTGCGCAGGAATGGGATAACTAAGGAGACAAGTTCAGGCAGGAGTGGGTCTGGTGAACGGTGCAGGACTGATCTCCAGCGGAGTGCAAGGCAGAGTGGTGCAGGCTATGCAGGGAGCCAGAGGCTGACAAGGAGCTAGGGCAAGCACCGAAGCACAAGTCTAAGGTACAGGAGGGCAGAGAACTGTCTCTTACAGCTGACGCTGTGAACACGTTACACTGGCAACTACAGGGCGCTCCAAACACCCTTAAGTACCCAGTAACGGAACGTGATAGGCCTGAGAGAGCATGTGACCCACAGATGATTGGCCTGCTATGTCACATGGCCAAAGACAACATGGTGGCGCCCAGATGGCCGTGACGCGGAGACGCCACTAGACTTACCCTGGCCAGGATGGCCCAATGCTGGCAGACCTCTGCGTACACACAATGCCTGTCTCCACATGCCAGCTCCCCCGCCAGAAGGACCCTGTGACAGCGCCCTCACCGGTAAGGACCGCAAACCTCCACACCGCAAAACCATGGTCGTGACAGTCACCATGTGTGTCTCCAGCCTAGGCCTCGCTTGTGTTTCATCAGCCTCATTCCTTGTCTCTCCAACCTCATCCTCGGCTGTGTCACTCCAGCACAATCCCTGTCTCCCTCCTTCCTATGCCTCTCCAGCCTCATTCCCGTGTCTCTCCTTCTCCAGCCATCCACTCATCTCCTCTGTGTCTCTCAGCATCATTATCCCCCCACCCGTGTCTTAGCATCATTATCTCCCCACCCTGTCTCTCAGCCTCAATCCCCCCACCATTTGTCTCTCAGCCTTAAGCCCCCCACTCTGTGTCTATCAGCCTTATCCCCTCCCGAGTCCACCCCATCCCCTGAGTCTCACCCCAGCCCCTGAGTATCTTGGCCTCACCCTAGCCCCTTTGTTTTCCCAGCCCTGTCTTCAGCTCCTTCCTCTCCTGCCACTTCATCTTCAACTCTCCCAACCACTGACCAACCCGTGTCTCTCCAGCCCAGCCAACACTTACCTGCTGTTCCTCACCCCTGGCACCTCGTGCATGATGTCACATACGCTGTGCCAGGGATACTGTCCTTTTTTCTCTTTGCCTATGGCTATGCCTTTATTAATACAGCAGAGGCAAGGGTAGGGGTAGGCAAAATACGTCCCTAATCCTACCTGGCCCGCTGCCTCTCACCACTGCACAATGACAAGCGGCTCGACCAGCCACTTTTCATTGCGCTACAGTACATCAGACCCGTGGCCGCCATTGAGAACAATTCGGTGCAGCCCGGGAGCAGCTGTATACTCCCGGCTACACGCTCACCAGTCCCGTGGTGCACTGCGGCGTGACAGTCTCCCAGCTCCCCTTATCAGAGCAGCGCTTGATGAGTGCATGCCCCGAAAGTTTAGTAGCGGAGCAGCAGTAGTAGAAACAGCGGCGGTGACTGTGGCAGCCGCAGCAGAAGATTTTTACAGTGAAAGAACCCCTATAAAAAGTAGGTACTGTAGGTGAATGCATAATTTCAGATAATTCCTGCACCCTTCTAACAGGGCAAACTGACTTTCTATGTTTAACAAGTGATTTACAAGCGATTACAAGAGCTGTTTTTCTATTGGCTTAATTTAACAATAATACGGTGAATTTACCGTGCAGCTGTTTTCAAAGTCACCGCATCTTTGTCAGTTTTGGTGTAAATCATAGTAAATATTACCTCAGGCATGCTTTTTATTTAATATTATTGCTCCTTTAAATCCAGAAAACCGCCAAAAACGCAGTGGTTTTGAAATTCGCTGTGTGATTAATTTACCCAGTCTCCAGGAATATATATGCATATGTGACTATGGCTGTCAAGAGCAGTCAAATGCCCAGGTACTCCAAGAAATTATAATTTGTGTGATATTTTGTGTGTTAGAGTAAGGGTGAGCAAAATACAGCCTATCCCGCCAACACTTCTTACATATGCAACCGTCATCATTCGTATCAGGACTTACACAGGCCTTTTTTATTCTGCATGCGGCCCTCGCGTGTTCACTTAAATGGGGGGTGCCTAACCCTAAATCCCCCCAGGGTTCCCTAAACCTTACCCCCCCCCATCCCCGGGCTAAGTGTTATACTTAATTGTCAGAGGACGATCGGGATGGTGGGGGTCGGCGGTCTTCCGGCATCAAGATTAAGATAGATGTGGGCATTTCAACGCCTATCTTAAGTCCCTTGTCGGGCGGGTGGTGTCAGGATTTAGACCGGCGGCATCGCGTCCGAGGTCTAATAACTACATCCCATAAAAATCCAACAGCAGAACTGTACTGTTAGGACTTCAAATGCATAAAGTATTGAAAAATCTTCATTGTTAGATCAACATTTCAAAACTAAAACTACCTTTACCAAGCTAAAAATCATGTAACCACTAACCAGAATACATATCTGTATAAACCATACTTGTCTACTCTCCCACAAGTAGCTGGTGGCTCCCAATTTTTTGGATAGTCCCACGCATCCCCAGAAGAGTAGGTGGATCTCCCACATCCCGCCCACTTCCTAGTGGAGAGGATGGGGAGATTATATTGGGAATTTGCAGGTTCGTACGGAGGGATGGGGTTTAAATGACGCGAATCGTGCATTTAGCCCTGAGCCCTCCTTAGGGACCCACAAATGGCAGCAATTTGGCATGATGGGGGCACGGTCTAATAATGTCTAGAGCCCGGCCTTCCCCCCGAAGTTGTTAGCAGCATCTTCTCTCTGGTCATCCCCTGGCATCCTGGCTACCTTTAAGGATGTTGTATCTGTTAGTTTGAGAGTGTGTCTGTGTGTATTTATACCATACTTGCCGACTTTTTAAATCTCTCCGGGAGAAGCCGGAAGGGGAGACGTAGCTGTCCACTTTGGGGGGCTGGGCCGGGCTCCTATGACATTACTACCCGTTCCCATAATGGCAAACTGCCGCAAATAGTTTTTGCGTAATTTAGCCCTGCCCCATCCTGTGCACTTCACTAGGAAGTGGGTGGGATGCGGAAGCTCTGGACATTTTTCCAGGACTGTGGGGGGCTACCCGAGTATCCCGCAATTTCCAGGAGAGTAGGTAAATATGATGGATGTATAGGTGTGTGTGTGTATGTGTGTGTGTGTATATATATATATATGTGTGTGTGTGTGTGTATATGTGTGTGTATATGTGTGTGTATATATATATATATTATACAGTCTGATGTCCCCGGCACTCTATGGTAGTAGATGTAAATATGTTGCACAGGTGCCTTCCATAGGCCAGAGACCTACTATACGTAGCAAAGAAATGGCGGTACTCACGGTTTCTTTATTCCTGATGACGGGCATGTGCCCAGAATGTGTTGAATTAAAACTTAAGCACTTTTTTTGCATTTTCAAAAGTTGCCTGGAGTGCCGCCATTTCTTTGTTACGTACGTGTATATATATATATATATATATATATAAATTATATACGTGCTAACCACCTTGTTTTGGTTCTGATATGTTTTTATATTTTTTTTATTCAAAAACTGCTAAAATCATATCATTTTTGCAATACAAAACACAAAATTCTGATTTGAAACATGGATTTCGAACTGCGAGAAGTTGAACAGCACCGCGACTTTGATCTGTCTGGATTCAGGAAATTCGGGTGGATTCGGGTTTCTGAAGGACAGAGACGCACATCTTTATACATGTACACGCACACATGGGCAGATTGAAAATTAATGAGACTGCCTCTGTTTTTCTGTCCCATAGGTAGACGTGGTAACGCTATGCTGGTTATTGTGAAGCTCATACATCGATGTGTCTGAACCTGTGGTTGGACTGTCGTAGTCTTCTTTCTTTGGTCACAACGAGTGGAAGATCTTTGTACATTTCATTCTCGGATGAGGATGACGTGTCTGAGATTACGTCAAAGATTTGTTTTTGAATTTCGTGTTAAACTTGGAAAAAGCGGAAATGAAATGTTACGGCAAACATATGGTGGAGAAACAATTAGCCGTGCTGCAGTATTACGGTGGTGGAAGTACTTCAAAGAGGGTAATACGCAAGTGACTGATGAAGCACGTTCTGGGAGACCATCCACCGTGGTTACAGATGTCCACATTGCCAAAGCTGTGGAGATGTTCCAAAATGACAGAAGGTTAACTTTACGCAAACTTTTGCTTCACTTGGCATCTCATTCTAATGGGTTCAGCATATTGTGAAAAAGGAACTGAAAATGCATCGCGTGTGCGCCAGGTGGGTACCCAGAAATCTCAGAGAAGAGCAGATGTGACAATGAGTTGAATCGTGCAAGAACACCGTTCGAATGTCGGAGACGGTACCCGATTTCCTCACATCAATTGTGACGTGTGAGGAATTGTGGATTTGTCATTAGGATCCGGAATCCAAACACGCAAATTTGCATCCGCCTAAAAGATTCTGTGTGATTCCTTTGCGTGTAAAGTCATGATTCTGCTGTTCTTTGATGTGCACGGTATGATCCTACAGTACTGGGTTTTCTGTGGACAGACAATTAATGGTGACTACTAGGCAAACGTCCTGAAGACCCATTTGCATGGATCCAAAAGATCACATATTCTGAAGAAAGTGTTTTTGCTCCAAGACCATGCCCAACCACATGTTGCTGCTGTTGCATTGACAGCACTGGAACACCCTCCATATAGTCCAGACTTGGCGCCCTGTTATTTATGGGCATCCCCAACCTTGAAAAAACAACTGCACGGAAAGAAGTTCTCAACAGGTGATGAAGTAAAAAATGCCAAAACTGCAATACTAAAAGGGATGTCACTGAACAGTCTACTGCATGTCTTTGAATCGTTGCTGAAATGCTGCAAAGAATGTATTGAATGTGAAGGACGCTACTTTGGAAGAAAAGATCCTGTGGAGTCATCTGATTCTTAATAACAGAAATCAGTCTCATTACTTTTCAATCAACCCGTGTGTGTGTGTGTGTGTGTGTGTGTATATATATATATATATGTGTATGTATATACAGTGTGTGTGTGTATGTATATACAGTGTGTGTGTATGTATATATCTATCAGGCTTGGACCGACACTCAGTGCATTTAAACAATGATTCGGGTGCTTTCAGTAAAAAATATGCACTAATGGAAAGAAAGGCTACGGCACTCCACAAATGATTTAGCAAAGTTCAAATGTATTGGCACTCAATGCCGACGTTTCAGGACATGTAGCTCTTTTCTCAAGGCTGCCAAATACAAGATATATATAGACACACAGAACATAAACAAGTCTTACCTTATACAGGCAGATTGGGCCACTGAACTGTCGCAGACCGGGGTAGCACGGGTGCATGCCGAAGCCAGGGTCCCGTCGCGATGACGTCGGCATGCTGCTTCTGCATTGCTATGGATGCTCCAGGGGCAGAAGAGAGTTTGTTCGATCTCTCCCCCGTAGCCCCTGGCCAGCTCCGGAAGCTGATTCAGAGCCGCTCGCAAAAAGCGAGCGCTCGCTCTGAATCAGGGCGGTCACGTTTTTAAAAATAACCCGGCCTCCTGGCCGCTTGATAAGCTGTGGGTGACCACCCACAGCTTTTGCGAGCGGCCAGGTGATGGTCACGATCATCGGGCTTGCAACGAGACCCTTGTGCTAGGGTCTCGTCTGCCGCAAGCCCCAGTGATAATAGAGTGATGTCAGTAGGGCCGCCCACATCCCTGGAATATTGGAAGAGTTTTTCACTTTTGTGAAAGACTTCCTTAAGGGAATCTGACATTACGCATGTGTACAGTGTCAGATTTGGGAGCTGGACGCAGGCTGCGGGAGAGGGATCGTAAGATCCCTCTCCAGCCAGATTGCCTCTATAGGTATAAAGCAGTTTATGCCAACTGAGGATGGCGTAAACCTATTGAGGTTGATCACATATCAATGCTAGTATTAGAAGTTAGTCTAGAAAACAAGGCTTGCAGTCTGGCAATCGAAAAAAGGAAGATAACAGCAGGATATGTTATTATAGGCATATGAGGTTAATCACATCATTAAATGCTGGTATTGCAAATAACTCTAGAAAACATGGACTGCATATTGGTAATAGAGGAAAAGATGATAACAGGTGCAGTCAATTACTAATGGAATTCCAGTTAATTTTATCATTGAGTCCATGGGGGAATATGGTATTTAGCTGGAATATCCATCTGGATTCCAGACGTATTAGTTTATGGTCTCTGTCCCCACCACATAGAGAAGTAGGTATATGGTCAATGACCATGTTTTTAAGGGATACCAGGGTATGTCCTTGTTCCAAAAAGTGTATAGCCACTGGCTGTTCTGACGTTTTCCCGACTTAAAGCTAATTTAATGGCTGAACGGTGTAGTGCCATTCTCTCCCTTATGGTGTGAATGGTTCTTTACCCACATAATATCCACAGGGGCAGAAGATGATATATATAGCATAGGTGGACAGACAATTTAAAACAAACTGGAAGTTTTAAAATATGTCTCTGTGGATGTTTAAACGAACTGCCCGTGATCATATGTTGGCACGTGGTACAGTGAAAGCATTTATAACACCCAGGAGTTTTGTGCAGAAATGAAGGAGGTTTTTTTGGACTCGACAAAGTTCGTAATGTCAGTATAGAAAACCATGTCACTAATGTTACGTCCCCTGGTGAAACATGCCATCGGTTAATATATTTGTCAGCATGATAGGTCTATACCACCTATCACCTATGATGGTATAGATAGTGGCCAAGTAATACTAGTCACATTTATTCTGTCATACTATTTATAGTGATGCTTTGCCTTTTTTACATTTGCTTGTGCATATTACAGCCCTATTTATATTTCTATGCTGTATATCAGGATGGAGTTTATCATGCTTTTGATGTATATATTGATTCATATTTGTACCACTTTGGTCTGTTGTGCAGACCGGGGAGACGCTTCCTGTATCCGACAGGCTGCCATAGCAACCCAGTCGCAGCATGCTGACGTCATCGTGACAGAACCCAGGCTTCGGCATGCACCCGCTCTACCTCGGTCTGCGACAGTTCAGTGGCCTAATCTGCCTGTATAAGGTAAGACTTGTTTATGTTCTACTATTTGTCTATATATTTCTTGTATTTCTTGTATTTGGCAGCCTTGAGAAAAGAGCTTTATGTTCTGAAACGTCGGAATTGAGTGCCAATACATTTGAACTCTGCTAAATCATTTGTGGAGTGCCGCAGCCTTTCTTTCCATTAGTAAAGCTGGCCACACACAGCGCTTTTTTCCCCGATCTGGCCAATTCCGACACATCAGAACGACAGATCGGGTAAAAAGTGACCAAATTGTGAGTCTCCACTCACGATCACGATGCGATACGCGCTCCCGCAGGTCGCACATCACATGTTCAGATCTGCCGTGCTGTAGGGCAGATCTGCCGATCTAGACTCAAATGCACTGTGAAAAAGTCTGGCTGCAGGAGATCGAATGAAGATTAGGCGAAGATTGGACAGCATATCGTGTGCAGAGCTGCCGGGAGAGGGGAAGGGAAATCAGACACATCGTCGAAACGTGAGTATAGTCTGAATGTGTGCGGGCACTGTTAGTGTGTGTGTGTATATACAGGGCCGGTTTTCCCGGTACACATGGTACGCAGCTGCGTAAGGCGCCACATAGTGAAGGGCGCCTCAGCTGCGTTCCATGTGGGCCGCGGTGCAGACTGTGTCTCTGTGACACAGCTGCACCGCGTGTGTAGCGCTGACCGGATGGAGTTCGGTCAGCGCTACACAGCACAAACACACAGCCGCCGGCTCCGGCAGCTGTGTGTTTGCTTTAGCAGCTGATGAGTCAGACAGACTCTCATCGGCTGCTGCTCCCACTGCCAGAGCCGGACATCTTCCGGCTCCCGCAGTGGGTAATGGGAGTGACATCATGACGTGACGTCACTCCCATAATGCAAGGCGGCGGACGGAGGAGCTGGTATCGGCGGCAGGAGCGGGTTTCAGGTAAGTGTTTTTATTTTAATTTTCATTACGTCTCTACTGCGGGGGGCGGGGGAAGGTGGAATACTATTGGGGGCACTACAAGGGGGGATTACTAGGGGGGGAATACTACTGGGGACACTACGGGGTAATACTACTGGGGGGCACTACAAGGGGGGATTACTATGTGGGTAATACTACTGGGGACACTACATTGGGTAATACTACTGGGGACACTACAAGGGGTAATACTACTACGGGCACTACAAGGGGGGGGATTACATGGGGGTAATACTACTGGGGGCACTACAGGGGGTAATACTACTGGGGGCACTACAGGGGGTAATACTACTGGGGACACTACGGGGGGTAATACTACTGGGGGCACTACAAGGGGGGGATTACTAGGGGGGATTACTACTGGGGACACTACAGGGGGTAATACTACTGGGGACACTACAGGGGGTAATATTACTGGGGGCATTACATGGGGTAATACTACTGGGGGCACTACAGGGGGTAATACTACTGGGGACACTACAGGGGGTAATACTACTGGGGGCACTACAGGGGGGGAATACTACTGGGGGCACTACAGGGGGTAATACTACTGGGGGCACTACAGGGGGTAATACTACTGGGGACACTACAGGGGGTAATACTACTGGGGGCACTACAGGGAGGGAATACTACTGGGGGCACTACAGGGGGTAATACTACTGGGGGCACTACAGGGGGTAATACTACTGGGGACACTACAGGGGGTGATACTACTGGGGGCACTACAGGGGTGGAATACTACTGGGGGCACTACAAGGGGGGAGGATTACTACTGGGAGCACTACAAGGGGGGGATTACTACTGGGGGCACTACAAGGGGGGGACTACTGGGGGCGCTACAAGGGGGGGCTACTACTGGGAGCACTACAAGGGGAGATTACTACTGGGGGATACTACAGGGGGGAATACTACTGGGGGCACTACAAGGGGGGAGGAATACTACTGGGGGCACTACAAGGGGGGGGGACCACTACTGGGGGCACTATATAAAGGGCACTGCATAGTGGGTACCACTACTGGGGGCACTGCATAGGGGAGGGAGTGCTACTGGGGCACTATATAAGGGGAATACTACTGGGGGCACAAGGGGCACTGCACAGGGGGGGACCACTACCGGGGGCACTGTAAAAGGGGCACTGCATAGGGGGTACCACTACTGGGGGCACTGCATAGGGGGGGACTACTACTGGGAGCACTATATATAAGGCGAATACTACTGGGGGCACAAGGGGCACTGCACAGGGGGGACCACTGCCGGTGCCACTGTAAAAGGGGCACTGCCGAAAAATATACTTGCTTACCAAAAAATTTGGGCTAGGGCCGGCCCTATGTGTGTGTGTGTGTGTGTGTGTGTATGTGTATATATATATATATATATATATATGTGTGTATATATATATATATGTGTGTATATATATATATATATATATATATATTTTGATGGCTTGGGGTTAATTAGCATGGCAGAGGGTGGATTAGTGCAGTGTTTAGGTACTTAATGAGGGTCCACACACGGCGTTCCAGTAAAATAAAGGGAATGGTGCTTTACTTCAGCATGATAGTCAGGAGACAAAAATAGAAAATAAAAAACAACCTAGCCGTCTCTAAGGGCACTAGCTCACTTTTTGAACCCTCTCTATCAACTGTGTAGCTAGTCTGCCAATAACAGTCCTGGTGGCCCTCCCTGTATCATACAGATATAGGCCCTGGCTTCCTCAGCCTGCATTTACTGCTCCAATGTCACACAGTCCGAGAGTTTGTGGTGCCCCCTTGCCGCCTGCAAGGTCCAGACACAGGCCTCTTGGCCCCCAATGGTTCGCTCAGCTTCACTGGGCTCTCTGGCTGCCACAATCCCACAAAGATAGTTTTTCACAGCAGCCTGACTGGTCTACCTTCTCAGCAGCCCACACCTGAGCTCTCTCCACAAGGCAGCAATTAGGCATATTCCCACAATGCTCTTCTGGTCTGTGTGGGTGGATCTCCCCTGCCTCAGACAGAATCTGCTGCTCACCAGTGCCACCTCTGGTGATACTGCCACTATATATATATATATATATATATATATATATATATATATCTATATATATATATATATATATCTATATATATATATATATCTATATATATATATATATATATACACGACAGGCTCAATCCACGGCACTCGACCATCTGGGGTGCCCTTGGTATGTGACCACACCATCTACATAAAAAATATCATACAAACTCGGCACTCACATGCTTTTAAAACTGCAACTCCTTTGAACATAGGGAATGTTGGTTCCAAAATATTGCAATAATTTGTTAAGCTGGCCACCGCTTCACGGTCATTCCCATCTAGCCAGTCCCTACACTGATTCTCAGATAAATGAACTTGATCTGCCATCTTGGCCTCAAGCTTGCATACATTTTAAACAGAAAAGTGGGTCCTGCCTTAAAGAGACAGGACCACACCCAGGGCTATCAGTTAATAAGCACCTGGAAAAAGAAAAAAGTTTGTCTTACATTTGAAAAACAGGGTGCCCTAGCAAGTGTGACCACAAAATTTAAATAAACGACAGGCTCAATCCACGGCACTCAACCATCTGGGGTGCCCTTGGTATGTGACCACACCATCTACATAAAAAATATCATACAAACTCGGCACTCACATGCTTTTAAAACTGCAACTCCTTTGAACATATATATATATGCCCTTAAATTGTGGTAATGAAATTTACAATGTACTCAAATGATTAAGACAATATGTATACAAGCTGCACCTCTCTATAGACCCCCTGTTAGACATGCTTCTAAATTAATGTAAACACGGATAAAGGGAGGGCGCTAGGAGATTATTCTAAAATCCAGTCTTAATACACAACTTTTATCGTATGTGCACTCGAATGTAAGATGCATTAATAATAAGTCCATAGAGTAAAATTTCAAAGGTGGATTAGTCCTGAATAGGTATAAAAATTAGTTTTCAATAAATGGGTGGGAACCAATGGTATATTCTCCAAATATCCAATCCTTCCTTAGGATCATACTGAAAGAAACCCTAGTACCAAAAATCACATAGACATAAACGGCCAAAGGCCACCATTAATATCTTAAAAGGTTTATTTAACATAAAAACAATTAATAACAGAACAGGGCAACTGTTAAGCCAGGTTGTGCTCAAACCATAATCGTGTTGACAATAATGACCACTGGTCCACCTTATGGTGAAGGATCGCTGTAGTGGACCTCAGATGGACAGACCAATAATGACCCAATGCGTTTCGTCTTTAAAAGGACTTCATCAGGGGTGTATCCACAATTTGATGTAACTCAGAAATGAATCCTAGTATGCGATTAGGTGGAATTTTCCCCACAAACAGTAACTTTAATTAGCTGCAGCAGATCCTGAAGTGAAGATCTCAGTGACTAAGTGTGCATATATATACACAGTCAAGTCACATTATTATGACCACCAGC
Organism: Taudactylus pleione; assembly: GCA_031769625.1. NCBI lineage: Eukaryota > Metazoa > Chordata > Amphibia > Anura > Myobatrachidae > Taudactylus > Taudactylus pleione. The sequence continues at coordinate 670,158 of JAUIMM010000039.1, forward strand.
TAATAGCCAGAGTAACCACCGTGTGCAGTACAGATAACAGCTAGGTGGGCTGGGTTTGACTTAATAAGGTGCTGGTAGGTTGGCACGGGTATCTGGAGCCATGCTGATTACAGTGCAAGCCACAGCTGCTGGAGAGTGCGTGGTGGAGTATCCATAGAGCGAACACAACGATCAAGGTGGTACCACAGATGCTCAATTCCCGGGAATTAGGAGGCCAGGGAAGTACGTGGAAGTCTTCGTAGTGCTCATCCAACCACTGTTGGACATTTCTATCCGTGTGACATGTCGCATTGTCTTGATGGAAGATCTCATCCTCCTCAGGGAAGACAATCGGCATGTATGGGTGTACGTGGTCTGCAAGGATGGATTCATAACCAAATCAGTTGAGGGTGCCTTCCACGTGGATGAGTGGGCCCAGAGAATGCCATGAAAACCTTTCCCAGAATATAACGCTGTGCATGCACACCTTGAGAAAAAGGCCGTTTAGGCCTTGAAACGTTGGTTCACGCTGGAATAAAACATCTTTACTTCATTGCTAAGTCCGGATGAGTGCCGCTTATTCCTGCTACTCAGAGCAGGAGACATGGCTTATATAATACTATAGCTGGCACCACAGCATGTTGTTCATTCAATGAGTGCCTGTCTACATGCCTTTATATATATATATATATATATATATATATATATATATATATACACACACACATACAGTCAGGTGCATAAATATTGGGACATTGACAGAATTTTCATATTTTGGCCTCTATTCACCACCACAATGGCTTTGAAATGAAACAAACAAGATGTGCTTTAACTGCAGGCTTTCAGATTTAATTTGAGGGTAATTACATCCAAATCAGGTGAACTGTGTAGGAATTACAACGGTTTCTATATGTGCCTCCCACTTTTTAAGGGGCCAAAAGTAGTGGGACAAACTAAACAATCCTAAATCTAACTTTCACTTTTTAATACTTTGTTGCAAATCTTTTGCAGGCAATTACAGCCTGAAGTCTGAAACGCATAGACATCACCAGACGCTGGGTTTCATCCCTGGTGATGCTCTGCCAGGCCTCTACTGCAAACGTCTTCAGTTCCTGCTTGTTCTTGGGGCATTTTCCCTTCAATTTTGTTTTCATCAAGTGAAATGCATGCTCAATCGGATTCATGTCAGGGGATTGACTTGGCCATTGCATAACATTCTACTTTTTAGCCTTAAAAAACTCTTTGGTTGCATTTGCAGTTATAATTATATATAGTGATAACATCAAGTTAGGGGTGCCCACACCTGGGGTAGATGGTTACTTCCAAGCACACAGCAGCCAGGGTTTCTGTGAAATTAGCCAAAGCTAGATTATTGTGCACAAAAGTAAAATATAAAAACAATTCCTAACCCATCTGGGCTCTAACTATACACAGATGTTCCCTCTCTCATTAGTGGTAGGACCTAATGTCTCTACCACAAACATAGGCATATGCACAGTACTCAAGAGACATTGTGATTTAATTACCTTAACAGCCCTGCTGTCTCTTTCCCCAGGTAGGGAGACACTGAGTAAAACCCCTGACACACTTTTATCAACCTCTTACTGGTGCAAGTACTAATTAGACTGTTCTCAGACTGAAGACCCGAAATGGGCCTAATGGATGGAGCCCGTCCTCACTCTCCATCCATAACCCCAGGAACCCTTATCCAGCTTTTACTGAAGCCCAAACACTATCAATTATGTTTTGCAATCAGACCTTTTCCTTGGCTTGTAATACATATAGGTCATGAACCTGGGACAAGCATATCTCCCATGTATGACCTTAACAGCACTTTTGTCACACATATATATATATAACGAGCAAGCGGTTCGGCACTCAACAAAACTTGCCCTGGTGCCTTCCAGAAATCCACTGAAACCCTCTCCAAATTGGCGGCACTCACGGGACTGGTATCCAAATTTACACACACTGCTGCCACAACAGTCCAACGTTTCAGTTTATTTCAACTTTTATCAAGGACCTTTTTAAAAGTTGAAATAAACTGAAACGTTGGACTGCTGTGGCAGCAGTGTCTGTGTAAAATTGGATACCAGTCCCGTGAGTGCCGCCAATTTGGAGAGTGTTATATATTTACTATACACACACACCGAAACAGACGGCACTCAGAGACTGGATTCTGCAAAAATTGAATTTTCCACATTCAACGTTTCGGGGATAGCACCTCTTTGTCAGGACCACACAGTCTCTGAGTGCCGCCTGTTCCAGTTTGCAAAAGTTGTTTTGTGACGGGCACGAAAGCGATTAGCCTATGAGAGTGAGTGCCGGCAGTTGGTGAAGTGATATATATATATATATATATATATATATAGAACATTACTTATTACCTTGAACAAATCGCAGACAGGGATAAGATGTTGGATACTTAAACACTGGTGCGCCACATCTGACTGATTGCTGTGTGTGTGAAGCATAAAGGATTGTGGGATTCAGGGGGAAGGAGCTCCTGATGCTGAATTAGTCGGCCAGGTGATAGAGAGCTGATAATGTTAGCTTAGTGTTAGGGAGCCATATGCTGTTTGGGAAATATGATGATCAGTAAAGATGAAAAAAATAAACATTCAAGATGGATATATGAATGCCCAATTAAAATTATTATTTTGATGCTACCAGACCATAAATTAATGTTTCTCTGAAAAAAAGTTTTGTGGCTATTTTTGGCTTTATATTTTTGACTACTACATTTGTTTATTTGTAAGGTACATAATTCTGAATTTAAGTGAGCAACTGTTGTGTGAGAATAATACATATGTCTGTTTTTTTTTTTTTGGCTATTCCTTTCTTGGCCAGTTAATATAATGCCAAATGTGCATTGGGCTTTAGGTTTCGGAATCTTCTCGTAAATTAAAGCTGTCCAATTTTTCATGTTCAGGATGAAAGCCAAAGATGGCTTCATTCTGTTGTATAATAAAACAATTATCACTTTATCCATTTTAAATGCTTTTTTTAGTTGGTGTCTAGCAACCATGCACCTGCAGGACCAGAACAATTTAAAGTAATTTTGTAATGAAGGAGGGTAAGGACATTGGAGGACAATAACAAAAGATGACATTTGGAGCCATGTAGGTTATTTTAATTGAACGGAACAAAACAGAGGTTATGTAGTATTTGAGAGGAATAGAATTGAATAATAGAAAAAAAAGATTAAGGCTTAATAAATCCTATAAGAAGTTCAAAATGTTTACAATTTAGAAATCCAATATAATGACTTATAGTGCGTACACGTAGCAATATAAATGAGCGATTTGAACGATGATATCATTCATATCGTTATCGTTCAAATCGTTAATTTTTTGGTCCCTACCAACTCAACAGCAATGCGTGGCCACGTATGGACGATAGCGTCCATCGGCCGTGCATGCAGGTCAACTTGCTCGGTATCTAGCACGTTACTATAGGGACCTGCGGTTGTTGATCGCAGGACGCTATAGTCGTTGGTGAGTTGGTGGTGTGCTGGATGATCGATATCGATCATCCAGCACACCAGGGAGGGTGCAGGACGATCAGCAAGCGATATCGTATTGCTGGCTGATCGCTACGTATGTATGCACCATTAGTTTTTTTTAACAGCAATGTTTTTATTGAAGTTTAAAATAAAATAAACAGCAAAGATATGGGGTGAGGATACATAAATAAAAAAGGGGGGGCGGGAGTGAGGTGTAATCAAATAGTTATTGAGTAAAATTAAAACAAACACGGTTTACAACAGGGGCACACGCAGGATTTTTATAGGGGGGTTTACACACACACACACACACACACATACTGTGTATATGTGTGTGTATGTACAGTATATACAGTGTGTGTATATATATATGTGTGTATATATATATATATATATATATACATATATATATATATATATATATATATATATATATACAGTCAGGTGCATAAATATTGGGACATTGACAGAATTTTAATATTTTGGCCTCTATTCACCACCACAATGGCTTTGAAATGAAACAAATAAGATGTGCTTTAACTGCAGACTTTCAGATTTAATTTGAGGGTAATTACATCCAAATCGGGTGAACGGTGTAGGAATTACAACGGTTTCTATATGTGCCTCCCACTTTTTTTGAGTACAGAATAAAGGAAAATCTGTGCGAGAATAAAAAGTCAGGGGCTATCCCTAATACCAGTATACTTGAGACTACAAGAAGATGAGCAAGCAACCACTAAACATAAACTACACTGAGGAGGTAGATGACTGCTAGAATTATAAGAATTATACACTGTGGTAAATGTCCCCTGTATGCGGCCCCCTTAAGGAACCAATCTTTCAGGTTCAAATATGTTGCATAGAAATCAAAAGAAATGTCAAATCTTAAATGTATACTCTTGTAAGGGCCACCTTTAGTGTGAGCTTGCTGTGCTGCACGCTCTATTGAAATTGAAAAAGTAATGGTGTACTCACTCAGGTACGGCATCCCAAAGTTGCAGGTGTATTTGACACTGTCGTACTTCTCCTTAAATGGTGCAACATAATCTCATGTGTTTGGTGAATCCGCTGCAGGAAGGATGCGATAAGCCGGTAATCCTAGCAGCCACTGATAGGTACTTAACGTGGTAATGTGACTATTGCTGAATTCTAGATTGTTTAGTCCAGGATAGGATATGCTGTCCAGCATTTTTGTGGTACATACAAGAGAAGGCTGTATTTTCTCATTTATAAAAAACACAACATTATGGGCTCGATCCAATTGGGTGCAAATTAGTAGCGAGTTTGTTTCTTTAAACTCGCACACTTCGCCGCGAAGCGCGCTCCCGACAATTCTCCAATCCAATTAAAAATGTCTATTCGCACTACTCGCAGCAGAGGGGTGCGAATTGACTGCCAAATGAGATTTGCGAGAAATGCAAGAAAATGTGGGGAGACCATACTGGACCCCCCAAAATGGATAATTTTGTTAGCAGGACCGTATAGAAGGCTGTGTGTGGCCATTAGGAAGTTATTGTAGGGTTTGAAATGGTGTGAAATGGCTGATTTGTGCTTTTTTTAAAAAAAAATGCAAGAAAATGATAAAAAAACAAACTTTTTTTTCATTTTAATCTCAAACGAATTAAACGAAAAATGCAAAAAAAAACCTAAGAAAAAGGTTGATTTTGGGGTACTTTGAGGGCACCTTAAAAAAAAAATATTCTAAAAACAATTATTTTTCAACTAAAAAGTGATTGTAATTAAAGTTTGGTTGCCTAAACTAACGAAAAAGTAGATTTTTGGGTAATATGAGGACATTTTTTTTTTTTTACACCTCAAAAAATTACATGTAATTAATTATTGGACTAAATAAGCTAATTAGAAACTTCCAATTGCCTAATTGGTCATTAGGGGGGATGTCCAAGGGGTTCAGCACAGTTTCCCCACATTTTAACCTTAAAATAAAGATTTTCCTTTCCATCTCTCACCCTCAGGGAGGTGCGAGTGGTAACTATGCGAATTCTAAGTGAAAATCGCATCTCGCAATTCGCACCTAATAGGTTTGACCCCTATGTTTGCATCAGGGCCGGCTCTAGAGGTGTTCGACCAGTGCGGTCGTACAGGGGCGCCACCCGTAGAGGGCGCACCCCTCCCCAGCATCCCGATTTCAGCGGGACAGTACTGTCCCACTGTTTCACCCATGGGCTGAAGTAGCCTGCGGGTGGACAAATCGGGAGTGCCGGACCCCCGGAGTGTGAATGGATGCAGCACGCATGTGCGCGGCATCCATTCACTGACGGGAGAGGGCCCAGCCAGTGACAGAGTGCTGGGCTTTACCCCCAGCCTGACGTTATTTGGAGGCATGCCATGCGGGCACGTCTCCAAATAACACCACGTGGGAGCGTGGCTTATGGTAATTAGGCCATTCCCCCAATTTTGGATGCGTGCGGCTTCGCTGCCTTGATGTAAGGGCGCCTTATTAAGGTCCGGCACTGGGTGCTCCGACCCCTGGAGCCGGCCCTGGTTTGCATTATAGTTTGTCCGGATGGAAACTTGCACCCTTTCACTGGCTATGTTCCTAATTGCAACAGGTCTGTTTATCAATATGCAGTGTTACCAAAGATTTTCCCTTCCCACATTGTAGTAATACTCCGCATTATCATGTGCAAATTTTGCACATTCTAGAGTGGGCACCATTTTGTTGAGCAAATCCATACACAGTCCTCTAAAATTAAATGTTTTCACTTCAAGTACAATTTTGTGTGCAATTATGTTTAAAGCTTCAGCTAGCCCGTGACATAACAGGCTAGCAGCTGATTAGTTCACACATTAATTAGTAAATTTGTGATTGGACGCTACATTTACTTGTTACCTATAAATAAGGTCTCTGGATGACGCCATGCCAGCCCTCTGACTAAGTCCATGTGATGAAACGCGTAGGGTGTGGTGACGTTCCTGGTCTCTGAGACCCTGTGGAGATACTTGGTGCTTTGCTGGAGAAATCCAATATACTTGTTGACCTGTGGTGGAGTAATCACCATTGTTGGTACGCATGCTATTTTTCAGTGCCTGTCGTGACTGCAAAAATAAAAACGTTATACTTTCAATGCACTATGTGGCGCCCCCTTTATTCTGAATATATATATATATATAGATAGATAGAGAGAGAGATATGTTATTTCTTTCCCCTAATACTGATTGTAGAGGAAAAATTAATAAAAAAAAAATATATATATATTTTAAAGTTCCTTAAATGCAAATGTAATGAATACAAAATATATTTAATAACATTAGAATTCTTAAGATTAATAATTACATTAACAGTACTGGGTCAGTTTACCAAAATCCCTCTCCTGTTCCAGATTACGCCTGCAGATCATGGTGATAATTACACAAACCCATGAGGCGAAAAAAATAAGAAGTAATATTTTGATATACATGAAAATTTACGTAATTCAATTAATTTCTATGATTCTGAAACTGTTATGCGTTATTACAGTACAATGCAGACAACATCCAAAAATGCGATAAAAATGCAATAGCTATTATAGTATATATGTAAACAAAAATTGTATTTTATCGCAAAAAACACATTGATACATATGCCACCGTCACTCACATCGCTCGCTCTTCTTTACTGGATGACCTGTGACTGAAAAATAGGGGAGGGACGTGCACAAGAACCTCCTCTGGTAATAGAGGATTGATGGTGGAATGCCCATAATATATGCATACCTCCCAACTTTGGGCAGGACAGTCCTGTTTTTCTGGGACTGTCCCACCATCCCACTCGCGGGCCACAGTGTCCCTCGGTGTGTGGGTGGGAGAGTTGGGTAGAGCACACACTGCTATGCAGAGCACAGCATCTATACTTGTGCAGGCAGAGTCTCTGAGGGCAGCCCAGCGTCTCCGGGACTGCTGGGCATGTGTCCAGAGTGACGAAACGGGGGGGTGTGGCGAGGCCATGCCCATCCGTGCTAAGCCATGCCCCCTCACCGATAGGCCCTGCCCCTTTCAGCTTCTAAAATGTTGGGAGGTATGATATATCATGTATTCAAATGTCATGTCACTATCTTCCCACTTTTCAAATGGCCTCCTCTTCCAGTATTATCACATACACTTTGCTTACCATTTCATTACAGTGGTTACAGATTTTTCTTGTCCTTCATTCCTACCACTTTCTAGGTGACAAAATGTAATGATGTGCCAGCAGTGTGACTGGTAGTACTTAGGATTTGTGGACTGCAAGGAAATTAACATCTGATCTGGCACACCATAAAGAAAAAGCAGAAAGGTGATGTCTCTTAAGCGGGAAGCCGACGGACAAAATCCCGACTGCCGGCTTCCCGACTGTCTAATTGCGGCAAATGTCTAATGACAGTCGTCAAAATCCCGACTCCCGTCATTAGACCTACACCCGGGAGCCCGACACCCGGCTAGCCAATCGAAGGTAGGCCTGGTGCGAACAGCCGCCCGGGGGGGGGGGGGGGGTTAGGTTAGGGGCTCCCTGGGGGGACTTAGGGTTAGGCATCCTCCCCCAGGAGGTTAGGGTTAGGCTAGGGGAAGGGGTGGTTAGGGTTAGGCACCCCCCCCCCGGGAGACTTGGGGTTAAGCTGCAGAGAAGGGGGGGTTAGGTTTAGGCACTTGGAGGGGAGGTTATGGTTAGGCACCCCTAAGGGAGGGTTAGGGGGGGAGGATGGTAAATAGAAAATATACTTACCTGTCGGGATCTTCACTGCCGGGCTTCCACTGTCGGGATTTGAAATCGTACCGATTCCACTCTAAGCAGGCTACACAATTTAAACATTGATTATTTCTTTTCTAAAACTGACTCCAAAGGAGGCTGAAGCTGTTGTTTATACACTCATAAACACACTAACACTTTAAAAGCTAACTGAGTGTGTGATTGCTCCCTCTGGAAACTCTGTAAATGGGACAGCTTCTAAGTTTGTCACCAAAGGTTATAAAACTCTAGTTACAGCACTATGATGTGATCGTCTCCTAATGGGCAGTAAATTAAAGAACTGGCTGGTAAATGTGATCACAACTTTCAGAGGTTTGTGTATACAATACATGGCATCATTAATGTATACTGTACTCTACAAGATGGGTTCATATTACATTTATAGAGCAAAGCATGTGTGACAATGTGATGAATGTATGTTGGCTAGCATTTGAAAAAAAATGCTGTTTTTGAATCCTTTCTTTTATGCAAAAAGTGTTATAAACATGAAAGCCTTTTTATATATAATATGAAGTTTATTGCTCTGTTCTTATATTTTATATTTGGTTCCAACATATTATGCAGGGCTGTATCAGATAATTTGTTTATATTTGTTAGTCTGTGTCCCAGTGTAGCATGCAATCTTAAGGTGCCTATCCACTAGAAGACAGGCAAAAGACTGCACAATTCCGACATTGTAATCGTGCAGTCGTTTGTCAGTCTGTGATGTGCCTACACTGAACGAGCAGCCGTTCAGTGCAGGATAATCAATCATCTGCAAACATGCTGAACCTGACGTTATAGTCAGGTTGACCAGCATGTTTGCCCGATGATAGATGTCTAAACGACCAATTTTTTAAACAATCTGCAAACGATTATCGATCGATTGAACGATATCGTTATCGTTCAATCGCTCATTTCAATCGTCTAGGGGATAGGCACCTTCATTCTCCTATCACATGCAGATATAAATTATTTTATACCAATTTAATTTGATGCCAATTAATCTATATGTATTTTTCGGGGAGAGCTTACAAAATGCACACAGAGAATACCAGGATGGATTCTGGTTCATAATGAATCTAAATATTACCAATATTTTAATGCTATTCTGTCTTTCAAGACCCTCTGAAATGATGAGGGAAATTTATAAGCTACTACTTAGGGACTCCTATTTAGGAGACTTCAGAGAAACACTATTTAGATGGAAGCCCCTCTTTCTCATTGTTACAGTGGGGTCTTTATAGCGATTCAAGTGTACAGCAGTCTGTAAAAACAGTTGTCCTGTAGGTATAAATTCTGTCTCTGAAGCAACAAGTGTCCTGCTCTAAAATCACAGTGGTTATATTGATTAAATAGCACATCTTCTTATCAAAATGTTTGTATGGTCAAAGTGCAGTGGTGACTAAAGACACAAACCGTGTCAGAGTTGGGCATGAAAGTTTCCCTGGGACCCGCATGATAACGGTATCTGGACTATAGATAGTTGAAAGGTTGACAATGTCTACAGGAGATAGATACCAGATGATAGACAGGGACAAAAGGTCGACACACTAAATGTCGACATGAAAAAAAGGTCGATGTGCGCAAATGGTCGACGTGGTAAAAAAGCCGACATGGGAATGGTGGACACATGATTTTTTTTAATATTGTTTTTTTGTATCCAGACTATAGCTAGTCAGTTAAAAGGTGAACAGTGTCTAGATAAGACACCAGATATTTGACAGGCAATATGTTGACAGGGACAAAAGGTCGACACACTAAAGATAAACATGGAAGAAAGTTGACAGGGTCAAAAGGTCAACACGACCTTTAGTGTGTTGACCTTTTATCCCTGTCGACCTATTGCCTGTCTATCATCTGGTGTGTATCTAGACAATGTCGACCTTTTAACGGTCTATCTTTTATACCACACCCCATGATAAAGTGGAATACCAGGAAGGAGAGGCTCACTGACCAAACTGCATACTGTTTTAATCATTGTGAATTTGAACAGAATATGCGTAAATGGACAAAGATTAACAAAAGAGGAGGCGTAGAGGCACATATGGGGAGGTGGCACATATTGTATACTCCCACCTGGGAAATCGTCCCAAGAGGGATATATGGGAAGGGAATGGTGGAGCAGTTCACTTCATTAAGCATCTTTGTAGTATGCCCCACATCTCAAAATCGTGCAGTGGGGCATACTCTAGTGATTCATAAGCCCCAAACTGCCCACTTCACTGGGGAAGTGGGTGGGATTCGGAAGGTTGGTCTACTCCCCCATGAGAAGTCAACGGAATACGGGAGTCTCCCAAACTATGGGAGAATAGGCCAGTATGACACATGTACAGTAGAGGTAGGCCATATTTGGGGGAAGTAGAGGCACACATACAAAACTATAGACAGAGAGACAAACACAAAGGTGGAGACTGTCACAGCACCAGCACACCCTCTTACTGTGTGGATCCAGTGGCCTTGGCTCTCCGAGTGACTGCGGCTTGGCTGCAGGTGGGTGCTGGTCTCCTGCCATCTGGCACATTCCTTGGTGATATGTCACTTGCTACTGGTGGTCCCAGCTGTTGTGGGGCTGCTGGCCTCTCCTCTCCTCAGTGATGATGGACATTACTATGGGGATGCGTGCACCATTCCATTTACAATTTAAAGTGATAGACGTTCCAAAATTGGTGTCACGGTTGACGCTAAGTTTGAATCTCCTCCCTATAAAAGAGAGTCTCTGGGCACTGTTCAAGTGCCAGTGTATTAGTCTCATATCCTGTATTCCAGCTTGTGATCTGTTTGACTCCCAGTGTTATGATCTGCTCCGTCTGATGATTCTCCTTCTCTGCTCCTTTGGTAATGTTTTTGGTGATCAGAAGGGCCGTGACCTGTATATCGGGTGGAGCAAAGCCCAAACCTCCATGCAAAGGGCCTCTGCTCAAGATATTAGCAAATCCTACAAGAACGGTCAACATCCATACCAAGGCTGAGATCAAGGCAGACACAGAAGGTTAGAGTAGCATGCACTACAGCTAATTCACATTGCCTCCTTCTTCCCGTACTGTTGTGCAGTTATAGTTTATGACAATGGACAGGAAGCTGGAGGAGAAGGAGAAAAATGGAGAGAAGGTGGGAATGAGACATACATATGGAAGCTAGATGCTTTGCCGCCTATGTAAGGATTAAGGCTGCACCTGGTCCAGGAGTACCTGAGAGGCGTCACTCGCCAAGGGCATATGCACCGCAGTGATCTAGCTTTTCCAATGCCAATGGACCCAGCCACAAACTACTTTTGATTCACAGGACAAATTGTAGTAGAAGCAATCCAAATGCAAGGTCATTGGACCCAACAGGCCATCTTGTCACCCTGGGAAACCTACAATTGGACCCGCTGATCGTGGCCCTGCATATGTTTATGCACTTACCTTATCCTGTTCTTCTTCTTCTCTGCTCTGTTCCTCCATTTTCAGCTACTGCTCATCCTACCATCATGATGTTCTGATATCACAACAGTCTAGGCTCTGCCTCCATTAACATTTACATGTTCTTGCAGAAAGCGCTGTTGGCCCACTATATTACTGTATTGCAAACAGCCAACCACTAATTGATGAAAGGAGATATATATATATATATATACTGTGCACTGCAGTTAATCTGTTCCTGCAGCAGCATTCAACTACAAATGGAGGTATTATCAAAAGATTGCACTAGATTTATCCAGTGTTGCGTAGGACAAAAAGGATGCTTGGGCTAGTAGTGAGTAACAGGTTGTATTGAGAAGGGAGTAGATTGTACGAGAGTTATTCGTTTTCTTTTTCTGTCCAACTGCAACAGTGCTGTCAAAGTTGCACTATGAACTAAAGAGTAAATGTATGTTTGCTTTTAATTATGCCCATGTGTCTCAAATAAGAGAAAGGAATAACAAAATTAGTTATACTTCATGCTTGAAAATATCTTGTAAATTATAATTACAGTATATGATGTCTGACCTTTTAAGAAGTTATCATTTGAAACAAGAAAAAAAAGAGATTTGCCCCCCAGCACACTGCAGCAAAAACAATACTTAAATCCTACATAATAATAGCGACTCAGAGGTATTAGTTACACACATTTGCAAATATATGAATAAGCGCCAGGCCAATCGTCAAGGCTCCTCTATACTGGCGTCCCTAAAATTAAGGGGCTCACGTCCGAGAAGCAAGGCACCCCAAAAAAATTCCAGCCAAGGACCATCCCCAGGGCATCACACGAAAAAGGGAAAAAAGGTGATAGTGAAGTATAAAGAAAAGATGTGTAAAGATAAATCAATAAGTGTTAATGAAATGATAAAGAATTAAAATGACATAAATAATGTACAAACAAATAGAAAATCATTTGAAACAATACAATCAATTGGAATAATGTTGTAATGAAGAGGGCAATGTTTATGTAATTTTTTTGTCTATGTAAAACAGTCATATTGCTTATCTTAAATGACAGGTATTTAGAGTACAATAGCACACATCTAACAACATACATGATAAACCCCCAAACTCTGAGATGTCATGTGGCTCAGAAGAACAATGTAATTAAGGGGGAAGCAATCGGGAAGCCGACTGCTTAAATACCGGCAGCCGGCTTCCCGACTGTCTTATCCCGGCATGGGTGAAATGCCGGGCGTCTAGATGTAGACGCCCGCATTTCCCCGACGCCGGGAGACCGGCGCCCGGCATCACGATCGTAGTGATGCCGGGCGCCGCGAGCGGACAGCCGCGGGGGGGGAGGGTTAGGTTTAGGGCTCCCGGGGGGACTTAGGGTTAGGCACCTCCCTGGGAGGGTTAGGCTAGGTAGGGGGAGGGAGGGTTAGGGTTAGGCACCCCCGGGGGGACTTAGGGTTAGGCACCCCCGCGGGGGGACTTGGGTTTAGGCAGCGGGGAAGGGGGTGGCTAGGGTTAGGCACTTAGAGGGGGGATTAGGGTTAGGCACTTGGGGGGGAAGTTAGGGTTAGGTTAGGTTAGCAGATACTTACCTAGCCACGATCGGGATTTCCAGCGCTGTCGGGCTTCCGCTGGAAGGTATATAATATCCATCCCTAATTAAGGGTATGTGGTTTGATGACTCCATAGCTAATTCCCAGTTTAAATATTGATGGTATTTCCAGAAATTACAGTCAGAATCCCATGTACCTTTCATCTTAAATAAGACACTGGGGCCTATTCATCATAACTTCATTTCTACAAAAGCAGGTGAGAATGAAAATTTTCACCTGCAATTGTAGAAATTAAGTTATCGGGCCATTCATCAAGAAGGTAAAACAGGAGATGTTGGTCACGGATGTGCACTATTCTCACTGCTCCGAAAGGAACAGTGAAAAGATTCACTACTTCGAAAAGAGCAGTGAAACACTTTGGGGAGACCGCTGATTTTTGGATCAGCTGATTTTTGGATCAGCTGTCTCTGCACTGGAGCAATGATGAATTGTTCCGGCGCTCGCATAAAGTTAGAATGATAATTATCTGGGTCCGTTCGGACCCCGATAATTAACATCATGAATAGACCCCACTGCACAGTTCTAAGAATAGGATAGAAAACATGGCGTATATGAACACTCCAGAAATATGTCTAATAAGTGCTTTCAAATATCTGTTGCGTATTAAGATTGCTTTGAGGATAATGAGGACATGAGTTATTTCTCTCCACCCCCATTTAATATTGAACAGCCCGAATGAATGTAAAACCTATTTAAGCTTACTTAAGGAGGATTGGGCAGTACTGTAGTACTATTGTAGCTATTGCTATCTCAGGACATCAAAAACAAAAGCAAATTAATGTTTGTTTGTTTTTTTATTTTTTTAAAGAATGTGTAAGTTAAGGCCAGACTTCCATTCCAATGCGCATGTGTCCAGACAGGATGGTGAAGGTGTAAAATCAGCCTTACCGCTGTCCGCCAGTATTTCTTGGGAGTGTCACTTGGCCTGGTCCAGAAATTGTAAGTAGACCCCCAAATTTTATGCAGGGCACCATGATCATTTATTTCAATATTTTTTAGATAATCAGTCTCATGCTTATGTGACAGATTACACATTCTCTAATATGGGTAATATGGTTTATCTATAAATAAATAATATTAAGTAGGCGCTGCATTTTGCGCCTCTCCTAATTTTCACTGCTCTTATTGCTTATTAATATTGGATATCATTAGTTGTTAGACATGCTACTACTCTGTATAAAGTGCTTCATTTGTTAAAAAAAATGTGTTCTGTACCTGGTTGGAGGGGAAAATACCAGCACATGTATCAGTTGTCAGTCTGGAGTCCTTACCTAGTCTGCTTTCTGTCCTTTCCATTCTCTCTTGTACTGCCACAAGCAACATTGTTTTTACTGGGTCGGGGACTTACCTCCTAACTGTCCCTGCAGTCAGTACAAGTTCCTCAGCCACCCTGTTAGCCAGCTGTGTCACAAATGTACATATTCCCTGGGACTGGCTCTGTGAGCTGTTAAATTAAGCCTCAAAGCAGTTGAGTATCAGTCAGCTGACCCATCAATTTTATTGATAAATTATGGCGATATGTGTTAATCAAATCCCATTGCAATTCGTTGGCTGCCTGTGAGCATCCAGGGTGTGCTGCTTCTTTACTTTTCCTAATTCACTTTTTTATTTACTTGTGCATTGCTAAATGCAAGCTAATTTTAAGTATTTGGAATTAGTACTCACTTTGTGCTGTTTTTGACTCTCCAAGGCATAAAGAAAAAAAAATACAAATTGTGGAAAGGTGGTTAGCTTAGAACTAAAGACAATCCTCTATCGCTGACCTAACTCTGGAATTAAAATAAATGCCTCACAGCTAATGTGTCACAATGATTTTATATATATATATATATATATATATATATATATATTTATATATAGAAATATATATATATATATATATATATTTAGTATATAATATAGAGTATTAAAAAACATACGTTTTTATAAACTACTGTATAAATTACTACAGATATAATAATTCAATGAATGAGCATATTCCTGTATACATAATTTATCTGACTCACAGAACATTTTAAAGCACACAGCCCACAGTATTCTTATAGGGAATATTATGGACACCAATATAAATTAATCCGAAGTTGGGAACCAAGGGCCTGATTCAGAGCCGTTCGCTATTTGTGGTCGCTCGTTTAAAAACAAGGGGTGGCTATTCAAATGATCCGTACGCACATTGCAGTCTGTTCACACCTCTAAGTCTGAACGAGCGAGCAAAACATACGCTCGTTTATTTGTTAAAAACGCCCCCTGGCCGCTCGCATCCTACGTCATGTCCGCTATTTATTAGATTAATCGAGTACATCGACCAGCGTATGAACTGCTCGCTATTCTTGTGGTTGGTGTTTGCTACCACAAATTTGCGAGCAGTTCTGGCTATAAAATAACCCAGTGACGTGGTCAATGACGCTGCTGTTTTAAATATGCACACCCATAAAACGCCCGTTTTGACCTTTAAGCACGCCTGCGTTCGGATCTCCACTCCCCGTTTTCAAGCACCTTCCCCTGTTACCACCCACATACGCCTCATTCTGTCACTCAAAATAGCAGGCCCTCGCTATATTGCGTACCAACGATTTTCGGCCGCACTGACTGGTTCGCGCATGCGTACTAAAAACCGTACGCATGCGCAGATGTTCAAACATCGCTCGGAACGAGCGTACTGCCGCTAACGAGCGGCTCTGAATGAGGGCCCAAGACCGTTCCACTTTTAACATGCGAAGTAGGCCAAAAGTGACTCAAAGGTAAAGGTGTAACAAATACATTTCCTAAGTCTACATATGATCTGGAATAGTTATTAATTCTAATTGTGAGTGAAAACTGATTATTCATTCTTTATCAAAAAGTATATTGGCATATTGTGTGGTTCATACATGTTTAAAGTCTACTACTATAGTTCCCATTCCCAAGAGTGGAAAACCGAAAAGTACAAATGACTATCGACCAATAGCCTTGACATCCTTAGTGATAAAATGCTTTGAGAGTCTAGTGTTCAAACAAGTTAGGTCACATTTTTTTAGGCCAAATCGCTTGACGGAGAATGCTGTCCTGACTGTTTTGCATAAGGTATATTCCCATCTAGAAGCTACAGTAGAAATACCTATGTTAGAGTGGGAAGCAGTCGGGAAGCCACGGACAAAATCCCGACCGCTGGCTTCCCGACTTTCGAATCCCGGCAAGGTACAAATGACAGATGTCAAAATCCCGACGCCTGTCATTAGACCTATGCCGGGAGCCCGACACCTGGCTTACCGATCGAAGGTAAGCCGGGCGCCGACAGCCACGGGGGGGAGGGTTAGTTTAGGGGCTCCCGGGGGAGGGACTTAGGGTTAGGCACCCCCCCGGGAGGTAACGGTTAGGCGAGGGGAAGGGGGGTTTAGGGTTAGGCACCCCCTGGGGGAGGTTAGGGTTAGGCCCACTCCCGGGAGACTTAAGATGCCCACACACATAGTGATATTTTACTCGATCTGGCCGATTCCAACACATTGGAATGACAGATCGTGTAAAATATGCCAAAATCGTGAGGAAATCGTGAGTCCCCACTCACGATCATGATGCGATGCGTGCAGCTATAATTGGCAGTCAGAGGGAGGCGGAGCCTAGAGGCCTGGAGCAATAAAGTTTTCATTGATGCAGTGCCGCGCATGACGTCCCGCAACTGGATGCAGAGGAGACAGGACCGAGCCGTTGGAGAAGTGGAACAGCACAGGAGGCAGCAGGTAAGTGTTGACTGGTGAGGAGAGCCTCGGTATGGGCGGTGGTGGCGGAGGGGGAGAGCTGGAGATAAAGATGCTGGGGGGGGGGCTGGAGATGATGACGCTGTGGCTGTGAGACTCAGAGGCTGGGGGCTGTCAGACACAGAGTCCAGGGGCTCAGAGGCACGGGCTGGGGGCTGTGAGATGCAGAGTCTCGGGGCTGTAAGACACAAAGTCAGGTTGTGAGGCACAGGGTCTGGGGGCTGTGAGGCACAGGGTCTGGGGGCTGTGAGGCACAGGGTCTGGGGGCTGTGAGGCACAAATGCTGAGGGTTGTGAGGCACAAAGGCTGAGGGTTGTGAGGCACATCTGGGGTTTGTGAGACACGGGCTGAGGGTTGTGAGATACGGGCAGAGTTTGGGGCTGAGAGACTCAGGGGCTGAGGTGGTGGCTGAGGAGCGACGCAGGGGCTGGGTTAGGGACGCAGTAGATGGGTTTGGGGCTGAGATGCAGTAGATGGGTTTGGGGCTGAGATACGCAGGGGCTGGGTTTGGGGCTGAGAGACGCAGGGGCTGGGTTTGGGGCTGAGAGACGCAGGGGCTGGGTTTGGGGCTGAGAGACGCAGGGGCTGGGTTTGGGGCTGAGAGACGCAGGGGCTGGGTTTGGGGCTGAGAGACGCAGGGGCTGGGTTTGGGGCTGAGAGACGCAGGGGCTGGGTTTGGGGCTGAGAGACGCAGGGGCTGGGTTTGGGGCTGGGTTTGGGGCTGAGAGACGTAGGGGCTGGATATGGGGCTGAGAGACGCAGGGGCTGGGTTAGGGGCTGAGAGACACAGGGGAAGTCTTACCCATCTGAACTGCACAAGTGTAATGGTGGAAGTGGCTATTTCAATGTACTTTATGTAAATTATACTATTTTAATGTATTTAATTTACATCCAGCTTTTCCAACGTATTTTATATGGACATAATGTAATTATGTGTATATATAGGCGGCACATTTTCAACATTTCGGGGGTTACATCCCCTTCATCAGAATACACACATGGGGGGGGAGGGAGAGGACCCAAAGCATATTCTTGCACCTGGGCCCACCACTCTCTAGTTCCGCCACTGGAGAGATCGTCAATGTCGGAGGAGCCGCGGATCAAGAGGAGCAGCGTCTGCAGTGCAGGTGGAAGAAGCCTGATTCTTCCTTCTTCCCGAAAGTAAGGTAAGCGGGATTGAGGTGTTAAAAAAAAAAAAAAATGAAAAACTGGTTGGAGACTGGATTTAATATCCTGGGGGGGTATGAATAAGGTAGGGAGAGGGGCCTGGGGCCCTGCCTCTTTTGGCAGTCCTGGGCCCCAGAATTTCTGATGGCAGCCCTGGATGCACGTCCCCGCAGGTCGCACATCGCATCTTCAGATCTGCCGTGCAGTAGGGCAGATCTGACAATCTAGGACACGATGCACTGTAACAGTCTGACTGCAGGAGAGATCGTATGAAGATTGGACACCAAACCGTGTGGAGATAGTGTGCTGAGCTGCCGGGGAGAGTTTCAGGGGAAATCTTACACAAATCGTGCAGATCGGCTGATTGTGTGCAGATCGCCATGTGTGTGGTCTCCTTTAGGGTTAGGCTGCGGGGAAGGGGGGGTTAGGTTTAGGCACTTGGGGGGGAGGGGGGGGGTAGAGTTAGGCACCCTCTGTTTAGGGGGTAAAAATAGGTTAGTTAATACTTACCTTTCTAGCTTCAGGATCTTCACCCCTGCTGGGCTACCACTGTCGGGATTAGAACCGCCGGCCGTAAATCATGCTGATTACATTTGAATTTTATTTGTTGATTTTAATTCAGCCTTTAGTACTATTATGCCAAGTTCGCTGATTGTTAAATTATGTTGTTTGGGTTTAAATCGTTTTATATGTAAGTGGCTGTTACATTTTTTTTATCTGACAGGCCCCAGGTGGTTAAGAGGGGGCAAAATATTTGAAGAGAGAGTTCAGAATGTAGGGGTACCGCAGGGTTGTGTCCTCAGCCCAACACTGTATTCGGTATTTTCCCACGATTGCAAGTCAACTTCACAGTCTGTTAAGATTGTCAAGTTTGCTGATGATATAGCTATTGTTGGCTTAATAAGCAACGGGGATGAAAGTACTTACAGGAGTGAGGTTGTTAGATTGCTCAAGTGGAGTAAGGAGAATTGCTTACATTTGAACACATCTGAAACCAAAGAGATGGCTATTGACTTTAGGAGACATAATGTTATGCCTAAGGTACCACTTTGTTTAGAAGGATTAACCATTGAGCAAGTGGAGTCCTTTAAATTCCTGGGGATTTTTATCTCGGGTAACCTAACTTGGTCCTTAAACGCTGCATTTTTGGTTAAGAAGGCACAACAACGCCTTTTTTTCTTAAGACGCTTGAGATCGGCTTGTGTGAGTATAAGGACCTTGCTGAATTTTTATTGCAGCATTGTGGAGTGTGTCCTGACCTACGGGCTTGCCATATGGTTTGGGAACTGCACTGCTGCAAAACGTAAGGCTCTGGATCGAGTGGTTAGGACGGCTGGTAATATACTTGGTGCTGTGTTACCATGCTCCCTGGAGATCTATGTAAAGAGAGTACTGAAGAAATCAAAATCAATTGTAGAAGATCCCAGCCATCCAAACCATGCGATCTTTGAGTGGTTACCATCAAACAGGCGTCTTAGAGCTTTACAATCGCGCACAAAACGGTTGCATATTAGTTTTTTCTCTAGTTCTATGGGTATGTTAAACGGTCATAATGATCATTAATTCTTATGGGGGGTTTTTTAAATATTTTTATATTTGTAAAGTAACCGCCATTTGTCCTATTGTATGCACCAAGTATGGTTTTTCGTTGACATCACTTGTGCTGTTAATGACAATAAAGTATTCTATTCTGAGTATGAGAATTGTATGGTTGACAGTAACTGTATCTGTCAGAAATAGCTGGATCATCCATTGAGCAACCTAGGATCCCAAGGATACAATGAACACTAAACGGCCCAGGTTAAGCTAACCTGCTTTCAGGTTTTGTATGTTTGACAAAACGAGGAGTGAAGGGGATCCAAAACAATATAGGGTTTAATCCTGCCCTGGTAGTCGGTACCATAGTCATTATACTAGTTGGAAATTATACTAAAATGTTTAAATTGGAAGCAAAGTAGCACATATCACTTACTGTCTGTGTACTGATTATATAGTAATCTCCATAATAAGTGACAAATTAGGTAGATAGGAACATAAACTAGAAGAAACCACACCCGAGTGATAGAGAAATGCGTCAGCTTTGGGATACTAAGATAAGATCTTTTTACACTTCTGTTTATCTTAAATCCAACATCATGTTATTCCCTAGAAGGTTACTGCGGACTTTGCTTTCCCTACAAATCACTCGTACTTTGAATTTATAAATTTCACTGAGCACTTTGAGGGTTGGATATGAAATGCCAATGGCCAGGAAGCTGTCTGACTAATTCCTGACACCGCAAGCCCAAACGCTGAAGATCCCGACTGGGGTTGGTAAGCACCCTAACCCTCCCCTCTCCCCCATAACCTTCCCTTAGAGGTGCCTAACCCTAACCTCCCCCCGGTGGTACCTAAACTCCCCTTGGGGTGCCTAAACCTAACCCCCCCCTCCCTGCACCCTAAACCTAACCCTCCCAGGGTGGTGCCTAACCCTAACCTCCCCTCCCCGCACCCTAAACCTAACCCTCCCGGGGTGGTGCCTAATGCTAAGTCTTCCCCGGGGGTCCCTTAACCTAACTCCCCCCCCCCTCCACCCACGGCTAAGCGCTAACACTGCCAGACTTCTCTTCGTTCGGGAAGCCTTCTGTCTAAATTCCGGCGTCGACACATAGACGGGTGTCGGGATTTCGATGCCTGTCTTTAGTCCCGCGTCTGTATTTAGACGCCAGTATTTAGTCAGACGGCTTCCCGGACGTCGGCATTTTGACTGTATCCCCTTTATGATATGCTAGCAGCGCCAGCTTCGCGGACGTTCGCATTTTGACTGTATCCCCTTTATGATATGCTAGCAGCGCATGCCCATCATTGCAGAGTATTTAATGATGCAGAGTGATTGTTTGGCTGTGCTTTAGGCATTTTACTGAATCGACTATTAAAGGATTATGTGGAAGGGGACTTTCTCACCTGGATGTCAGTGACATCAGTCATACCTCAAAAGCTATTGGAGTTACCGAGCTGAAGTTTGGCATGTACGAATAGCTTGGTGCTGTACGCCAAATTTCATGGCAATAAAAAAATTAGGATTTGGGAGTAATCTAAAGTTCCAACTATCAGTTTTTTTGTGAGACTCTCAGTTAGGACCACTTTTGTGCTGTTCTCTCTGGGGGATTTTTGGAAAGGCATAAATCAGTGTACAGGGCAAATTTATGCTTGGGGTTTGTTTTCTTACAGTGCATCCGGAAAGTATTCACAGCGCTTCATTTTTTCCACATTTTGTTATGTTACAGCCTTATTCCAAAATGTATTAAATTTGTTTTTGTCCTCAAAATCCTCCACACAATACCCCATAATGACAACGTGTAAAGTTTTTTTTTTAGATTTTTGCAAATTTAATTAAAAAAAAAACCCAAAACTAAGAAATCACATGTACATAAGTATTCACAGCCTTTGCCATGAAGCTCAAAATTGAGCTCAGCTGCATCCTTTTTTCACTGATCAACCTTGAGATGTTCCTACAGCTTATTTGTAGTCTGCCTGTGGTAAATTCAGTTGTTTGGACATGATTTTGAAAGGCATACACCTGTCTATATAATGTCCCACACTTGACAGTGCATGTCGGACACAAACCAAGCAGTTGTCTGTAGACCTCCGAGACAGGATTGTCTTGAGGCACAAATCTGGAGAAGGGTACAGAAAGATATCTGCTGCTTTGAAGGTCCCAATGAGCACAGTGGCATCCATCATCCGTAAATGGAAGAATTTCGGAACCACCAGGACTCTTCCTATAGTTGGGCGGCCGTCTAAACTGAAGGGCCCTAGTCAGGGAGGTGACCAAGAACCCGATGGTCACTCTGACAGAGCTACAGCATTCCTCTGTGGAGAGAGGAGAACTTTCCAGAAGGACAACCATCTCTGCAGCAATCCACCAATCAGGCCTGTATGGTAGAGTGGCCAGACGGTAGCCACTCCTTAGTAAAAAAAACACATGGCAGCCCGCCTGGAGTTTGACAAACTGCACCTGAAGGACTCTCAGACCATGAGAAACAAAATTCTCTGGTCTGATGAGACAAAGATTGAACTCATTGGTGTCAATGGCAGGCATTATGTTTGGAGGAAACCAGGCACCGCTCATCACCAGGCCAAACCATCCCTACAGTGAAGCATGGTGGTGGCAGCATCATGCTGTGGGGATGTTTTTCAGAATCAGGAACTGGGAGACTAGTCAAGATAGAGGGAATGATGAATGCAGCAATGTACAGAGACATCCTGGATGAAAACCTGCTCCAGAGCGCTCTTGACCTCAGATTGGGGCGACGGTTCATCTTTCTGCAGGACAATGACCCTACGCACACAGCCAAGGTATCAAAGGAGTGGCTTCAGGACAACTCTGTGTGTCCAGAGTGGCCCAGACTTGAATCCGATTGAGCATCTCTGTGGAGATCTGGAAATGGCTGTGCACCGACGCTTCCCGTCCAACCTGATGGAGCGTGAGAGGTGCTGCAAAGAGGAATGGGCGAAACTGCCCAAAGATAGGTGTACCAAGCTTGTGGCATTCAAAAAGACTTGAGGCTGTAATTGCTGCCAAAGGTGCATCAATAAAGTATTGAGCAAAGGCAGTGAATACTTATGTACATGTGATTTCTTAGTTGTTTTTTTTTTTTTTTAGTAAATTTGCAAAAATACTTTTTACACGCTGTCATTATGGGGTATTGTGTAAAGAATTTTGAGGACAAAAATTAATTTATTCCATTTTGGAATAAGGCTGTAACATAACAAAATGTGGAAAAAGTGAAGCGCTGTGAATACTTTCCGGATGCACTGTAGGTAGCTATTGTTCCAAGGTAGGTGCTTTTGGGGTTCAGGTAATTGAGAAAGTTACAGTTTTTAAACTATTACCTCACAATTGCGCCATTATACAGATAAGGAGCTTCAACTTGTTGTGCAGCCTCAGTAGGTGCCTCCAGCAAGGGGGCATTAGCGGCGGCGGTGCGGGTGGCGGTGGTGTGGGCTGCAGGACCCAGGGGAGGCAGCGAACGCAAGCTGCAGACAGATGCAGGCTCGGATCAGAAATATCCGTGATGCCTGCATCTGTGTATAAATAAAACACAGAAGCACGGACAGGATCAGTGAGGTCCGTCTGTGCTTCTTTGTTTAAAAAAAATTAAAACCTGTGTAAAAAAAATGGGTACCCCCCCCCAAAAAGAACAACCAGCCCTGGGCTTTGGATCCCCAGTACTGGTTGTACTAAATACCGGCGGACGAACGACTTAGGGGTCCCTGTATGAAGCACAACCAGCATCGGGCTTTTAAGAACCAGTCCTGGTTGCCAAAATACAGGGGACAACCAGGTGCTGGTTGTGCCTCATACGGGGGAGCCCTACGTCATTTGTCCCCTGTATTTAGCACAACCAGAACCAGAGCCTGGGGCTGGATGTTCCTTTTGCAAGCTACACGGATCACACTGATCCGTGCATGCATTTCTGAATCATTTATTTTACACAGATGCCTGCATCACGGATCTCACTGATCCGTGTATGCAGTCTGCTATCTTTAAATCTTGCATGATAGTTCTTAAGTCAAAATATGCTGTTTAAGCACCATATTATGTCCTAGAGTGCCGGGGGGTGTTCAAGGGATATCATTCATGGTGAGCACATCGTTCCGTATGTAGGGGCCTTAAGAAGCAGTTGAGGGCTGGGACCATCAGCGCCACTGAGCCTTTCTGTCCCCCGCTGTTGCCCCTGTGCACTGCCCCACTGCTGCCACTGCCCCGCACACCTGCAGTCTGCCCCCTCAGCCGTCTCTCCCTCTGCACCCCTGGAACACCTCCTGAGTGCTGTCTCCACCACCAGCGCTAGTGTACTATTTTATGCCCTTCTCCCCTGCAGGTGGCCCGGTTTGCTGCTCCCATCTTTGATGTGTAATAAATTATAAAAAACCAATGAAATTCCATAGACAAAAAACCTTACGATTTCACGTTTCATTAAGGCTTCTTAGACATGATCTGAAATTTCACAAAACCAACTGAATTTCTGCCACTCAAACTTAAAAAAGCAATGAATTTCCAATCATTAAGGCTGACGCCTTAATGGATGTGTTCTTTGCTGATATGGTATGCCATCACACCCTGTGGTTAACTGCAGATTCAGCACTGAGTGAGATTGCTGTCACTAACAGAATGGTGGAGCGACTAATTCACAGAATTGTATGCTCATTGGAATACACACATGCAGCCTATGCAACTGAGGTCTGAGCAGTTATGTGGCACACACCTCCCACTCAGTGCCCACAATCTTCCCATTCGTTCACCACAACAATCCCACTGGATTCCAAAATCCTTCTCATTTCATACATCCATCTCATTCACAATACACATTCAGCTCCCTAATATCTAAAACTATCGTACTCTGGGCCTGATTCAGAGCGGACGCTCTGAACGAGCGCCCGCTCTGAATTAGGGCGTTTTTTTTTTTGTTTTTTTTTTGAAGCGTCCTCCTGGACGCTCGCATAGCTGTGGGTGACCACCCACAGCTTATGTGAGCGGCCAAAAAGATGGTCGCGATGGTCAAGACCATCATGACCATCGGGCTTGCGACGAGACCCTGCGGTAGGGTCTCGCTGCCGCAAGCCCTGGAGTGATTTTGGCTCTATCAGAGCCAAAATCACTCCCACTGACATCACTAGTGATGTCAGTGGGGCCGGACCCAGACGGTAGGCGTTCCCATGGGAACGCCTCTGTCTGGCAGCCACGCCCCCGGCATGCCCACCAAAGGGGGCATGCTGTCACTCACCATCGACAGCACGCCCCCTTTGGTGCGAGACCCGGAGCGACGGCTTGGCTCCCTTCAGTTTTGTCTTCATCAAGTGAAATGCATGCTCAATCGGATTCAGGTCAGGGGATTGACTTGGCCTTTGCATAACATTCCACCTTTTAGCCTTAAAAAACTCTTTGGTTGCTTTTGCAGTATGCTTCGGGTCATTGTCCATCTGCACTGTGAAGCGCCGTCCAATGAGTTCTGAAGCATTTGACTGAATATGAGCATATAATATTGCCCGAAACACTTCAGAATTCATTCTGCTGCTTTTGTCAGCAGTCACATCATCAATAAATACAAGGGAACCAGTTCCATTGGCAGCCATACATGCCCACGCCATGACACTACCACCACCATGCTTCACTGATGAGGTGGTATGTTTTGGATCATGAGCAGTTCCTTTCCTTCTCCATACTCTTCTCTTCCCATCACTCTGGTACAAGTTGATCTTTGTCTCATCTGTCCATAGGATGTTGTTCCAGAACTGTAATGGCTTTTTTAGATGTTGTTTGGCAAACTCTAATCTGGTCTTCCTGTTTTTGAGGCTCACCAATGGTTTACATCTTGTGGTGAACCCTCTATATTCACTCTTGTGAAGTCTTCTCTTGATTGTTGAATTTGACACCTACCTCCTGGAGAGTGTTCTTGATTTGGCCAACTGTTGTGAAGGGGTTTTTCTTCACCAGGGAAATAATTCTTCTGTCATCCACCACAGTTGTTTTCCGTGGTCTTCCGGGTCTTTTGGTGTTGCTGAGCTCTCTGGTCCGTTCTTTCTTTTTAAGAATGTTCCAAACAGTTGATTTGGCCACACCGAATGTTTTTGCTATCTCTCTGATGGGTTTGTTATGATTTTTCAGCCTAATGATGGCTTGCTTCACTGATAGTGACAGCTCTTTGGATCTCATATTGAAAGTTGACAGCAACTGATTCCAAATGCAAATGTCAAACCTAGAATCAACTCCAGACCTTTTACCTGCTTGATTGATAATGAAATAACGAGGGAATAGCCCACACCTTTCCATGAAATAGCTTTTGAGTTGATAGTCCCATTACTTTTGGCCCCTTAAAAAGTGGGAGGCACATATAGAAACCGTAGTAATTCCTACACCGTTCACCTGATTTGGATGTAATTACCCTCAAATTAAATCTGAAAGTCTGCAGTTAAAGCACATCTTGTTTGTTTAATTTCAAAGCCATTGTTGTGGTGAACAGAGGCCAAAATATGAAAATTCTGTCAATGTCCTAATACTTACTGTGTGTGTATGTATGTATGTATATATATATATAATATATGTGTGTATAATATATATATATATATATATATATATATATATATATATATATTGGAAAAACACAATCCCTTCTCTGGCGCTTAGATTGTATTAAACATAAATACTAATTATAAGTTGTAGCTGGAGCTGCTTCTCTCAAATATAACCCACCTGCATAGGTTTCACCAAATACAGTATATAAACAATTTTATTCAAGAGGCTTGCAGTTTGTGGACACAGATTATATGTTGAAGTATGTTAATGCATTGATTTATTATATTTCCAACATATTTTTGTAAATATGTTTTCATACTCATTTATAAAATATAAACCTGGAAAGTGTTTTTTTTATTATTTCATGTGTGTTGTTCTAGCATGTGTTATTTGTGATCATCGGATTAAAATAGCTTGTATCACGTGACTGATATGGTGCCATTAACGGCTTCCTTTGCATCACTGTCATTACTCACATATGTCGCTCTTATTACTTTTCCTTTTGATGTCTGTGCCTTTTGTAGATATAATATTACTGTTGAGATGTGTGAATAGGTTCCAAGCAGCTGAGCATTATTTGTAGCCTGATCTAACAGGAGTGCTTTTTGTGCAGCATGTTCAGGTTGCAATAGGGTTTTATCTGCTTTTTGCTTTCTGGGTAGGCACTGAAGTTTTCTCCAGGTCTGGGATATTCTGATGCTAGCCAATAAATCATTGCTTATCCGTGTATATTAACAATAGAAGCCACAACACATTCGACACATAAGACATTGGCCCTATAAATTATAAGCTTGCTAGCAAGGCCCTCTTATCTCTTTCTGGTATTTCCTTGTTTTGTTTTTTACTTTGTTTCTTCCCAATTGTATAGCACCAGAATTCAGAATTGGGGCCTCATTTATTAACGAACCTAAACACCGACGGCATCTTTTGTTTGGTATCGCAGTGATGCAAACGAATATGCCACTGCTATTCATCATTACTTACCTTTGCCAGTGAGGTCCAGCAACGTCTTCCTCCTCGTCGGCATCCTCCACTCAGCTCCTGTAAGCCTATTGCTGCCAGTGATGGGCTTTTATGTGATGCGCATCGCTGTTTCAACCGGCCGGGACCCGGCAATGCCTGGAAGGCTTCGCTGAAGCCGGAAAGACTACTGCCAGGTGCCCATTGCCGGCAATGGGGGACCGCATTGCCTTTGCCATCTAAAGAGGGCGAGAGCCATGCAGTGACAAACGGCAGTAATCTTAGATTACATCTGTTTGTTGAGCACTGAAAAGATGACGTAATACCTTTAGCGAGTGCTAAAGGGGTTATGTATCGTTTTTAAATGGGGCCCTTGGTCTTTAAAAGCATTTAGGTTTTCAGAAGCATGAATTTTTCTGAAATGTAATCTTTTTTTTTTTTCATTTTCAAATTGTTCATTTGGTATGTGTTATAATTATAACATAGTACATAAGATAGAGAGGTTTTGGCTACACATTCATGTTTTTTACACATGTTGCTTGTTCTTCATGATCTTTTCTCCATGTGCTGTGCATGTGCTGCATTAGACCGCAAGCTATCATTTATCAATTTAACTCTTTATCACTTCAATACAGCTATATGTGTTTATAGACGTCTACGTTCATTTCTATTCACACTACAGACATTCTTTAGAGACTAGTATTAAGTACCATGATGGCGACGTATTTTATGGAGAAGTCAGCAGAACAGGAAATAAGGGAGAATATACAATATATGGCAGTGCATGCAGCTGTTTGTCTCTGTGTTCTTGTTGTTTTGTCTTGTAGCACGTTGTAAAAAAAGGTAAAACTAATATATTTACAATGTGTGTAAATATCCTATAAAATCAAAGCCAAATCATATAACTTGAGCTATAGCTGGGTTGACAGGCAAGGTACACTTGGAGGCAGTCAGTCTGCAGTAGGTTTAGTCAATGCTCCCATGGCTTGTAAAAGAAAGCAGACTCAAGGCACATTAAACAAGGATGACTTGTAGAAAGGATTTTTGCACTATGACCTTCCAAGTATTTAATTTAATGCAGACTAAAGGCCCCCATACATCAGAGATTGATTGCAGCAATCGTGCAATTTGCAATTGATTGTGTATAAAAATCTTTCCCTTTTCCAATCGATTGCAGAATTGCCACAATCGAATGAAAAAGGGAAAGATTTTTGTACACCATCCATTGCAAATTGCACGAGTGCTGCAAGTAATCTCTGATGTATGGGGGCCTTGACATGCAGCAACCATTATTACTCAGTATAACATTTCTCCAATCTGTGCACATACATACATACAGCATACTTACCTACTCTCCCGATTTAGTCAGGAGCCTCCCGAAAATCAGGTGCAGCTCCCGACCCCCCGGAAAAGAAGGTAAGCCTCCTGGCTAGCCGCCTACCCTCCAGACCACCCCGCGAGTCCCCCCGCAGCGGAGGGGGTTGATGACGCGATTCGCACTAAATCGCGTCATCCTGACCCTGCCCCCTGCTTTACAATGACGAAAACCCCAGCATTGTGAAGCGGGGCCAAAGTTCAGCTATTTTTGCAGCCACGCCCCTGCACCGCCTCCATTGCAGGGTAGTATCCCTGGCCACGCCCCTCTGTACAAATCACTCCTTCCTGCTTAAAGAGAATGAGTAGGGAAGTGTTATCCCTCGACTTTCTTGTAAGTAGATCACTTTAGTGAGAGAAAAATGGCTGCAATGGGGAGACTGGTAAATAGTTATATATCATTTTGTATCATATATACATTATGATATAAGATATCTGTATAGCAATTAAATGCTTCATATGTATTAATACAATTTAAATGATAAATTGTTCTATAAATCAAGTTCAGTCCTCAATTTATAACGTGACAGCAATTAGAATATTGTTAGTAAAAGCAATCAGCCGTTTAAGCAGACTGTTCACACGTAATTAGTGTCGGAGCATCAAATAGAAAATTGATGGATAGATAACAAGTTTTTAGTTCCTGGTGTTCATTATCTCTTCCTTAGGAAAAGTGCAATGTCCCATATGTATCCATATCCATCTACACAGAACAAGTTAGTGGTACAGTGCAGTTAGCAAAGTAAAAATAAAGGCAATTGTAGGGACCCTTTTGTTGAAAACTAGAAATTAGGCAACTATTTCCACACTCAAATAATATGTATAGATGTGTCCACGGACATCTTACCTCTATGCGCTACAAGTCACATTAAACGTAACACGTGAGAGCCATGTGCTTCAGTAGTGCAGAGCGTTTCTTCGTGCAACTTTTTACAGTCAATGGCATCTTATTTGCAAAGCCATGCGAATAGGAGGCACAAGCAGCCGCCTCTACTGATCAGAATGATATGCGGCATGCCTATAGTCTGTGCAACTGCATGCAAAATGCTACGTTGTAATGTCACAGCCGCTGACCATGAAAAGACGCTCAGTGCTACAGAGTCACGCCACGGCATGGCGCGACTAGAACGGCTGTTTAACGCACAAGGAAGTAAGTATGTGGACACATCTGTAGGACTCTTTTAAAGACAAAAATTTGTCTATTTTTTCCTTCTACTTGGCAACAAAACATTAATTTATTGTATGTATTTGGCATTATGTGCTGACTATAGCTTGTTCATTATCAAGACTAGACCAGGCCCTGTTTAGTAAGAGACATGAAGTCCAATTTCATGCTCGTGTTCGAATGCTATGATTATATAGGATTCATTTTTGTCTTATAGGTCTTATAAAAGTACAAAATATATCCTTTGAATGAGACAGATTTTTTTTTAAATCATGGTTCAGAGCATGCAGTACCAATTAGCAATGCTGCCTTCCCTGTACAGGAATTCTATATAATGCTCCATAACAAAATGGAAAATTTGTCATTTTTATGCTATGCTGCAGCAATACTTTTTACACTTTTGCAAGCATGCCCCAATATATATATATATATATATATATATATATATATATATGTGTGTGTGTGTATATGTATATATATATATGTGTGTATATATATATATATATATATATATATATATGTATATAGATAGATAGATGTGGCAAATTATACCAGTTCAGTGTGTTTTAATTAAAACTCTTTCAAAATCTCAATTGGTTTGTTTATTAAATACACTTAGGCCTATTTATCAAATAATATTTGCAGAATATTTTGCAAAATCTGCCATTTTCGGGATACCAGCAAATATTAAGTATCCCCCAGATGTACTGTATAAGTATCCCCCAGATGGGTCCCTCCATTTACAACAGCAGATGCATCTCCCATAGGTTTCTATGGCGGCTGCAAAGCTACAAGATTTGCAAAGCATTCTGGAGCTTAGCCTCGATAGGATAACTCCATCACAGATGGTGTTACCCTATAGTAGCCTATGTTTTAGAAGGCTCGCTCTCCTTCGGTCCCCGTGATGCATCTGATGGCTGCGCATGCGAAGTGTGAGCCTGTGGCCCGAACCAGGAGGAAATGTGATAGCGTTATGCTATCTTCACCAGGACAGACCCATCTCCTGGCAAGAGGATTTTAGTAAATTCACGTGTAGATATTCATCATTAAAAATGCGGATTGTGATAAAAATGCCCCACTGTACATTGTATGTACCAGATTGAGGGCTAACATATAAATAATTGGATCACTGGGATAAAACTATGCACTTCCTACACATGAGATTCATAGTTTATAAAGCTTATTTGCCTACTTTTTATTTGGCTTTTATTCCTAACTTATGTATTTTTATTTTATTTTCTATTGTGGTTTATACTGTACACTGTAAATTATTAATTATGTGTGTCTGTAAAACAAAAGTAAAAATCAAATATTTGTTTTAGGAAATGAGAACCTTATTTAATTTAAGGTGTGTGATTTTAGCTTTCTAAAGTGCTAGTTGTAAACTATACATCTGTAATATGTCATCAATATACAGTATACAGCAACCAGTTTGGACTTTTTGAGGTAAGTTCTGTAATGTATGATTTTTATCTGAAGCAATAAAATGACTGTGTTTCCTGTTGGCTTGATGATCTCACCTCTCCTACAGGTGTGCAATAATTATTTTGGCATGATGAACTTATTGCACAGTTCCATTGCTTGCTTGGAATTGATGTTTATTTTACAACATTCATTGGGGACTTTTGTTTCCCTTTTTTATATATATACTTACATGCATGCTCACTAGGAAGTGCGGCCAAGCTTGTGTTGGTGTGTCCACTCCCTGTTGCCCACTTTACATGCTGCGCCACTCACTGAAGTCATGTCCTTCTCCATTTTTTTATCAACTAGCAGTGCTTACCCGTTGTTGCCGAGTGATTATTAGTTTTATTATATGATACTGAATCGACAACTAAAGATTATGTGGATGAGGACTCTCTCACCTGATTCAGTGAGATCAGTTAAGGGGCATAAACATGAGACGATATCTTTAAACGATATCATTCAACAATATATTGTTCAGTGTGTATGCAGTGAACGACCAACGATGCGCGCTTCCGCTGGGCGCTGGTTGTCCGTGCATGCAGGCAATTTGGACGATATCGGCAAGAATTGCCTGTTCAGAGATGTGGCAGGATGAGTGTACTGAAAGATATCTTTCTGTGTGTACACCCAATATCATTTGTCCTGCACTACAGAAAGTTCAAGGGAAATCTTTCACCAAAATAGTTCATACAGCACATTGTGTGTGTGCACCTTAAGTCTGCCTGCTTAGGGCCGTCAGGCAGTGTGATAGCCATCCCTTTCCTCTCCTTTAGTCCTTTCCTGCACTGGGATCCTCCAGAGCCTGTCAGTCACAAGCTCCATCCCCCAGATTACACGAGGAGCTGCTGCTGGAAGAAGGCGAAGCCCAGTATGTTATCACTGTAATGGCAATTCATATACACAGTCTTCAAGAGATCACATATATAGAGCTAATTGCAGACTTTCAGTGTTCATGGGCAATGGTAATTTAAATTGATCCCAGTGGTCCATAGATATAATGACCAGATGGATCCTACTCATAAGGCTGATTGCAGACTCGCATATGGGTATCTATGGGCCAGTGGTCACTTCAACTGATCCCAGTGGTCCATAGATGCAGTGACCAAATAGATCCTACTCTGTGTGGATTTTATTCATTCACTGGACACAAATCGTTCATCTTTCAAATTTATCTGCTAATGGATAGGCCCCTTAACTGATAACAATTTATTATTACATAAAACAAGAGACAAATAGTGTACTGAGCCTGTACGTGCTAAAAAGGGCTCTATCATTAACCTTTTGGTCTGTGCATGTGCAATAAGTGCATATAGTGAAGTACACAGTGCTAATAAATAGTTAAAAACTGACTTTAAGATTTTTTTCGCTCTGACTTTTCGCTCCAAATTGAATATGCCCCTAAGTATCTTGTAAAAGGTTTGCTAATTATACCCCTTTTCCACCAAAATTCCGGGTCTGACACGGCGTTGGAACAGAGTTCCTATCTGGATCAGACCCGGAATTTAGCCGGCGCCGACTCAGGATATTCCTGAGTTGGCGCCGCTCACACCGGAGTCGGGTTTGCATAGACCTGGCTTTCCCGGCATGAAAGTGGCCGCTTTGAGATGATGTCATCTCCAAGCGCCACTGAAGCCAGACCGATCGGCCGGCTTACAGCGCACTCCAGGTCATCGTGACCCGGAGTGCGCTGTTCTCACAGCAGGGTTTCACGGGCTACGCCCGTGTTAAACCCTGCTAGTTACCTGGTTTGGATTGCCGGGTCACTCGACTCGGCGATCCAACCCTCTACCCTTTTACACCAGGGAGCTGCCCGGGTTAACCCTGCAATAACCTGGGTTTTAGCTCCGGTGTAAAAGGGGTATTACTGTCACAGTAATAGTAGCAATCTCCCTGAAGAGTCTAACAATTTCCCTGATTGCCCCATTATGAAGCTGCTATATTTAAAAAAATAAATAAAAATAGACAAACATATGTACATTGAAATGGGATCATTAGTAACTGTTCCCTGCATTGGTTATAAGTCACAATGATCCCTATGGCTACATGCATTTTCTGAAAAGTATTAGTGTGTTTTCATCAACAAGTATATCTTACTAACTGCTTTGGGGCTCATTTACATTTGGATGTAAGTCAGGTTTATGGCATGCCCCTCACATGTAGTAGTACACGCCCACTTTACCGCCGCGCTCATAGGTGTTCCTTTCACAATCTCTCTGAAATGCTTTTTCAAAAGTAGGCAAGTATGGGCTAGATGAGTGTTTCTCAAACTCTGGGGGTCATTCAGACCCGCTCGCGAGCGGCAGTACGCTCGCAAGCGGATCGATGTTCCCCACTGCGCATGCGCACGACGGAGGGAGCTCCGTCGTGCGCATGCGCGAGACCCGGGGAGCGACGGGCTTTCCATCGCTCCGGGTCTCGCACCAAAGGGGGCGTGCTGTCGATGTTGATTGACAGCATGCCCCCTTTGGTGGGCGTGCCGGGGGCATGCCTGCCAGACAGAGGCGTTCCCATGGGAACGCCTACCGTCTGAAGCCGGCCCCGCTGACATCACTAGTGATGTCAGTGGGAGTGATTTTGGCTCTGATAGAGCTTGTGGCAGGGAGACCCTACCGCAGGGTCTCCGTCGCAAGTCCGATTATCGCGATGGTCAAGACCATCGCGACCATCTTTTTGGCTGCTCGCATATGCTGTGGGTGGTTACCCACAGCTATGCGAGCGGCCAGGAGGCCGCTCCATTTTCATGGAGGAGGGTCCTGATTCAGAGCGAGCGCTCTGGTCAGAGCGTTCAGCTCTGAATCAGGCCCTCTGTCCTCAGGACCCCACACAAGTCACGTTTTCCAGATCTTCCAGCAGGTGCACAGGTGTAGTCATTAATCACTGACACATTTTAAAAGATCCACAGGTGGAGCTAATTATTTCACTTGTGATTTTTTTGAGGAGACCTAGGAAACATGCACTGTTTGGGGTCCTGAGGACCGTGTTTGAGAACCTGTGGGCTAGATGTATGGGGTGATGTCAGAAATAAGTGGGAGGACACCAAAATATCTAGCTCTCAGGCTGGCATGGGGTTACCCTAGGTATCCCACACTTTCTAGAAAATTGCACTTGAGTATTTTAGAGGAGATTATAGATGTCTGAAATATGGAACCGAAGACCTGTCAAAAACTATTATCTGAAAGATACTAAAATATGTATTAAAAACACACTTACCATATGGCCAGCGCACACACATATGTAGAGATGCAGTATGTAGAGTCATTGATTCAATATTGTATATTAAACAGAAAATTTTTGATCTTTACGGTATCTACATTGTTAATTCTCCTGAAAATCCAAGACAAAGCACTAAAATTGGATATGATCACTGTTCAGTGGTGGTTATTTTCCTATAGCCGTGGCTTGCAGCATCTATCATAATTCTGCTTAGGGAGAATGAAAACCCCTGTGGCGCGTGAGTGTGACACTACTGGCATGTGTTTAAAACTGTTGACAGTATCCATAAATTTAATAAAAATAGCAACATGGGTGCTCCCGGGAGATGTTGGAGATTTAGCTTTTTAGGTACTTTCAAGAGTGGGGTCAGACCATTTAGATACCTTCTGTGCTTAAAGTGGTCCTAGAGAAGTGTTGGAACTCCAACCCCCCCTTGGTGCTTTTTCAATAAAGGGACAGCTGAAAAGGAGTGGTCTTATGAGGTTCTGGTTTTGTTGTGGACCCGGGGTGGTTATAGGAGCAAACACTGAAGCAGGTTTAAAAGTAAATGTGGAGTTTTAATGAGTGGCTTAACAGACATGATTGTGGTAAAACAGAAAGTCCGGGTATAGCACTAAAGTGCACTTGGGAGCTGTAGTGAGGCAAATAGGAAAAAGTCCAGTTAGTGACTGGCAATGGAAAATGTCCAGGTAGTGACTGGTTAATAGAAAATGTCCAGGTAGTGACTGGTTAATAGAAAATGTCCAGGTAGTGGCAGACAAGGGGAACTGTCCAGGTGGTGACTGATTAATGAAGAATGCAGACTGAGGAATAAATATCCAGTGTCAGTGGAGGCAAGGTGCAGGGTGAACAGCACCTCAGGTACTCAGGCAAGGGGAAGGTAATGGAGGATGCAGGGTAGTCCAGCGGGGTTGGAGCAGACAAGCAGGCAGGCAGGTAGCGTTTCACAGGTAACAGGTGGAGAGCACAGGGAACTCTCTCTCAGCTATGCTGAGAAACATGTTGCACTGGCAATGAAGTGAGGCTCTGAACCTCCCTAAATACCATGTGCTGTGCCGTGACTGGCCAGAGAGAGCATGTGACAAACCAGGATTGGGCGATTAGG
The DNA here is from genome assembly GCA_031769625.1 of Taudactylus pleione. Lineage (NCBI taxonomy): Eukaryota > Metazoa > Chordata > Amphibia > Anura > Myobatrachidae > Taudactylus > Taudactylus pleione. The sequence goes on from JAUIMM010000039.1 coordinate 705,599, forward strand.
TCACGTGACCAGAGGTAAGATGGCGGCGCCCATGCCAAATGGAACGGAAGCACTGCCAGGCGTGACAGCATGCCAGCGCAGAGCCACGCACAGCCAATGCCCCTCGCCACACACCAGCACCACCGCCGGACGCCCCCCGCCACAGTGACCTCACAGGTAATACCCGTTGACCACCATGCCGAGAAACCCTGGTTGTGACAGGTCTCAAGAGACACAGTAGCGCAATCTTGATTCACACCACATACTAGTGTCCCTTATTCATGTATGACACACAGCAGTGCCCCTTTTACACAATGCCCACATTTGTGCCCCTTATACACAATGCCCACAGCAGTAGTGCCCCTTACACATAATGCCCACTGTACTGGTGCCCCCAGTAGTGGTAGTGCCCCTTATGCAGTGCCCCCAGTAGTGGTACTGCCCCTTATGCAGTGCCCACAGTGGTAGTGCCCATTATGCAGTGCCCACAGTAGTGATAGTGCTCCTTATACAATGCCCCTATTAGTAATCCCCCTGTAATGGTGCCCCTTGTGCAGAACCCACAGTAGTGGTAGTGTCCCTTATGCAGTGCCCCCAGTAGTGGTAGTGCCCCTGCAGTGCCCACAGTGGCAGTGCCCCTTATTCAGAGCCCACAGTAGTGGCGCCCTTTAAGCAGAGACCCACTTAATGCAGTGCCCTATATGCAATGTTCATATTAGTAATCCTCCAGTAGTAGTGCCACCTGAGTAATGCCACCAATAGTAGTGCTCCCAGTAGTAATGCCCCCTATAGTGAAGCCGCTTAATAAAAAATAAAAAAAATTAATACTTACCTTAAGCCCCGCGTCCGCTGCCGTCTGGTACGCGTGGCTGCTCCTCTAACTATGGGAGAGACGTCATGACGTCTCTCCCATAGTGCACTGCGGGAGCCGACATCTCTACCATAGTGCATTGTGGGAGCCAACGTCTCTTGCATAGTGCACTGAGGGTGCCTACGTCTCTCCCATAGTGCACTGCAGGAGTCGGAAGCTGGAGCTCAGGAGTGAGCTCCAGCCTCCGGCTGCCACTGATGCTGTGAGAGAGCCGGGCACCCTCTGATAAAATCTCAGCAGGCGCCCGGCAACTGGAGCCTCCCTGCGGCGCCGGGCTAAGGTGAGTCGGAGGAGGCTGAACTGGTTCCGTCTCCAAATAGAAGTGATGGAACGCAGTTCCGCCCCATTCTGGCACACTTTAACCCCTGAGTACCTTGTAAAATCAGTATTTGCCCTTCTGACTCTGACTGTGATCAAGAAATCCTGCTTCTGTGTAACTGAGCATGTTTGTGTTCCTAATTAAGAGGCTCACAAATTCAGTTTGAGAAGAGTAGCTGCAGAGCGTAATGCTGGGTATACCCTTACAGAAATATTGACGGTATGCAGTCAGGAAGCCGACGGACCTAATCCCGACAGCAGGCTTCCCGACTGCTTAATCCCGGCGAGGGTTAAATGACAGACGTCTAAATCTAGATGCCTGTCATTTTACCGATGCCGGGAGACCGGCGCCCGGCACCCCGATCGAAGGGACGCCGAGCGCGGATAGCCGCTGAGGTGGGGTAGTTAGGTTTAGGGTTCCCGGGGGGGGGGGACTTAGTTTGGGCACCCCCTGGGAGGTTAGGGTTAGGCTAGAGGGAGGGAGGGATAGGGTTGGGCACCCCTGGGGGGGGAATTTACGTTTAGGCACCTCCCACGGGGGACTTGGGTTTAGGCGGCGGGGAAGGGGGGGTTAGGTTTAGGCACTTAGAGGGGGGATCAGGGTTAGGCACTGGGGGAGAAGGTTAGGGTTAGGGGGTAGAATAGGTTAGTGAATACTTACTTGGGGACGATCAGGATTTTCATCCTTGTCGGGATTTGAACCGCCGGGCATGGGTCCGGCGGTAAATCATACCAATTCCATATTGGTCGATCAATTGATCGGCCAATATATTGTGTGTGCGTTGGCCAGTGTGTACCAGCAATCTGTCTGTGAACGACGTCATTCAGACATATTGCGTTGGCTGTGCTACACAGCCGATGGCAGATATATCTGCACATGGTGCTGTGTGTATGGGCGGTCTACCATCAGTAGAGGCCGAGGGAAGAGGTGCGAAGCGACCCCCGGCCAGCGGAACCTGTGGCCAGATGGCAGATGATGGTTGTTCAGTGTGCATGAGCAACCATCATCTGCAGATATCTCTAAATCCTGGACTGTTGGGGAGCCTTGAAGACCGTATTTGGGAACCTCAGTTATACCCCTTTTACACCAGAGCTAAAACCCGGGTTATCGCAGGGTTAATCCGGGTAGCCCCTTGGTGTAAAAGGGAAAGGGTTGGATTGCCGGTTCGAGTGACCCAGCAATCCAACCCAGGTAACTTGCAGTGTTTAACACTGGAATAACCTGTGAAATCCGGGTCACGGTGACCTGGATCGTGTCGCATGCCTGCCGATTGGCTGGCTTCAGTGGCTCTTGGAGATGACGTAATCTCCAAGCGTCCACTTCAACTCCAGAAAAGCCGGGTCTGCACCAGTGTGAACGGCGAAAACTCAGGAATTTCCTGGGTCGGCGCCGGGAAATTCCAAGTCTGATCCGGATTGGAACCCTGTTCCAACCTCCAGGTCAGACCCGGAATTTCGGTATAAAAGCAGTATCAGTGTATTAAGCGCCTCCAGATTTTTTTTCCTTTTTTACTGCAGTATAAATGATCGCTCTGAGTGATATTACAGGACAGGATAATACTGACACTGCAGTGTGAGTATAAGTGATCGCTCTCAGTGAGATTACAGGACAGGATAATACTGACACTGCAGTGTGAGTATAAGTGATCTCTGAGTGAGATTACAGGACAGGATAATACTGACTGCAGTGTGAGTATAAGTGATCGCTCTGAGTGAGATTACAGGACAGGATAATACTGACTGCAGTGTGAGTATAAGTGATCGATCTGAGTGAGACTACAGGACAGGATAATACTGACACTGCAGTGTGAGTATAAGTGATCGCTCTGAGTGAGACTACAGGACAGGATAATACTGACACTGCAGTGTGAGTATAAGTGATCGCTATGAAGTGAGACTACAGGACAGGATAATACTGACACTGCAGTGTGAGTATAAGTGATCGCTCTCAGTGAGATTACAGGACAGGATAATACTGACACTGCAGTGTGAGTATAAGTGATCTCTGAGTGAGATTACAGGACAGGGTAATACTGACACCGCAGTGTGAGTATAAGTGATCGCTATGAAGTGAGACTACAGGACAGGATAATACTGACACTGCAGTGTGAGTATAAGTGATCTCTGAGTGAGATTACAGGACAGGATAATACTGACTGCAGTGTGAGTATAAGTGGTCGCTCTGAGTGAGACTACAGGACAGGGTAATACTGACACCGCAGTGTGAGTATAAGTGATCGATCTGAGTGAGACTACAGGACAGGATAATACTGGCACTGCAGTGTGAGTATAAGTGATCACTCTGAGTGAGACTACAGGACAGGATAATACTGACACCTCAGTGTGAGTATAAGTGATAAACCTTACAATAAAAATACCTGGTTTAAAAAAAAAAAAAATTATATATATAATATATGGCATTTTATTCCCTTATTTGGATCATAATATACTAACTGCAGTTTTGCTTATTTTGCTAGTACAAAAAAACCTATCATACCCTGAAAAATATGGCATTCAGTCGAAGTTGTATTTGATATGAGACAATGGGCTTTATTTATCAACATTATTTTTACTAAAATAATGTGAAAAAGGGTGTTTTCACACCCTTTTCACATTATTTTAGTATCACCTATAGTTATTACAGGGCAATTGGAGTAGAATTCGTAAAATTCTACTCCAACCCCTAAGTATCACTTATTTTTAGTAAAGCAGATCGCATTTCCCATAACTGTAATGGGAAATGTGATCCGACCAGGCTTACTAAAAATAAAATGTGAAAAAATACCTAGGGAGGCCCCGTGATAATAACGCCACCTGGAGGCGTTATCCAGGGTCTCCCCCGGTTACCGGCCTCCTGCCCTGCTCTAACGGGGAGAGCAGAGCCGGGAGTCAGTCCCAGTAATCAGCTGTGTGGTCTAAACAGACCGCAAGCTGATTACTGTAAAAAAAAATTCACTTACCCGACTCCAGGGACCGGTGATCGGGCCTCCGGAGATGACTCCCCTCCGGTCATCAGGTGAACGGGCCCCAGTGCAGTATGGGAGATCACCTGACCGGAGGAATGGAGAACATCACCGGAGGCCCGGAGCATGCAGGTAAGTGCTATTAAGGGAGAGGGGGGTCGCGGGGGGGTCCGTGATCGCGGGTGCGGGGCTTAGCACCAGGGACGGGGCTTAGCGCTGGGGAGGGTAGCAGCAGCGACGGGTCGTGATAAATACCGTGATAAGGCTCCGAAGGGAATTTGCAGGGACAGCATTTTATCGCAAGCTCTGTCCCTGTAAGGAATTTGTAGTAAATCCCTGTGATATTGCCTGAATTCACAATGCGAATTCACTCGGTAATATCACACTACAATCTGCATTCAATATGCGGATTGTAGTAAATAGAGCCCAATGACTTAATTAGTTCCATTATTCTATTAACTTTCCATATGAATACACATTTGGATGACAGTGAATCGTAACTACCAGCAGGGGCGTAGCAAGACCTATGTAGGCCCCATAGCAAAATTTCCATAGTGCCCCCCTCACCTCGGGCAAATTATTTTGCAGTTTATCCATTTTTATTTTAAAAGGACTAATAGTTACATTATAGTATCTGCCTACTTAGCTGACATGCAGGATTAAATGAATGGTGATTAAATTATTATGTAGTCTTCCTAATAAAAAGTGTGATATAATGTGGTATATAAGTAGGCTATGATTCACTTATAAATCATACCCCTTTTACACCCAAAACCCAGGGCCAGCCCGGGTCACTGAACACGGTTTCAAGCGTTTACACCGCAGGCTGGACCTAGGTTATTCATCTCCAAGCGCCAGTAAGCCGACTCTCCACAGGTTGTTAACGGAACGCGGGTCACCCGCTCACACTGCTGATTTAAACCCTGCTCGCTACCCAGGTTGGATTGCCGGGTCACTCAGTCACCCTGGCCGCTTTTACACTGAGCTGTGACCCAGGTTGATAAGGCAATAACATGAGTTATGTGACCAGTGTAAAAGGGGCATCAGTGTGGAGAGATGGAGGCGGAGCCTGCTGGGCCAGTGACAGCACATGCCCGGCAGCAGCACTTAGAGGTAGCGTGCGACCTGTCTCTCCTTGAGGTCTGGAAATGTTGGGAGGTATGCATAATATAATATGTCACCAACAGAAGGCCAAGGAGTATGAATGAGAGTGTACATTTTACAGAGTGTTTCTGGGAGGATCAGATGGCCCTGATGAAGTCAGAAAATAGGATATGTTGCTTGTGTATATCATCAGAATCTGAGAGCTTAGTGAATACTAGACCTTGATTTAAACATCCAACAATAATTCATTTTGCTTCTCGCACTTCTGAGATATAATATATCCTTACCGCTGCCTGAAGCAACATGTTAAACATAACACCTCCTCAATCCTTCACAAGTCATTGCTGTTTTTCTGCACAAGACATTCCTTTATGTTAGTGATGAAATAAGATCGTTATGTGTTGGCCACTGGTCATCTGCCAATTCACCATACACATTCATTATGTTAAACCTGAGCCAGCATTAACCCACGATTTTGAATAGGTACTATGTGGTTGATTGATCCCTGAGGTCCTTGCTTACTGAAAGATCACAAGTGATGTAGGGGATATTTATCAATCTTTTCTAGCACAGCCTGTAAAATGGCAGCTAGAAGCTGATTGGTTGGTACTTTATCTCTCTCCAAAATTTGATAAATCTCCCCTGAAGTCTTAGACCACTTGTGAACAGAATTTTAATGAAGGTGTTATGCACCTATATCTACATATAGGGGCTGATGCTGAGTAAAACGGATATATGTGCACGGATGCAAATGGTGAGTTTTTACATACAAAGCATGTGCCGATGCGAATCTGTGTATAAACTCAAATGGATCTGTCTTTGAAATTTGACGTTTCAGGGTGGCAACAATGAGAGCTCACAGATCTGACCTAAGTTGTCATGTGAAGCGCCATGGCTGTGTATCTAAAGCCCCATGTGATTCTGAATTGGGAACATGGGGAAGGGAAACCTATTTCTGATGGATCTCTTGGACCTAACATGGGGCTGGTGCATGTGCTGATACTAATGATGACTGTTACAGCGGCTGGCATGAAAACAATGAGTGGCACTGGTTTCTTCCTGGGGATGTACGGATCCCAGCATTAGCATTAGCATAAGGTAGTAAGGAGTAGATGTATGAAGCAGTGAAAAGAGTGGGAAGACTGCCAGTGGAGAAGTTACCCATGGCAACCAATCAGCTTCTACCTATCATTTTATAGTATCTATTTGATAAATGCAACCTCAAAGCTGATTGGTTGCCATGTGCAACTTCTTCACTGTGTTCTGATAAGACTTTTCTATTTTATCTATTTATTTTATTTTAGCCTTAGTGATATAGCATAGAATAACTTTATACAGTCCTCTACTTTAAAACATTAATTATCAGAGGGGCTTATGTAATAGTGCGTGATCTGGTGCCGCTGCTGGACTTCCTGCGAGTCTTCCTGTTTTTTTGGGTTTTGCCTTTAAAATGATTGTCAGACTAACAGGAGTTCCCGCAGTGGCACCAGATCACACACTATTACATAAGCCCCAGTGTATCCCAAACTCCGCCATTAGAGTCCAGTTTTAAAGGATATGCATACTTGAGTCCAGATGGTTAAATCAAATTGACTGAGATACTAATTAAGTCACCTATGCTCAGACATAAGTAGTAGACGCCGCAACTTCATGGCAAAGTCTAAAAAGTGAAGTGATCACTCGTGCAATCACTACTTCCAGATTTGTGCCCAGCAGATCTGATACGCTACTGGACCGCACATGTATAAGTCATACTTGCCGACTATTGGCTCCCTCATTCCAGGAGGGAGCTGTCTGGCTTCCATAACAGGGGGCGTGTCCCGTCAATGACACTTCATTTGGGGGCAGAGCATGGGCCATGACAGCGCGATCGCGTCACCGTGGCCCTGCCCACTCTTCACAATGCCGATATTAATGGCATTGTGAAGCAGGGGGCAAGGCCACAATGACGCGATTCAGCGCGAATTGTGTCACCGGCCCCCGCGCTGCCGGGGTTTATGCTGTAACCACAGGGGGAGCCGGACAGGTCACTGGGGACCGGGAGGCTTGTCTGCCTTTCAGGGGGGGCCGGGAGCGGCACCCGATTTTCGGGAGGCTCCCGGCCGAATCGTGAGGGTAGGCAAGTTTGGTGTAAGTGCTGTTTAATGGCGTTAGATAACGCACCCAAACTCGGAAAAAGTGTGCTCTTCATTGTTTGGTAATTGGGGCTTTTATGCAGTCCTCATAGAATGCCATGGAAACTGCTTTTGTGATTGTTGGAGATATCTCCAATATATGCTGCATTAGTAAAGTATTCTAAGATCTTTAAAAGCTTGGCTTATATACAAGCATATTCAAACAATATGTACATCCTGTTTAAAACTGAAACATTTCACAAATATGCAGTATATTACTCCAACACGTTTCCAAAGGCAAAACACAACTTTGCAATAATTTAACATTAATTAGGCTTAATGGCAGATTGAAACTATACATCGTGTTATGAAAATTGAAGACCGAGCAACATTATACCAACATTTAATCCTAAATTTGTTTTTTTAACATTTATTTTGTACAGTATGTAAAAGTGTTAAAATATATTCAAATACTTTTATATTCTACATTCACTTCAATTGCAAAATAAAATGTATTAATACTAATGTAAAACAAAGCAGTAACAACTAGTTAATTACTATATAATCTGCTCTCTAATATTGTCCTTATTTTACATAAGGTACAGTGTGGAGCTCAGATTGGATGAAAATGCTTCCACTTAAATATGTCCTTAGGGACAAGTTTATAGGCTGAATGAGCTGTGTATAATATACTTGGTGGATAGTGCCTGGATTACAAATCTCTTTAAGTGCTACTTCTCTAAAGATAGATGCAATAAAGCTGTTTTAAATGTGATTGTATTAAGATTTAATGAGCACAATAAATTATAAAAAATACCACATCTAAGGATATGAGAAGCGATGGTAGAAGATTGTATATTCTTTGTTATATTTACTTGGTATGAATGTATCAATGAGGCCCTGGTTTGCACTTCAGCTGATACACAGAGTTGAGAGCAGAACAGAAACTGTAAGTAATACCCCTTTTACACCAGTGCAAAAACCTGGGTTTTTGCTGGGTCCTACAGGTCGCAGCTCAGTGTAAAAGGGTCCATGAAAAATAACCCGAGTGACCCGACAATCCAACCCAGGTAGCTACCAGGGTCGGACCTGGGTAATGGTGCAGTGTGAATGGCGCAACCCGGGTTACCCGACCTGGGTCATGCCTAAAATTAGCTGATTGGTGGTTGTAGAGCAGTCACCTCCCACTTTTTTTATGACCTCACAAGTTTAGCACGGTAGACCCAGGTTCAGTGTGAACAGGGCTGACCTGAGAATAACCCAGATCGATGGTGCTGTGTAAACGGTGTCTGACCTGGGTTGGGACCATGTCTGAAAACCCAGGTCTGACCCGGCTTTTTGGTGGAAAAGAGGTATAACTGTGTACCTCTGCAAGACCACTCTGCACTGCGGGTGGGGCAGATTTAAAAGAGCAGAGATTAGGTTTGAGAGGGGTGTGTCCAATTTCAAATCTAAATTGCAATGTATTAAGAAAGCTGTCCAGCATTGGTGGGCTACATGAAAAACAGCCAGTATTGCATGGAAAAATTATTAAAAAAATAAATGTATTTGCCAGGGCCAAAACGAAGTGTATTTGATCAGTGCCTCGAGTGCAGGGGTCCCTGGGCGGCATCGTAGCTGCTCCCGGCCCTTGCTTCTGGCTAGCAGGGTGTCTGGAAAGGCATCCGGCAGTCAGTATTGTTCCTTGGACACTACGGACAGGTACCCTGCCGTTGTGTACAGCTGCCCGGGGACTGCTGCACTTCTGGGTGCTGGTGGCCCCGTCCCTTTTGCATGACATCATGCGCAAAGGGGGCAGGGCAGACAGAGGGCGCTGTTTAGGCCCTGGTACAGTATTTGCACCCCTTTGCATTGTAACATGGTTTGTCCAGAAAAAAAGTTACTTCCTTTGGTTCCAACTCAGAATCAGCCCCTTATCATTTTTTCTTTCTTTCAGCCCATGTTGTAGGTGTCTAATGTAAGGAGGTGTCTAATGTAAGGCCTGTTTTCATTGACTGAGCATATTCTTAAAATATAAATTATACTGGTAATCCGCGGCATTGGTTTCAGGATATGTTGTTTTAATATTATTTATCCAGTTTGGATTCAAATCCAGCATATTAATGAAAGTCTATAGTATTAAATATTTATTCTGGAGCATGTTTCCAAGTACAAACTCTCCTACAGCTTGACAAAGATTACAAATACACATAGCCCACATAGGAAGCCTGGAGCAGAGATTCTGCACAGTGGGGGAAGTGGGCACTGGGTATCAACAAAAATGACCGCTGGTCTCTTGAGGAGGGCGGCTGCACATGCCCAGCCGCAGCATTTTCTCCTCCCATTTTCCTTTGCGGAGTCCAGCAGGCTGAGCCTGCACTGGCTCCCTGCCGCCTGCCAGTGTCACCCCCACAAAGCACAGTGAGGAGGATTCGGCAGGAGCTGCACAGTAAGTGACTGTGTTATAAAAATGTTTTCATTAAAGACAGCTCAGCATGTAGTGAGGGTTGCTGAGCTGACTGCTGTGAGGGGTGCTGGTCCTGTGTGCTAGCCGGCTGAGGGGTGATTGGTGATGAGTGTGCCTGTGGTCTGTGCTGCTGGGTGAGTGGTGCTGTACTGAGAGAGGACAAAGGGGTTCTGTATGAGGGGTGCTGTGCTGAGTGAGGAGTGCTAGATGGGGATTGCTGTGTGGGACAGGGTGATGGGTGTTGCTGGCTGCCTTTACTGGCTGCTGGGTGATGGGTGCTGTGAGACAGGGAGAGGGTTGCTGGGTCAGAGGCGGAACTAGCGGCAGTACAGCCGGTACATTGCACCGACCTGGGCCTACCACAATGAAGAGTAGGCACAGTAGAATGAGTCTGACTCATTTTACGCCATTCAACTCTGATCCGCGGGCCGTAACAAAGGAAGATGTCTGGCTAGTTGTATATTTTGTGCTTTTAGGTCGTGTTTGTTTAACAATAAAAGATAAGCCATAAACCAATGTGTTGTTTTTGGTGTCCGTGTATAGACACTATGGGCCTCATTTACTAACGAGTTTTATCACCAAAACGAGTGATAAATGTCACTGTGATAATGGTGCTCCAGCCAATCAGCTCCCAACTGTCAAATATTAGAAAAATGATAGTTGGGAGCTGATTGGCTAGAGCACCATTATCATACACAGTGAAATGTATTAGTTTTGGTGATAAAACTCGTTAGTACATGGAGGCCTAAGCTTGGTGGTGAGATTATCTGCTACGGGGCACCAAGAAAAATCTTGCCTAGGACATCAAATTGTTTAGGGCCAGCTCTGGGAGTATGATAGGGGAGGAAGTATGACCCCCTGCCTACCCTGACTGCACGCCCCTGATAGATTGTACAGTAACAAGCTATTGATGTAATCAAGATCTTTTGTATTAAGTTTATTAAAGAAATAAAAATGTGCTGAAAACCAGGTAGAGCTTTACAATTAAAATATGACTGCATGTTGAAAACTGTTTCGGTTACCTGCTATACTGAGATCCGACCAGCTGCCCTAGCACTTGTCTTCTATATGGTAGTCTGCCGCCACTGCCAAACATTACAGCAAAAACTCAGCACGAATTGGAAAATGTTACTCACACTTTATTGCTAGTTGTTGTAATGCAGCCAGCCAAGTGAATACAGAAACAGGTCACTGCAACAATGTGTCTGAGATACCATTTGAAATTTTGGTTTGAAGATTGAGGAAAATGTTGAGATCTGTTTAATATGAATTAGAGTTGCTTTCTGTGATTTTTTTTTTTTTTAACATGTACCATTACTTTCTTCTGACATTAAAGGATCAGAAACCTACATCCCACAAATGTGGCAGATTAGAATTGTTTTTTGTATGAATTATCCACTTTTAGGGGTCTATGTATTAATAATCACGCACTTTTTATTAATAAAAATATTCTGGCTATGTACTACCAGGAACTCGCAGGGACAGCGGTTGCGGTAATTATATCCCTGGCACTTTGGAGAAGTCTTTCACAAAAGTGAAAGACTTCCCCGGGGGAAGGTGACACTGCGCATGCGCACAGCGCCTGCTTCAGGGACTGGCCAGGGGCTGTGGGGTAGAGATCGAAAGATCTCTCTCCTGCCCCTGGAGCCCCCATAGGCAAACTGTAGCTTCCACCATCTGAAGATGGTGTAAACTACCGGGGCTAAACCCTGAAAAGCTTCACCTTTTGGATTTTAGTACATAGGGGTCAGATCGTAGTTTCCATTGATAATAATGGAGACTGCGATCTTCAGCGCTAATTAGCACTTTGCCGGAGATTTCTGTGAAATCTGCTGCATTGTGCTATTAGTACATAGATTCAGTACAAAAAATAGTTTCTGCATAAATTTATTTAAAAATCTGCTTGATACATAGGCCCCATAATCTCTTGTGCACTGGTGTATCAATGACTAGAGGAACAGTGCTTACACAAATGTGCATTGTACAGTGCTTGTAGAGTATATATTCAAACTCCATTCATTCATGTTTCGAGGGATGTATTCAAAATGTCAACATTTACATTGTTGCCATTCATAATGACGACATCACAATGTTAAGTTATGAGTCGACATTGTTAAAATGTTGACATGTCGGCATGTACAGAATGTTCACATACCGCCATGTGAAGTGCCTACATTTTGTACAGATTGTCAGCAGAGGGTTAGGCTACGGGAGGTTTAGGAGAGGTTAGAAAATAGGTATGGGTATTGTATGCACTAGTTAAACGTTTGCATTATGGGCTTTATGCAATAATTTCAGTAGGCTCGACCTTATTGCATTGTATATTCTATGTAGTATTTTATCTATACTTAATCACACTCGTATTTTATTAAACATTTGTTTTTACTTCTCTTATGAGTTGAAAAAAAAAAATATATATTTACAGGTTGAGTCCCATATCCAAAATGCTTGGGACCAGGGGTATTTTGTATAACGGAATATTCCGTATTTTGGAATATTTGCATATCATAATGAAATATGTTTGGAATGGAACCCCAATATACACACAGAATGCATTTATGTGTTATATACACCTTGTACACACAGCCTGCAGGTCATTTTATACAATATTTTCAATAATTTTGTGGCTCAAGCAAAGTTTGTGTACAGAAATTAAATTCATTTATGTTCATATACACCTTATACACACACAGCCTAAAAGTAATTTTATACAATATGTTTAATAATTTGTGCCTTAGACAAAGTTTGTGTACATTGAACCATCAAAAATCAAAGGTTTCATTGTCTCAGTAATGCCAAAATGATTCCGTATTTCAGAATATTCCCTATTTCGGAATATTTGGATATGGGAGACTCAACCTGTATATATATAATATTTATATCTGACCACAGCATTGGTTAGAGGAGCTTCTCAAGTTTAGTTATGGTCTTAGGCCCCTATCTAAAGCTATATAGTAAATACTGATAGTGCATACATGATAATGTATCAGATTGATAACAGCAATGCACTGTAATGAAGACACCATAGTCCTGAGAATGCAGTATTTTGTAGCAGGTGTTTAATAATAGTTAAGCACATGATGGTGATCCTGTCTATATACACCACATCACTGCACTGTACATGTGATAAGGTACCCCAGTACTGACTGCCCAGTGTCTAAAACTCAATGAGAACTGCATAAGCTCTAGTAAAGGCAAAACACATGCCATTGTAAAACAAACAAAATTCAACCTTCTAAACTCTAACCACTGGGATGACTTAATTGTAGGTTATCGAATGAGTGCAGAGCTATAGTGACATTCCAATCATTGGCAGGAACTAGGTTAATTATGTTAAAGCCCACAGCCAAAAAGAAGAGGGGATAGGGGTTTGTTTGAAAGGAAGGCGAATCTTACTGTAGTTTTTATAGAGGTGAACCAAGCACCCATGTTCATCTATGTTCCTGATCCACCATTTAACTGATTTTCTAATAGAGTAACAAAGTATTATTGGAGTGTACAGTCTGAAACCTGTCCCTTAAAGGAGAGAGTGGGCCCTCAAGCAGTGAGACCCACCAAGGATTTTCCCTATACCCCTGGAGCCAGTCAGACCCTGTTCTTGGGTCACAAAAAGTATTGCACACACAATGTTTGATACCTACACCCAGCAAAGCTAATCTTCATCAAGTTTCTGAAAATCTAAGTATCAATCCTATATATACTATACTAATGTACTATAATTGCCGTTTTATATGTGTGTGTTATTGTTTGTTTTTTAATGGGAGTAGTAGCAGCCAAAATAAATTCCTTGTATTTTTGTACTGTACTTGGTCAATAAATTTGATTCTGATATGAGTAGCCCAACACAGATATCTACTGTTAAAGGATCGTTGCAGAACAATGTCCTCATATAGTGAATGGAGAAGTTCTGTTTCTCCTATTTATCAAGCACATAAATCATCAATCAATTGGGTAATTCTGCCTTTTGCATGATTGTCTAAAATAAATCTGCAATGTATGGGGTTAACTGATCGCCGATTCCGACTGAAAAGTGATCGTGAATTAGGTTGTCCATAATATTGGATTTCACCGACCAGTCAGGGCTGTAGATTGCTACTGTATGGTACCAATCAGTTGATTCGCAGATCTGGTGTTTGGATGAAAAAGATCTGCAAATTACTGCAAAAAATCAGCAACGTATGGGCGCTTATTGGTGGCTTGGTGAATTGTTAAATCAGAAAAAAGTGATTTCATATTTTTTTGTGATTGCTGATGCATGGGCCCCATGATTTCTCTTAGCTTGAGTCTGATAGCGAATTACACCTATGCGGTTTTCCTCTTGAGAGATGTCCAAAAAGTGCGAAGAGGGATCCATTCAAATCCCTCCATCTCCGCTAACTCTCACAGTTCACGTTTGTGAACTAAGTCTCACATGCGCAGTAACACTGCTGGGACAGGAATGGCATTTTGCTGATGTCATTAGCGAGGAAAGTCATGCTTTTTGAGATTTGCCAGGACAGCAGCTTTTTGCAATACGCTCTCCCGGCTCTGAAGCAACGATAAATCGCACCGAAAACTATTTTATTCTTGTTGCAAATCGCAGCAAGAGGGAATGTTAATTATCGGCTGCAATTCGTAATAATGAAAGATACAGTAGGTCCCTAAGTTTACCTAGAGAATTATGAATGAATGGGGCATACAGTTCCTCTGTCACCAGGGCCCTGGTACTGCCCAAGACACAAGATTCATTCATCTGAGGGGCATGGTACATGCAGAGTGTTGCTGTTCTCTGTTTGAATGTGTAAGATACTTTATACCTTTAGTGTCTTTGGTGTCAGGCAGCAGTGATGTGGGAGTGATTGTTATGATTTACCACAATACTTTATGGGTGTTCTGTCTGAGGTTTTTTGGGGAAAAAAGCACTTGCAAAGTACTTCCTACTATATCTTAAACTCATACTTGCCTACTTTTGAAAAAGTATGTCAGGGAGATTGTGAAAGCAACACCTGTAAGCACGGTGGTAAAGTGGGCGTGTACTGCTACATCTGAGAGGCGTGTCATAAAAGTGATTTACATACAAATATAAATGAACCCAAATAATGGGGGTAAGGTGCAATCAGGGAGATTACTAACCTCTTCAGGGAGACAGGGAGATTGCTACTATTTCAGTCTCCCTGACAATCAGTTAGAGTAGGCAAAGTATGAGTAATACTAAGAGCAGCATTGGATAAGGTACAGGGAGGGGCAGTAGAATGCTGGTAGCTGATCTTAGTAGTATTTGGTGTAACAGTGTAAAAGGGGGTACAGTGCCAGCAATGCCTTCTGCAAAGTAAGGTGATCCCTAGCATTGGTGGGGAGGGGGGCATAGGGGTTGCAGGAGAGAGCTGGCAGCTGTCCCCAGTATATTTTGCTGTAAAAGTGTAACATGGGCACAAGCAGGATAATAGTCACAGCTGCCACCACTGCCTCCTGCTGGGTGATGTGACTCCTGGTATGTGGGCGAAGGGGTGCTGGCTATCAGTGGTATCTGGGTGTAGCAGTGTGACATGGGCATAGCAGGCTAATAAGAGCTGACAGCAAGTTCTCCTACAAGATAAGGTAATCTCTGGCATGGGAGAGGCAGTCACAAACATATACACACAGTCACACACATACATACTGTTACAAACAAGTATACATACATATGTACTGTACAGTCACACACATGTATATACATACTGTCACCCATATTTACATATAATCACACACTTATACACAGTGTCCCCCCTCCCTGTTACTTCCTTACACTGTGTAGTGTGTACACTGTCTGAAGATCCTCTCCTCAGTCCCTCATGCTGCTTGTATGTACGGTGCCATGTAGCCCCGCCCCCTGCCATGTAGCCCCACCCCCTGATCGGATATTCTCCCTCTCCACTGTTCAGCTTCTAGGCTGTAACATCAAGGGCTGGGGGGCCTGATAGCTTGTGGCCTGGGCAGTTACCCCCTCCTTAATCCAGCTGCAATATCCTGCTCATCCCTACCCTGCTCGGTTATCCCTCTGCCGCAGCGCAGCTCCCATTACAGGGCACACACGCACCCCTGAGCACTACTATATACTATTACTTCCTTACCTTGCTCAGGCAGGGGGAGAAGGGGAAAACTCCACTGCTGTAACTGCTGCTTTCCCCGCTGAAGCAGGAGAGAACTCTCGTCTCTGCCTGCTCAGTGTCAGTGATGATACAGGAGGCTCTGCACTCCTGCTTGCTGGGCAAGGCGGCCGACGCACAACCCCGCGGTGCATGCTTCTGTCAGGTCCTGCTCCTGTCACATCCGGACTCGCGCATGCGCAGTCCGGATTTCAGACAGGGCTGTGGGAGATGCGGGAGATTTTATTAGTTCTGCGGGGCAGCGGGAGGCTTGTTAAAAAAACGGGAGCCTCCCGCGAGATGCGGGAGGGTTGACATGTATGCTTAAACTTCATCACTGCAAGAAATAATTTCTCTGTTAGGATTACATTCATGATTTTAATAACAACATTTTTTATTGATGCTCATTTCTGCAATACAGAATCAGTTTTTAAATGATTGCAGCAATGGCTGGGAGCAGTATAGCTGAGCTCATCGACTCTCTGGGCCAGTCCCGAGGGAATCCGCACATGTGAAGGCATGGCTTTCAGTTCTACTAATAAAAATTAATAATAATTACTACAAATAAATCTAACAATATGAAAAATATTTTATGCCATCAACTATTAAAATGTAATTAAAATAATGCAGCATTTATTCATTCATTATCACCATTCTTGGTGTCAGCAGAAGGATAGCACGATCAAGACACCGCAAATTCTTGTCTGATGGGTCCCTTATAAGGGTGGGCTATAAGTGGCCTCCCAGCTGTTGTAGAACTACACATCCCAGCATGCCCTGCCACAGTTTTGCTATTTGTCCATGCTAAAACTGTTGCAACGCATGCTAGAGGGGCGCTTATTGCATAACCAAAAAAGAAGCGCCCCTTTTCTATAGATAAAGGACTTCTCTGTTTGATAAACTGGCTTTAAGCCAGAATCTTGTATTAGAATGAAATCAAGAACAATAGTAGAAACTATTTCACTTATAGGGGTAAATTTACTAAAGTGAGAGTTTTCAGAAGTGAGTTTTAAAAGTGATGTTGCCCATAGCAACCAATCAGATTCTAACTATTATCTTCTAGAAGGTGCTAGTTAAATGTAGAATCTGATTAGTTGCTATGGGTAACATCACTGTTAAAATTAACTTATAAAAACTCTCACTTTAGTAAATTTACCCCATATAGTCTTGTTGTTAAACTGTTAGCTTGTATTCAATTGATGTAACTTGTGACACACCCAGGAACAATTTGGGACTGAGGGATAAGAAGTTCCTTCTATTTACTTTTATTATGTGTAAATGTATAAAACAGCACTAGATAAACGTGTGCGTACTTTAGTATGTCATCACTGAGCTTCCACTCCAAATGGGATTACACAGAGGGGCTGGATGGGGACGTTCTGTGTTACAGTATATTAAAACTCTGTGAGACAATACTCTCAGGATGAGGGATGTTTCCATTCTATATTAAATAAAACCCACTTCTTCACAACAAATATAAGTTTTTTTATGCATCCTACAAAGTAGAATTTTTGTTCTTTTTATTTTCTTCTTTAGGCAATTAGTATGCTGAGATTTATCAAATCTTGGGGGCAAATTTACTAAAGTTTCTAAAAATTAAGTGATGTTGTCCATAGCAACCAATCAGATTCTATCATTTCACCATAGCATTCTAGAAAATGATAGACATAAGCTGATTGGTTGCTATGGACAACACCATCACAACTTGTCTGTATTTTAAGCTTTAGGACGTCTATCCCTTGGAGGGAGAGAGAAATTGGAGAAGTTGCTATTAGCGACCAATCAGCTTCTAACTGTTATTGTACAGGCTGTGCTAGATACATGACAGTTATAAACTGATTAATTGCTATGGACAGCTTCTCCATTTTATCTCTCTCCAAGAATAAATCTACCGCTAAGTGTTGTCTGACTTGTGAGGATCACAAATAATGAAGAATGTGAATACATCAAGGAGGTATCAGTCTTGCTGGTTGTAAACAATTATTTTAAGGCAAAAACAAATTTTTAAAGACTAAATAAGTCCTGGCAGACACATACAGTATATTCTAGCTTGTATATTATCAAGCGTAATGTATCTGAAATCTAAGTTGTATAATATCTGTCCTTAGAGCATGTCAGCATTGACTATGAGGATTATTTTTTGTATTGCACATATGTCAGTAACTTCATCACAGTCATGGGGCATGGACATTCATTTTACACCAAGCTAACTGACTTGCTGCACCTTACAATATTTGTGATGTGCGCGGGTGTGATCCACTTATGACCAGTATCCTGAAGACATCACATGTGGGCAGCACAGTGAAGTAGTGGCTAGCATTACTGCCTTACAGCACTGAGGTCATAAACTAAATTGCCATCCAAAACCTAGTCTGTGTGTAGTTTATATATACTCCCTTGTGGTCCCCCCCTATACACACTCACCCCCACACACACAAAAAAAACGTACTGGCAAAAAAAATGAGCTGTAGTGTGTAATGATGTACATGTGGTAGGGAGTATAGATTGTAATCTCCACTGAGGCAGGGACTGATGTGAATGGCTAAATATTAATTATATAGAATATTGGCCCTGATTCAGAGTTGAACGTTATGCCGATTTTCACGCAGTTGAGCGATGATTGGTGGTCTCCGCATGTGTGTCAACTGCATTGTGCATGCATGGCGAATGAATTGTGATTGAGCTCGCTGTGAGGTTTCACTCGCAATTCATTTACAGGAAGAGACCATTTTGTTATAAGAAGTTCCGGTCAAAATGCGATAGTGACGGGGCAGTTTCCTGGGAGTGTACTAGCCAGCACCTGCGATCGCGCAAGCAGAGAAATCTCCAGCGTCTCAGTTACTGCGACCATTCTGAGTGACCATAGACTCCCTCGAGCAGTCGATGTTTTCTGGATCAGCGTCCAATGCTGCGTTTGTGTACGCAGTTTGCGGGCAGCTGTGAAGGCTCCAGTGCACATCTCAAATCAAATTCCGCAGGCTGATGCATTAGCATATTTTAGCAATGGCAAAATTTGCAAATGCGTTTGCGTTAGCGAACAACTCAGAATCAGGCCCATTGTGCACCATATAAATAACCATTAATAAATACGTTTTGGCAGGTGATCTGTGCACGCCCGAAAAAGGGGGCGTGGGCAAGGAAAACCGGGCACTCCCCATTTTCGTCGCTCTTGGGGGCATGCCCGGCACTTACGGGCATGCCGGGCTGCCCCCAAGTGCTGCTGTCAGTGTGGATGGATGCTGGGAACATGTGCCCGGCATCCATTCACTGGTGGTGACTGCTACACCCCAGTTTTCCCCACCCATGGGACACTGTGACCCGCGGGAGGGGATGGAACCCGCAGGCTGTTTCAGTGGGACGCCGCAGCAGAGGGGAGGATGCTTTTTGCTCTTCAGAAATAGAGCAGAGCGTGGCACGGCGCCCCGCTAAATCAGCCTAGCGGGAACGCTACTCATTCTTTTAAATAGTTACAGTGAAAGTAATAATTAGACAGCGACAGTAGCCACAAATACTGCATGAAGTTTATTTATTATGCTTCAAGATTAGTTTAGTTTTACTAGCATATGAAAATTATAAAATAAACTATTTTTTTTCCAACTAAAACATAAATTTATATGCTGAAAGCAAAACCCAAAAATGCTCCTGTTTTTAGAAAAGCTTTATAATGAAAATAAATGCAAACAAGACCACAGGAAACCTGTGTCTCTAACATCAGATGAACCAAATGTCAATAAGGTGGCATCTGTTTTGCAAACAGGCTACAAAGTTATACATGTGCTTTCAAGTCCCAAGAATTACAGTATGTTAATGATAATGTAGCATTCCAAGATTATTAATGCACTCAGCACAATATTTTAAAATGCAGAAAATATTTATATTTCTGTAATCCGTGTAGTACTTTTTATTGATCATATGCTGAGTTTACATTGTATACAAGGATCAGGGGTACATTTATTATGGGTGCAGGGTGTGCGGTGCGCACGGGCCCATACTTTTTTTTTTCTTCATACTTACCTCTCCGGTGTCCCACAGAGTAGCGCTACAGAAAACATCTGGAAAATGGCCACAGCGCCATTCTCCCGGTGTCTAGAGTGTGTCCGAAGTCTACTGCTGCTGTCAGTTCGCTGACGGCAGCAGGTGAGAGAAGAGGGGGCCCCGGACGGGTAGTGAACACAGGCCCTCTCCTCTCTTAATACGCCCCTGACAAGTATAGTATTTAATCTGCATACCAATAATATAAATGCATATTCCCCAGTTTTCATCTTGTTATCATCACGCAAAGTTAGCCATTCTGATTGATTGTAGTCTGTTGTGCCCATTCTAAATATCACTAGTTTTTGTGTGAATGTGTGTGAATGTGTGTGTGTGTGTGTGTGAATGTGTATGTGGTCAGTTAGTATGTTTGTCTATCTGTCAGGTTTAGCATTCGGACACCTCTGCACTGTTTGGGATGAAACCAAAGCGAGGTGGTCCACTTGGATCCTGGCCAGGATTTAGGGAGGTTAGGGTCCCGGTCAGACCTCACGGCGGGGTGCACCAAGCAACACTTTAACCCAGGGAGCCTCTTCTGGGCCTTCCACTGGGTAGATTTGGATGACATCACATAATTTGGATGAAAACTCCACAGAGTGGTAACATTGGATCCCAGAAGACATACTAGTGGGTTGAGGTCCTGGTCGGACCTCCCGTTGGTGTACGCTGGGCAGAATTTTGACCCAGGGATCCTTTTCTGGGCTATCCACTAGATGGATTTGAATTAAAATTACCACAAAGGGATGGTAATTGGTCTGGGATGCGGAATGGAGTGATTGGGGGTTCCGGTCGGGCCCCACAGCGGAGTGCGCCGGGAACAATTTTGACCCAGGACGTCTGTTCTGGGCCTTTCACTGGGTGGATTTGGACAACATCACATAATAAAACTTGCAGATTTAAACCCGGGTATCCAAGTAGAGTGGCACTACCAATAATAAATGTCCCTGGTGCCCTCCATTAGGACTCTGCCAGCTGGTAGTCCAATGTATGCGTCAGGAGCTTAGCCCGGCGACGCTTTGGCGGTTGCCAAGGTGACTGATGTCGATGAATGATGTCACTGATGTGCGTCTACCCTCCAGGTGCCGGGTCGAGTGGACCACACGTGGTGTGGTGTGGGTATAAAATAAGTGTATTGTTGTTTATATGTTTTGACCTTGAAGATGGAGCAATAAAGGGCTCCGAAACTTATGTGTACTTACCTGTGTTGTGTCTGATTATTAAGTAAAATGTGGCTTCTTTACAGACCTTACCTTATTCTGTACTTTTCTGCTTCCTTAAGATTGGATGCTGCCTTTTTGGCGCATCCAATGCTTTCTGCTTTATGCCTTTTTTTTTTTTACCTCATAACATAATAGATTGCAGAAAGTTCTATGTTGTGAAGTTTGGTAGTTACAGTACGCCATCTGCATTTATGGGGAAGATGTGTTTGATACTTGCCTGCTGTTATGCTACATCTTACTGTGCTTATGAATTCTCTATACTTGTGACAGAGGTACAACTGAGAACTGCTGAAAGTACATGTGCAAAGTAAACTGAACCATTGCCACATTTCATTGTCTTTTTATTCAGGACTTTCTGATTTATTTGCCCGGGTTAAAAGCTTGGGACAGCTGCTTCATTTAGAACTGATCAGTCCCTGTTCTAAACTGCTTGGCAAGGTGAAGTGAATCCAGCTGTGCTTTTATTAGAAGATTATCTTGCTATAATAAAAATGGGTGTCTCTTTTTTCTGGCCCTGGAATTTGGATCCACCATGTGATAAAATAAAGAACACTAAGATAACTAATGACGTATGGTGTAATTAATGTCATGAAATACATTTAGACCTTGAATTTACAACCGTTAAAGGAACATTTATTGACCATGTATATTATAACTGTTACATTTTCTAGTGTTATGGCACTGAAGAATTTGCCACCCCAGCTAATATGTAACATAACTATTGGTTCAGAAATGATTTATTGATCTTCTATCTTTTATGGCCCCTACACACTAGACGATGTTTTGAACGATTTGGCCAATTCCGACGCATCGGAACGATATATTTTTCAAATCGTCAAGTGTGTATGCACTATGTCTGCTCCCCCTGCATAGTTTGTCGCATTTTCAGATCTTTTGTACATGCAGGAAGATCTGTCAATCTCGTTAACGATTCCCTTCCGTTAGTGCAGTGTGTATGCACTACCGGACGATTAGGCGATATGGTTACATTATATAGTTAATGTTCTAACCAACAAATGATGCAAGATATATCGTTTGGCCATTTGTTAGATTGCACAGTGTGTATGCATTAGATTGTTTGCCCGGGAGTTCAAGGGAAATCGTTGACAACATCGCATCGTTTGCAAGTCATCTAGCGTGTACCTAGCATAAGAAAATAATAATTTATTTTTAGGTTTAGATTGACTTCAATTACAGTCCACAATCCTATAGGGCTTGTATATTCTAGCCTGCGAGATGCAGGTACGGGTGCTATTACGGCAAGTATTTTTATAGCCGAAAATAAATGTAATAGGCAAAACCAATATGATTTCGGCTTTTTCACGTTTGCTGCTTTGTAAAAAAAAAAATGGCTAAACTCCTCAGAATCCCGCTTGTGCCTGCATCTCACATGCTGCATATTACACCATACGTCATTGCCACTTATCTCAGTGATAGATTTATTATGTTACATAGTGAATCTATATTTCTGCACAAGAGAAATAAATCCTTATTTTTGCACATACCCATTGGAACTAAACTCTAGTAAGTTTCTGGCTGTTTCTACTAGTGTTGTTTTTAGGAATGGGTATGTAGTCCCGGCAGCTGAATAGTCGCCGGTTCATATCCTGACGCCGGCAGCCCGAAGGAAGAAGATCCCGACAGGGCAGGTAAGTACCCTACCCCTCTCTCCCCCCCCCCCCAACCCTAATCCTCCCTTAGTGGTTACAAAGCCTAACCTCCCAACCTAGTGCCTAACCATAACCTCCTCCTGCGGGTGCCTGACACTAACCCTCCCCCCTAGGGATGCCTAACCCCCCCCCCCCAATAGACCTAACCCCGCTACTCTCCCTAAACCTAAACCCCCCCCCGCGCTGCTAACAATAAGTGCGCTCTGGACTTACCTCATCGGGATTAAGATAGAGGTCGATATTTCGGCGCTATCTTTAAGTCCCTTGTTGGGATTTCCTTGTCAGTATTAAGACCGGCGGCATCGGTCTCATAACTATATCCCTCGTTTTTATGATTTGCTAAAAATAAACAAACATTTTGGTCAAAATTCACAAGGAAGCAGCCTTTAAATTCAGGGGTGTATCTAGGGGTCCCCTGGCAACGTAATGGAGTGGCGACTAGTGAATAATTACACATTACAATAAATAAGTACTTATAATGTCTCCCCAGCAAGTCCCCGTTCTGTCTGCTCAGCCAGCTCCGGTTCTGTCTTCCCAGCCATCCTCCTTCTGTCTCCCCAGCTAGCCCTCTTCTGTCTCCTCAACCACCCCCCTTCTGCCAATAGGTAGATACGCCCCTGACTACAATCACCTACTTTTATCACAGTTATTGCTGAAGGCACATAATGGCCACTTGTGGCTCTGCTGCAGCTGTGGAACTAAAAGTCCCCGCATGCCCTGTCCACAGTTGTAGATGCAGAAACACAAGAGAAGCAGTGAGTGTGGTGTTATTACTATTATACTGATATAATACACACACTGGCAATGCAGCCCCCCACCTTCCCCTCCAAGATCAGCAGCATTGTGACCCACCTCCCTGGTACCTGTTCGGCAGCAGCTGTGTGCGGTGGGTGTGCTCCTGGCCTCCATGCCTCCCCGCCCGCCACCTAGCTGCTTAACTGCTCAGGCTCTGTGCAGTCACCGGGAACTCCATGCTGCAGGGATCTCCCAGCACATCGGCGTCAGGAGCCGGCGGCAGTGATGTCTCCGGAGGAAGGAGGAAGACTGGTGCCGCTACTACAGCAACACGTACAGAGATTCCCACAGAGTCAGTGGTACTAGTGCTGCTGGTACATTACACAGTACCCACTCACTACCTCTCCAACCAATACTGTCACCCTTTCCTTAGCCGCTGGTGGCACTGCCAGACAGCGCCCCACCTAGGCTGGCACCCCTGGTGAGTGCCATCCTGGCCAATAGGTAGATACGCCCCTGTTTAAATTACATATGCTGGGCATACATTTTCCAGTTATCTGGCCTATATGCCAGATATTGGCGGATCGGCCACATAATTGTTCACTGTATTTGCACTACCGATCACTAATTATCGGTTGGTCGGTCATACTGCTTCTTCCAGTATATCCCATAGATCCAATAATTGATTGGCCGCAACTAGCAGTATATGCAGTTCCGCAGCCAACCAACCAACAATTTACTCTGTTCCTTCACAGGGGAGGAACGGGGAAATGTCCCCTTCCCAGGGGAGGAACTCAGATATTGTGTTGCCACACATTGTGATATGTGGTGTATATACACCAGTGGTGGATTTTACCTAGGCCCCCCCAGTAAAAACCGCCACCTCAGTGAGCCACTTGCTATTTGTGACTGCACTGGCTACACTCTGTGACTGGCAGGTAGCGCTTCCAATGCAGTCCCAGGGGGGAGGTGTTTTCTCCCCCTAGAGTCCAGGCTGCGATTAGCAGAGAGCGTGCTTCCAGTGGGAAGCAACTCCTTTGCCTTCCGGGCAGCCCTACCCGGCTTCTAGGGGCTCCAGCCAATGCACCTTATACATATAGCCTGAAGATTGTCATATGTACAATATTTTTTATAATTTTCTGCATTAAACAAAGTTTGATTACATTGAACCATCAAAAATTCACCATCTCAGTCACACTCAAAAACTTCTGAATTTCAGAATATTCTGTATTTCGTAATATTTTGATAAGGGAGACTCCACCTGTAGTAGTAGTAGTAATAATTAATACTTTTATATGGGGAGGACATTAAATTGTAGCCAGATAGAAGACCAGTCACTGCCCAGCTACTGTACACTGGTATTCAGAGCCCATATGGTGTGCGAGGAGGTCTAGATTCCTCTTCTACTATCATCCATGATGGAAAACTGTAGGATTCCTCCGATGACAGAAGCTACTAGCATGACAAAGGGTGCCTGGAAGTGGAACATTTAGTACCCACTATCCAATGCTGGTTTATCCACAAGTCGAGTGCTCGAACCTTCTCCTCCAAACCCAAAATGGGGGTGGCTCTTCATTCAACATGACTATAGCTGTATGCGTACTGTGAAGTCTGGAGTTTTGTATCCCTCTCATCAGTGACTGACCTAGGGTCGTCACCAAGGAATAAGGCTATGCGGAAATGACTGAAGCTTTAACTATGCTAATTGGATACAATAGACTACAATTGTGTGCAGGAATGCTAGGTTTGCTGGGGCTGCTCGGCTTTCTTTCCAGAATAATATCATCGGCAGGTTTATAATCTTAGTCGCCATGGAAACTGTTTTTTGTGGAGCCCTCCTCTACAGATGATCAGCTATGCTATGCCATCAGAGGATCTGTTAGATCCAATATGCATCCCATCTTACCTGTAGCTCTATCATCAATATGGACTTTCTATCTTTGCATCTTGCATTCTTCACTGAAGGTCCATCGTGTTTACTACCCAGCGGATTCTGGTTAGCCCAGGGAGGAGCAGGATGAGGACAGCAGTAACCTTAGCTTCTGCCAGGGAGGAGCAGGACCTAGGCGGCAGTAATCTCTGCTTGCTGGGCCAGGGAGGAGCAGGACGTGGGTGGCAGTAACCTCAACTTGCTGGCCCAGGGGCCTTTGCAACCGGTGATGTCATCGTGGAATCCGGGGCTGAGCGGCAGGAGCCGATACCCAGGTGACTGAGGCAGGTCTTGATACCACACACTGCCATAATATACATACACCTATACCAGCTGTGCACCCTGCCCCCAGGAGGTGCACCACGATGCTTCCCTCGTCTTCCTGCAATGCCAGTCTGTGCCCCAAACGCCCCCCTGTCCGCCACTCAACTCCCTGCAATGCTGGGTAGTGCACCACTCAACCCCCCCCCAAACCCCTTGTCTGTGATGCCAGGTTGTGCACCACAATACCATTTCCCCCTTTCTTTATGCAACATAATCTCATTATTAATACAGAAGTGAAATCTGTAATATGTACAGTATATGGACATTAGTGGCTGATTTTGTAGTTAGGGTCAGAATATGTTTGCTTTCAATTTGAGGGTTATCAAGGCAAACTGGCATCTTCTTTAATAAAATGCATCCTGCACTCTTTAGGTATGGAATAACCAAAAGTTGCCAAGTGATGCCTATTACACATAGTAATTTCATGTCGCCTCCCCTGGGACTGGTACAAGCATGTATGTATGTGACATACATACATACATGCTTGTACCAGTCCCAGGTGAGGCGACATGAAAATTGTGTGATTGTACCACTGACGTTGATGAACTGAAATGCATGTGCTACACCTATAGATTACCTTGTATGTTACGGCTTGCCCTACACTGTAGTAATGTGGCATGATCAATTATGTGATTACTGCTTTCTTATGCCTATGTAACACATGTATGAATTCACCTGAGGTTCTAAATGTTTGCATCTTAAATTACTAGACATGCAAAGATGCATATTAAATTTTGATTTATTTTTTTATGGTGCCTGTACATCTACATCTCTAATAAGTTGTATGGCGCATGTATGCTACAGTGAGTCGCAGGTCCGATAGAGTTGCACTGACTCTGGAATGTATTGGGCATTTCTGGGCAGAGACTGGGAGATGTACTATCTATGTGCCTCTGATTAGCCATCTGATGGGCGTGTTAGTGAAGTGGTATCAGACTCAGAAGCTAACCGCACACATTGGCTTGTGAGTGGCAATAGGTACGCCCATAGGTGGAGCTAGACACACCCTTTGGGCGGAGTATGACACACCCCCTCAATGGAGCACTGCACTGTGCATTTTACTACAAACTAGAAACTCCCTGAAACTACTTTTTAAAAGTTGGCAAGTATGCGAGGGAGTGCTGAGATTGCCTGGGAGTCAGTACAAACCCCATATCTTTACACAGAGACTTTCATTTTTAAGTAGATTAGATGAATAGCTGGGAGGTCTTTCATTTCAGATGAATCGTACAATAGATTTTTGAATGTTCTTTAGTAGTGTAAAGTAGGACAGCAGCTGGTAGTGTTTGAAAGTGGTATAACCAGTCAGATATACAAAGTACACACATCAACTTGATCAGTTTCTTTTGCTCCCAGTTGTTTTATATATGCAAAAAAGACGCACATTTTGATCAAAATAGATGCTCGACGTGGCCGAGTCGCCCAGGACCTTGTATGCCAAGAGGGGCTACTTGGTGCAACTGCAACTTCAGCAGCAGTGTAGAGGACACATCTGTAAACAGGCTTATAGACCTACACTTTTTACAATACAACAGAGCAGGGGTGGGGAGCCTTTTTTCTGCCGAGGGACATTTTGATATGTATAACATTATTTGCGAGCCTGGTTTAGGTCGTGCTCCCTCCGCGTGCCATCACATCACTCCAGGGAGCTGTAAAAGCAGCGGTGTGACCGTCAGAAGCATCCTAAGGACGCTCCAGGTGGCACTGCTGCATAGATTCTGGCTGCAGGGTGCCATTCTAGGCACCCTGGTAGCCAAATGAGGCTAGCAGAAAAAAAGCTCAGAGGGCCAGACCAAATGCTTCCGAGGGACTTATAAGGCCCCCGGGCAAGAGGTTCCCCATCCCTGCTATAGAGTGTTGATTATACTTTATACAGCACACATACAGTAGCTGACATACTCCTTTTCTATATACTGTATCACTCACCTGTGTTTTAGATGCTGCTAAAACCGAAAGCTCTATTATTGTTTAACAGATTAAATTTGAATCTGTCCCATTCCTCTCCTGAAGTCAATCTATAAGAAAATAAATGTGTTGCCACTCACACAGGTAATAATAATATCATTGACATTGTAGAAAAGTATGCGACCTTTCCATTGCAAGTGATTTATACATGGGTACATTGCCTAAGGTTACATTTCCCCACTCTACGGGTTTTTACTTACAGGTCAGTGGTAACAGTATGAGGCTGACAAGTGAAGTCTTATGCATTTAAATAATGAATGTGTCAGGTTTTGTGCACCAGTTGTTCTACACTCTGTACATTTTTTCATCTGCCTCCTTTGAGCATATGCGACTCTCATAACTTAGTGATCCCATGCACATTATATAGCAGAGATAACCCAGAACGTCTGAGTACATCAGGGTCTGTACATCTAGATGGAACATTTGTAAGATATTTATTTAAATGTAATGGTGGTAGTTACAGGATGTAATGGGGCAGCGCTTACAGCCTGCACTGCTCCTTAAGATCGTGGTTCGCCTGGGATAAAAGACTCTGTCTTACAAAACATGCTTTATCCAATAAAAGCCAAGAAGCTGTGACAAGAACAAGCAGAGTTTACACTTACACATGAAGGAGTAATTAAATTATTTACAAAGCGGTTGATGGCGTAAGAAGCATCACAGGACGCTATCAGAAACGTAGCGTAACGATGGTTGCTTGTCAGCCGTTTCTTGTCAGCAGTCGCTTTGTTAACTATTAATCATATGTAGATCTAAGAATTTTAGTATTTTATTCTCAATCAAAAAATGTGTGCGCCTTATGTTTGGGCTTTGTATGCCAGGCAATAATATATACATTTCAGCAAATGAAGATGAATGTCGACTCTAAACTGTACCAGCTTTATGTGATACCTCACTAATACCATTTTTTTTTTATTAAATTGGTAATATTTATCGTAGCTAGAGTATGCTGTTACAGGAAGAGATGCTCTGAGACCAAAAGCTCCACGTAATGTTAAAATAGGCACACGATTGATCATACGACAGATCATGTGCAAAGAAAAACAACAAATCGTGCCGCCGGGACTGCCAGGGAGCTCCGGGGAGTCGTGGGGTGAAGTTTATCTAATGCTGGTCATGCAGGTGTATGGCCAGCATTAGGCTGGGCACATATTAGAACGATATCGTGGACAACATACGAGATTCTTTGACCGTGCTGTACGGTTAATCAAACAATATCGTGTGTGCGGCTGAGCATTTTAATGAAGGACGGAACGAGGTATAATTCATTAAATTGTGTGTGCCAATCTGTGATGGTCCGAGGCAAAGGGAATTTGCCCCTGACCATTTGCCGGATTGGCCATCATTCTAATGTGTACCGGGCCTTTAAAGAGTTAATTTAAAAGGCAAAACCAGGTTTAAATCTATGGACTAAATAGCTGAAATTGCACCATTGTCTGCAATTTGCAGGCTGTTATATTTGGGTCAGAGATTCCCAAACGCGGTCCTCAAGGCACCCCAACAGTTCAGGTCTTAGAGATATCCATGGTTGAGCACAGGTGGTTAAATCAAATTGACTGAGGTACAAATTAAGTCACCTGTTATCAAGCATGGATAACCTTAAAACCTGGACTGTTAGGCTGCCTTGAGGACCGAGTTTGGGAACCTCTGTAAGTCATTACTCATGAAGCCCATGTCTTACCTCCTTGTGGCAGCTCCAGAATCGTCTTCCGGGTTTTGCCGATCACGCGAGGACTAGTTTCGGAGCATGAGTTTGAAGAGTGGCATTCCGATAAGTATTTTTTCCCTAACCCTCCCCATAGTGCCGAGCCTCCCCCCAACTTACCCTTGACTTCCCCCACTGCCTAACCCTCCCGGAGGCGCCAAACCCTAAATATAGACATTGTCGACCTTTCACATTCTGATGATGTTGACATGGTGCTTGTCGTTAGTTTGAACCATGTCGACATGGTTACTGTTGACTTTCTGCGTGGATACTGTTATAGTGAGCCTCTCCCCGTCATTATGCACTACTAGGGGGTTGCACTGTTTTGTGTATGCATGCGCTGTAAGAGGTTCATGTTGATGGATGGATACAAGCTATACTAATATTTTGCCTGCCATTAGATGTTAACAGATTGTGTAATTTGGAGCATTTTATCGGCCTGAAATAGGAACGTACAATATTTTTCTAGCAACTATATTGCAATGGAAAGTGTTCTCAGGGATGGGAAAGGAGTATTGAGCACATCTAGTTATATTTTATCTTTAAAAAAATTTTAAATTCTCTCTCTCTTTCTCTCTCTCATATATAGATATATATATTTAGATAGATAGATATATATATATATCTATCTGTGTAGTGATATACCCAGATATATTGGTATAGGATGCAGATTTATATGTGCTCTATTGTAAATGAGTTTTTTTTTCCTTTCTAGTTATACACAGAAACCCATTTGGGATGGGCATTTGTTGTCGGAAGGGGTCGCGCAGTCCACTCCAGGAGCTGTATAGTACAACACAGGTAGGTCACTCAGAACCCACTGAATGTTATGTGAGCATTTACATTTATCACACTATCGTCTGGTAATTACATGCAGACCATTAGTTGTATTGTTGCATAGCACATAATAACAGACTGGCTCTCATGTATGCAGCGGCTTAGACAGATCTACTGAAGACTAATGGCAGCGCCTCTGTAGTATTGTGCTAGGAATGTGTTATTCCTGAACTGGTCATTGAGCACAGTGAGCCAATATCCTCGATAGGGGACATGGGATAAACCTTGGCCTCTCTTATTTTAAAAGCGTATAACTCAAGCCCCAGCGACAATTGAGACTCGCTGTTCTGCAGTCATCAGACATCTTTTCTCAGAACTCATATACATCAAAGTTCCATATTTTAAGATCATTTATATTCCTTGGCAATCAGCGTGCAGTCATGTTAAGACATTTTTTCATGTTACTTTATTTACAATACGTCCAAAGCTGGGTACGCGCTATACAGTTATCGGGCTCATCAGCCGTAAATTGCGTGATTGGGCGATAATTGTATAGTGTGTTACCACATACAAGTACTGATGATCTGATTGCATCAGATGATTGGGTCTTCCATCCTGCTTAAAAGATTCAATAAACATTGCGCCAATATCATGCACATGTTGTATTGTGTACGTGTTCTGTCCAATATCGATCATTTAAGAACGTCACCTTTGATGATCTTTAGGACATAAGTTAACAGTTAGGAACAGATAATTGAGTGGTGTGACATTGTACGTATGTTCTCAGGATAGTTTCAGCTCACATAAAGTGAATAATTCCTCATACAGTATCTGTCAGGTGTGTACGTAGCATAACATAATGAGCATATTGTCTGCTGCTACTCCTCTAGTAGTTTAGTGAAATACTTTACAATATGTTTGTAGTGGAAAGCTGTCCTTCTATTTGTGTAATGTACATGGGATCGTGCTCAACTGCATGACATGGGTACATAATGTATAATAAAGCCTATGGTGAAAATGTACCTCACAATTAGCATTTAAGAACTTTGAGGGTAATTTTTTTATTCCCTACAGTTTTGTTATTAAACAAATAAACTTTTAGAAGGTAACACTCTTTACATAAAACAATACATTAAAAAAAAGTTGGTATTTTTTTATCATTTATTTAAAAACAACCTGACTGAATTCTGACATGACGGTCATATTGTTTTGTTTTGACCTTTGACTAAATTTTTAACACAACACAATAATAGAGTTAAACAGATAAACATTGTTTTTTGTGTGTGTTTTTTTTAGGGGTGTGCACCGGCCACTTTTCGTGTTTTGTGTTTTGGTTTTGGATCTGGATCTTTCTTCGTGTTTTGGATCTGGATTGGTTTTGCCAAAACCACCCTTCCGTGTTTTGGGTTCTGGGTTTTGTGTTTTGGATCTGTATTTTTTTTTTAAAAAGCATAAAAACAGCTAAAATCACAGAATTTGTAGGTTTTTCTGCTCCTATGCTATTATTAACCTCAATAACCTTAATTTCCACTCATTTCCAGTCTATTCTGAATACCTCACACCTCACAATAGTGTTTTTATGTCCAAAAGGTTGCACCGAGGTAGCTGGATGACTATGCTAAGCGACACGAGTGGGCGGCACAAACACGTGACCCATCTAGGCGTGAAACTGCAGTGGCAGACAGGATGGCATTGAAAAACTAGGCCCCAAACTGTACATAATGCAAAGAAAAAAAAGAGGTGCAAGATGGAATTGTCCTTGGGCCCTCCCACCCACCCTTATGTTGTATAAACAGGACATGCACACTTTAACAAACCAATCATTTCAGCGCCAGGGTCTGCCACACAACTGTGGCTGAAATGATTGGTTCGTTTGGGCCCCCACAAAACAAGCTGGCAATTAATCTGTCCCTGCACAAACTGGCTCTACGGAGGCAAGAAGTCGTCCTCATCCTCCTCATCCACAGATTCCTCACCCTCTTCAGTGTTATGTACATCCTCATCCTCACAGAGTATTAATTCGTCCCTGCTGGAACCACAGGTCCCTCTGTACGTTCTGGAGGCTGGTCTCCCTGGAAGAGTTGATCATTCATTTTATGAACATCATCTTCTCCACATTTTGTGGAAGCAACCTCCTACGCCTTTCGCTAACAAGGTTCCCGGCTGCACTAAACACTCTTTCGGAGTACACACTGGAGGGGGGGCAACTCAGGTAAAATAGAGCCAGTTTGTACAGGGACCTCCAAATTGCTTCTTTTTCCTGCCAGTACAGGTACGGACTGTCTGACATGCCTACTTGGATGCTGTCACCGATGTAATCCTTTAACAGACAGACGCACGCTTGTCGCTGCTGCTTTGAGGATTCAAGTGCGGCTACAGCCCACACAATTCACAAAGACAGAAAAAAAAAAAGAATATTTTTATTGTTTGTGGAGCACACTTTGAGGGTTACACCACCCTCTAACAGACAGACGCACGCTTGTCGCTGCTGCTTTGAGGATGCAAGTGCGGCTACAGCCCACACAATTCACAAAGACAGAAAAAAGAAGAATATTTTTATTGTTTGTGTAGCACACTTTGAGGGTGTCACCACCCTTTAACAGACAGACGCACGCTTGTCGCTGCTGCTTTAAGGATGCAGGTGCGGCTACAGCCCACACAATTCACATAGACAGATAAAAGAAGAAGAATATTTTTATTGTTTGTGTAGCATACTTTGAGGGTGTCACCACCCTTTAACAGACAGACGCACGCTTGTCGCTGCTGCTTTAAGGATGCAGGTGCGGCTACAGCCCACACATTTCACAAAGACCGAAAAAAAAATAACAATATTTTAATTGTTTGTGTAGCACACTTTGAGGGTGTCACCACCCTTTAACAGACAGACGCACGCTTGTCGCAGCTGCTTTAAGGATGCAGGTGCGGCTACAGCCCACACAATTCACAAAGACAGAAAAAATAACAATATTTTAATTGTTTGTGTAGCACACTTTGAGGGTGTCACCACCCTTTAACAGACAGACGCACGCTTGTCGCTGCTGCTTTGAGGATGCAAGTGTGGCTACATCGCACACAAGTCACAAACACATTAAAAAAATTTTTTTGATTTTTTGGAGCACTTTGAGAGTTACAACACCCTTTAACAGACAGACGCACGCTTGTCGCTGCTGCTTTGAGGATGCAAGTGCGGCTACAGCCCACACAATTCACAAAGACAGAAAAAAAAAGAACAATATTTTAATTGTTTGTGTAGCACACTTTGAGGGTGTCACCACCCTTTAACAGACAGACGCACGCTTGTCGCTGCTGCTTTAAGGATGCAGGTGCGGCTACAGCCCACACATTTCACAAAGACCGAAAAAAAAAGAACAATATTTTAATTGTTTGTGTAGCACACTTTGAGGGTGTCACCACCCTTTAACAGACAGACGCACGCTTGTCGCTGCTGCTTTGAGGATGCAGGTGGAATCTAGACGGGATTTGGAACCGAGGACACACTACCTCCATCAATTGTCTAAATCCCACTGCACTAATGTCGGATACCGGACGCACGTCTAACACCAACATAGCAGTCAAGGCCTCAGTTATACGTTTTGCTTCAGGATGACTGCTGTCGTACTTCATCCTCATCGCTAGGGACTGTTGGAGGGTCAATTGTTTAGTAAAAGTAGTGATGTTCCTACTTCCTCTCTGGGATGATGAACAACTCCCAGCAGCAGCAACAGCACTAGTAGGAAGTGGTTCTTGATCTTTCCCTATTTTATTTTTATCAGAGAAAGTTTGGTCCTCCATTTATGTTATATTGATATATATACGTGCGGCTAAAGCGCACACAAACACAGAAAATATTTTTTTATTTTTGCTGGAGAGTAGTGCACTTTGTGGGTTACACCACCCTTTAAGAAATGAGCCAGCCGGCTCTTTACTTATGGGACACAGGCGCACGCTTGGCGCTGCTCCTTTGTTGATGCACGTGCAGCCACAGTGCACACAAGTCACAAACACAGAAAATATATATTTTTTTGGTTTGGAGTGTACTTTGGGGGTTACAGAACCCTTTAACGGTCAAGCCAGCCGGCCCTTTACTTATGACACAGGCGCACGCTTGGCACTACTTTGTTGATGCACGTGCGGCTACTGCGCACACAATTCACAAACACAGAAAATAATTTTTTTTCGGTTTGGACTGGAGTGTACTTTGGGGGTTACAGCACCCTTTAACGGTCAAGCCAGCCGGCCCTTTACTTATGACACAGGCGCACGCTTGGCACTACTTTGTTGATGCACGTGCGGCTACTGCGCACACAATTCACAAACACAGAAAATAAATTTTTTTTTGGTTTGGACTGGAGTGTACTTTCGGGGGTTACAGCACCCTTTAACGGTCAAGCCAGCCGGCCCTTTACTTATGACACAGGCGCACGCTTGGCACTACTTTGTTGATGCACGTGCGGCTACTGCGCACACAATTCACAAACACAGAAAATAAATTTTTTTTTGGTTTGGACTGGAGTGTACTTTGGGGGTTACAGCACCCTTTAACGGTCAAGCCAGCCGGCCCTTTACTTATGACACAGGCGCACACTTGGCACTACTTTGTTGATGCACGTGCGGCTACTGCGCACACAATTCACAAACACAGAAAATAATTTTTTTTCGGTTTGGACTGGAGTGTACTTTGGGGGTTACAGCACCCTTTAACGGTCAAGCCAGCCGGCCCTTTACTTATGACACAGGCGCACGCTTGGCACTACTTTGTTGATGCACGTGCGGCTACTGCGCACACAATTCACAAACACAGAAAATAATTTTTTTTTGGTTTGGACTGGAGTGTACTTTGGGGGTTACAGCACCCTTTAACGGTCAAGCCAGCCGGCCCTTTACTTATGACACAGGCGCACACTTGGCACTACTTTGTTGATGCACGTGCGGCTACTGCGCACACAATTCACAAACACAGAAAATAATTTTTTTTCGGTTTGGACTGGAGTGTACTTTGGGGGTTACAGCACCCTTTAACGGTCAAGCCAGCCGGCCCTTTACTTATGACACAGGCGCACGCTTGGCACTACTTTGTTGATGCACGTGCGGCTACTGCGCACACAATTCACAAACACAGAAAATATATTATTTTTTTAGCACTTGGGGGGAGCACCCCTGATGGACAGAGCACCCCCTGGACAACACTACAGCACCTCTTTAGGACTGGGACACTGCACAGGACTTTGGAGTGGACACAGCCCCTATGGAGAACTGACTGCACAACACAGTCCAGCCAGCCCCTATGGACTTTGAAGTAGTGGACACAGCCCCTATTAACAACAGCAGCACAGCACAACACAGCCAGCCCCTATGGACTTTGAAGTAGTGGACAACAGCAGCACTACACTACACTACACTACACAGCCCTAACTCCCACCCTCCCTCTTCACTGTCCACAGCCGAGTGAGAAAATGGCGCCGACGTGGGTACCTTATATAGGATCCAAAACCCGCGAGACTCGGAAGGCGGGATGATGACGTTTTGCCTCGATTTCAGATCCGAGTCAGGCGGGAAAAGTCGAGCCTGATTCGGATCGGACTCGGATCGGGGGGGCTCGGGGGGGTTCGGATTTCAGAAATCCGAACCCGCTCACCCCTAGTTTTTTTAAGTAGAACATGTTGAAATGTTTGTTTACCGTAAAGAAATAGGGCCCAGGGGTGTGATGGAAGTATAATTGTGTGTCATTCTTATTTTAGTTTTTTGTATCCAGTACAAATACGCCTCAGAAATGTTATATTTTATTCTTGATATAGCATGAGTTTACTTTTTGATTGTGTTACCACACACATTCCATTCTGCTATGTTATCAGAACTGTTATGTATCCATAGTGTACTCTGCATTGGGTATTTACTCTCTGGGTGTGGGGGGTCCCATCATTTTTTCAGGTTCACTCTGATGCTTAGTACAGCAGCACTGGGCTTGTGGAAAATAGAAGTTTTACATCTGGTTCTACCAGGGCCGTAACTAGGGTGGTGCGACGTGCCCTAGCACAGGGAACCGTTGGGCAGGGGGCACTGTTCGGACCAGTCAATTTTCTGTTTATAACATTCTCACTTGTAGCTTCCTTTTACTTTTATTTCTGGTATCTCCTGGCCTCCCCTATCTCCTCCCTAGCTGACTACCCCTCCATTTGAGCACCTCCTCAAGCACCTTTAGTCACATCTGGTGTTACCAGTGTACCTCAAGTACCTTTGCCAGTGAGTTCATCTACCGGCACAGGTACATTCATGGATCTCCCCGTCACTGCATATACACTACAAGTAGCTCTAGAAAATAGGAGGGGGGTGCCAAAGCTCTTTCTGGCCCAGGGCGCCAAAAAGCCTACGGCTCTGGGTTTTACCGTGCAGTTTGGCCTGAACCACTTGGGTTTAGGTGTTTGCAAGCTGCCACATATCAGATGAGTTTAGTTTGTTAGGTGCCACGCCACAGAATACTAGATCCTGCAGTTTATATCTTTATCATTAATCCAATGTGTGGTGTTTTAGAACCACAATGCAAACGGTCACTAAATAAAGTGTGCCCCCCGTCCCCCCCCCATGTATTTTAAGTTTGAGCTCTGTTGTTTTAGTTTCCCTTATTGTGAAGTATTTATTTCCTAATGTGGAAGAAAAGCTGTGATACAAGAGCTGATGTGTAGTCTCATTTACGGTTATCCATTCGCACTTAATTAGTTCAGTCTCAATTCTTCAGTTCTCTGTTGCAATCTGTTAAGAGACCGACACCATACACCAAATGAAACATTTATTGGGTCCTTGACACATGCCTTTCATATATTCTCAGTAGAATGACTGCACTGTGCTTCTGACATAATTGGGCTCCTCTCAAACTTTCTCAGCTCTTTCATATTTACTTCTCTTGTTAAGATACTGTATTTTCTATACTACTGCAGCTTTTGGTTTGTATTTTTCTTTCCAAATATGTGCATACTGCCCTAAATAACTTATTTTACACGCGCTGACCATTGTGTTCTTATGCCAAGAGGTAATCCCACTTTGTTTGGCACTTGACAGGAAAAAGATAAACTTTCCCCTATGTTCCAGAAATCCATTGTTCATCAGTCTCTTTATCCTGCACCTCACATGAGGACAATCTTTGGCTCCCTTTCCACAACACCCTTCACACTTTCACCCTTTCTCCTTGTTATTGAACACGTGAGCACTGATTGCCATGCTGCTTTGAAGAGACCCTCTATGACGGGATCAACCAGGTGTGCAGTAAATTGTGACAGCTGTCAGGTGCATGCCCAGTAAAGCGCTTTCCATCATCTTGTATCCTGTAACTGACTGACCTGGCACTGACATAAGAGAACACTAATATGTGCATTAACTCCTCTATGATCAGTGGATAATATACGGATTCTATGCTGATATGTGAACGTCTGTTCTAGTGGCTTTGTCCTGCTAAAAATATGCAGTTTCTGGAGGAAAAGATCAAAACTACTTGGGATATTTCTGATAAATGTTAACCTTCCACCAGGGGTAGTTAGAAGTTATCATGTCGCCCATCTACTCAGTTTTCAGTATTGAATAGTGATGAGAGATTGCTCATTATAATTCTGAACATATACTATCTCTCTAGTTGGAACTTACAAGATAATTTTAAGGGACTGTAGACCATTACCAGAGGAGATCAAAGGGGAGATGTATGAAGCGCCAAAGCGGCATCAGCGCACGTTATGTCACTATCGGCGCTACTATCTACAAGATAGCAGTGCCAATAGTTTGGGCTATGCAAGAATGGTCAGTTCGCCTGATCGTTCCGCACGCTGCAGCTGTTGCTATCGACAGCTGCAGCCTGGCGATGCCCTATCCCCACAGCAGGGACAGCGCTGTCCCTGCTGCAGGGGCTCCCGGCTTCAGGGCTGCTCGCGGGATCTTGCGATACTTGCAAGATCCCGCGCATGCTCAGTGGAGTCGGCTGGAACTTAGACACAGCGCATCAGCACTAGGCTGAATCGTTGTGTACACTCAAGCAGGGATCCCCAGAGGGGGGAGTTATCACTCCCCTGCTCCGGCCGATGAGATGTTAATACATCGTTGGTGCTTCCTGCTTCGCCTCGGTGAAGAGGCGAAACAGGAAGCTTTCCCCCTCCCCCCCCAAGAGTAAAACAATTCTCTCAAAATTGCCATTACTCTTCAACCAGTTAGTTTGCACAGTTACCATTTTTGTTGTGACTAGGGGTTAGATGTGCTAAGACTTGCAGCAAGAGTAAGTGAAGAGAGATAAAGTATCCACCAATCAGCTGCTAACTGCCAATTTTCAAACACAGCCTGTAACATGAGTTAGGAGCTGATTGGTTGGTACTTTATCTCTCTCTACTTTATCTTTCTCCAAGACACTGTACATCTCCCCTTAGATGAGAGCGTCATTCATGCAGGTGATGAAGTAATACAGTTATTAATGACTAACAAGGCAAATATCGCAACATGGCACTGCCAACTCAGCAAGCAGAGGACTTACCAAGACGACCCTGGTGAAATAGGATATTCTGCAAGAGAGAGGATGGATATTTGAGGAAAGTCAGGATCTTCTTGTCAAACGTAATAGAGAAGCTCAGCAGAGACTGTTCTGAGTGGGCATCTATTCTCCCATATTCAAATAAAGATAATATCAGGGAATGGACTTGGATTTCTTTCTCCAAATAACATGATGGAATCACTCCAGTTCATTGCACAAGTCATTTACTCAGGAGACTGGATGACCAAAATAAACTTGCAGGATATATACTTTCATATGTTAAGTATTGATATCTTATAAGATATATGAAATATTTTATATACTACAAATGTTTTCAGCACAAGGTCTTGCCATTCACGCTACCCAGCTCAGGAGAACCTTCACAAAAGTAATTCTGGTAATTTTGGCAATACCCAAATTGATAGAGCACTTTGGATTTTTAAATAGATTTTTTTTTTTTTTAACTGAGCCCTTCTCAGTCCCTTCACCGGGTCTTTTCCACAGATGCTAACTGAGCTATGGAGCCCTCTTATTAAAGACAAACAGGGGTAGGGAATCGGGACAAGTAGTTATTGGAGAGATTTTTTATTTACTTGATTGGTGTTTTATTAGTTTGAATGTGAGGTATCAGCGTGACATTTTTTGGGAAAGCCAAAATAGGTGGTTCCCAGTAAAAGGGATTGCATATGTGCCTATCACAGGACCCCCAAAGTCGCTATAGGGATCCTGACTCACAAGCTGAGCACCATATCTAGTCTAAATTACCTGAATATTAATTCATTAGATTGGATAGAAGAATATAAAACACAGGGTAAAGGCTCATTTACACCAGATACAAAATAATTATTTGCATATGTTTCTTTCTATTTTTTAAATCAAGCTTTTTAATGTGCAGTTTAGTTATGTGAATGAAAAACTTCAGCTGCTAAAGCAAGAGATGGATCAATCAGACACATCACCATTCACAGTACTGAGCAAGATACTAATTATGAGTGAAAGCTTTGCTAATTTCATGAAACTTTTGCTAATTTCAGGAAACTGAAATAACTATGCAAAAAATGAACGAAAATATCAATGCCTGAGTAAATGAGCTGAGGGAAGGCTAAATCCTCTTCAAGGATCAGAATAGTGAGCTTATTATTATTACAATTATTATTATTACTCTTAAATATTTCCCAATGTTACAATACATAAATATTACATAGGAGTGTGAGTGTTTTGCTCACAAGAGCTCGCAATCTATTAGGAAACTAATTTACTTCTAAATGTGGAATTTTTTTGAGAACCACATTTGTATTGAAGTTACAATCAAATGCATAGAGAAACAATAGACTCTCCTAAATTATATGACATTTAGATAGGATATTATAACTCTTTTATTGGGTATTATAACTATCTTACTTTTTACAAGAGTGGTCACTCAGTCAGGCTATGTACCAACATTTTCTACAATCTGTAGCATTAACAATATTTTTAGCACTGAGGCAAGTGCTTGGTAGGGATACATTTTTGGTTTTGACCACCCCATTTATAATTCTGAGGTTGTGCAGCTTAGAAGTTGGGCAGTCTAGTCAAATTGACTTATAAAATGCACCCATTTCAAGAGAAAACAAAGGTAACAAAAGTAGTACTTAATGCAGATACTACTCTATTGGATTCTGTATAAGATGAAATACTTTCTAGTGATTGATGTACAATGCAGTGCACATTCTAGGTTCATCCACACTTGCATAATCCAGCAATGCATTTTAGTCACTCTCCTACAACATAGATAACATTTTAATGACCTCTGTACAATAAAGAGTACATTGTCTGGCCAATGTAACATTACATTTTATTTATGAAAAATAGCCCCCTTAATACACAATACAGAGAGCATCCAAGATTATATTGAGTATAGAGAGCATTCTATTTTGTATTCAATATATAGAACGTTCTACTGACCTCTATAGTAATAGAGGCATTCTAGGGATTGCTATATAATATAAAGAGCAATGATGCACAAAACAAATCTAGTGAGTTTTATGTAAAAAGTACTAATATGCAATACAGAAATCATTCTTTTAATTCAAATATAAAACATCTAACATTCTATTGAACAATTAGAAACAAATCAGAGAATATTCTACTGACCAATTAATAGAGCCCTCACTAATAACATAATATAGTAACTGATATACAATGAGAGCATCTTATTGACCAATATATACTACACGGTGTATACTCATTATCATTAAACAACTCAGACACTATTCTAGATAGCACAATAGAAAACATATCTCCAAATCTCTGGTGGCTTTACAATGCTGACTACCAACTTTTTGGTGGTTAAACAAGCTGCACAGTGAAGTTCCCAAATATTCGGTGGCAATACAATGCAGCCCTTAAGTCTCGGGAGCTAACTGCAGACCAGGCAGTTGTAATAAAATAATGAGCTACATATTCAATAGCCTTAAAAAGTAATTAACTGGGGGTAGAAAGTGGTGATTTAAAAAATGTTTGAGGACAAATGATTTTTCAGTTTGTTGGAACCCTGTGGGAAAGAGGTGTAGATCTGGACATCAAATTAAGAGAAATATATTGGATTCATCAGTTAAACAGCTCAGAACCCAATAGACTAAATGAGGGTTTTGAAATATCCCTGGGCATCTATGGCAGGGGTGTCCAAAGCGTTGATCACAATCTGCCGGTAGATCATGACCACTCGACTGGTAGATCACACTTAGCTGCCCACTGCTGAAGACTACGTGCAACAGCCAATAAGAATCAAGCTGATTCTTATTTGCTTACTGTTCTGAATACTCTGACGGTTGTCATATGTGACAGCAACAGCCAAAAAGAATCATGCTGATTCTTATTGGCTGTGGTTGTTACATGTATCTGGCGCCAGAGTTACTGCCATTACCTACTAACATTGTTAGAAAGCAGATGTTGGAGTTAGAGGCTCAGAGCTAAAGCTCCAGAAATAGTTTGGCACTCTATGGGGCTATATAATAATTAAAATGCCACCAAAAGCGCTGTTCACCATATACATGTACAAACATTGTTAGCAGCTGAGTTCAATTCATTGTATTAGTTGGAGTATTTAAGGTAGAGATGTTTTACTTGACACACATATGCTTCTGAAGAAGGACACTTAGGTGTCTGAAACGCGTTAAGCCGTGTGTGGACTTTAACCGGTACCGTTATATGGGACTTTGGGGATTACCACTTGGTAAAGGACGCATGATATCCGGAATTTGTGTGGCTTTGGTCCAAATTCCACCTGGAGCCTGGGTAGGCGAACCCCTGACCCTCATAATAACTGGAGAAAGAGTATATTACATGCTTGGGTATATTGTTACATTGTGAGTGCACTGTTTTTATATTAAACTTTACCCTTGGAAAAAAGGTCTCTGCTCTAGCACTTTGTTTTGTGTATCGGCCCAACTCCTTTCCACATGATATGGAAAGTGGGAGATACAATGTATGTCTTTCAGATTGAATACCTAGCCATTGGAGTATAAATCAATATCCCTACAAATTGTGGAATTATTACTCTCTGGACAACAAGTTTTATCTAGGAAAAATCTGGACAGAACTTTCATCTCAAACAGGGTGATTACTTTCTATTGCAAACATAAGTTTGGACATGTATATGGTGAACAGCGCTTTTGGTGACATTTTAATTATTCTAAACTATATTTTTTAGTTGTTTTTTGTTAAAGTTATATTTAAGAGTCTATTAAGCTGCTATTTTACCTAATTATTATCTAGCACTCTATGGGGGTGTATATTCATTTCATTATTACCATTGTATTACCTGATGGTTCTGGGGGCATATTTCTGCAGCTTCTGTGGTGTGGGTTATGTTATGGGTCATAACACTGTGCATTAATATTTCTACAAAGGATTAAGCTGAAATGTGTCGGGTAGACTGCAGCACATGCTGCTCAGCTTGTCCTCTGTTTTACTGTGCACTTTATCTCTAATAATGTTCTCAATATGGCACAATGATTAATGTTTATGCATCACAGTGACCATTAATGTAGGCTCAGTGCTACCCTACTCAATGCCAGAGAGGAAACCATCTTTAATAGAATACTAATAGGGCAGAATAAAGGGGCAACGCTTCTGTTGAGTGCCACCAAATGTAGGGTATCTAACATTGCCAAATCTCTAATGCTGCCCATACACGGTGAGATATGCACCTTGTGACGCGATATGCGACCCGAAGGCCGACATATTGGGCGGTCCCCACACACGGAGCGATCGTGTGGCCAACCGCCCGATATGCCGGCACCCCCTCCCCCACCGACATAGCGCTGCATGGGATCTTGCACATACTTGCTGACATTCCTGGGCAGCTTTTCGGGAGCAGCAGTAGGGGACCTGCTGCTCTCCTCTTTGAGGGATGGGGCCAGCTGATAGACGGCTTTAGGCCTCGTCCCCTTACAGATGGGAGGAGGGGACGGGTATAAATGACGCGATGTACACCATTTAGCCCCGCCCCTTCCGTATGCACCCGAAAATTCCAAGTAAAATCTCCCCATCCTGCCCACTTCACTAGGAAGTGGGCGGGATGCAGGAGATATGCCTACTCTTCCGGGGGTGCAGGGGATTACCCGAAAAATCGTGAGCCTCCCACTTTTCCCGGAAGAGTA
Source organism: Taudactylus pleione (assembly GCA_031769625.1). Taxonomy (NCBI): domain Eukaryota; kingdom Metazoa; phylum Chordata; class Amphibia; order Anura; family Myobatrachidae; genus Taudactylus; species Taudactylus pleione. The sequence goes on from JAUIMM010000039.1 coordinate 748,999, forward strand.
GGCATATATGATCTTACATCGCATCCCCAGATCAAGTGAACATGCAGCAAGATCTGGAGGCAGAGCTGGCCCTAAGCAATTTGATACCCCAGGCAAGATTTTTGTTGGTGCCCCTAGCAGATAATCTCACCACCAAGCTTAGTGTCTATACACAGACACCAAAAATAACACATTGGTTAACAATAAAAGATAAGCCATAAACCAAACACGTCCTAAAAGCACAAAATATACAACTAGCCAGGCATCCTCCTTTGTTAGGCCCACGGATCAGAGGTGAATGGCATAAAATGTGTCAGCCAGACTCATTATACTGCTGCCTGCTGTGGGCCCCTTCATTGTGGCAGGCCCAGGTCGGTGCAGTGTACCGGCTGTACTCACGCTACTTCCGCCTCTGACCCAGCACCCATCACCCAGCATCACAGATCACAGAGGCAGCCAACAACACCTATCTCCCCTCTCCCACACAGCAATCCCCATCCAGCAATCCTGACCCAGCACAGCACCCCTCATACAGAACCCCATTGTCCTCTCTCACCAAAGCACCCCTCACCCAGCAGCACAGATCACAGGCACACCCAACACCCATGACCAATCACCCCTCAGCCGGCTAACACACAGGACCAGCACCCCTCACAGCAGTCAGCTCAGCAACCCTCACTACATGCTGAGCTGTTTTTAATCAAAACATTTTTATAACACAGTCACTTACTGTGCGGCTCCTGCTGAATCCTCCTCACTGTGCTTTGAGGGGGTGGCTTTGTAGGGTGACGCTGGCAGGCTGCAGGGAGCCAGTGCAGGCTCAGCCTGCTCAACTCCGCACAGGCCCATGGGAGGAGAAGCTGCTGAGGCTAGGCTTGTGCAGCAGCCCTCGTCAAGAGACCAGCGGTCATTTTTGTTGATACCCAGTGCCCACTGTGCAGAATCTCTGCTCCAGGCTTCCTGGACCTACTTTCGCTCATAGTGGCAGCCCGCTGTTGCTGGCTGTGAGCTGCCTGCTGCAACCCAATCAAAGCTGAGAGCACCGATCGTGGCCGCCTAACCAGTAGCAGAGCCCCGCTGTCCAGGTGCCCTACCCCTGCAACCTCTGACGGCTCTTCCACTGCTGCCTGGCAGCTCACTGTTTGCTGCTGCCGAGTCCGATCGGAGCTCAACTGACAGCTCCGATCTGGCCCGGCAGCAGCAAACAGTGGATGCAGCGCAGCAGCCGTAGCAGCTGCCCCAGCCGGCAGCAGGTGCCCCGTGCCTAAGTGCCTGCCCCAGACCTCTGCCGACAGCTGGCCCAAGCGGGCTGGATGCCCCTAGGCATTTGCTTAGTTTGCCTATGCCTAGGGTCGGCTGTCTGGAGGTGCGATGTACGATACCACAGGAGCGCGCACTGGCCGATATCATGCCCACACATGGTACGATATAGCAGCGATATCATACCAATCCGTAGGATCGGCTACTATATCGCACCATGTTTGGGCATCTTGAGTGTGTATTATCGCAGTGAGATTTGCATGGCTGAATGATAGGAATGTGCTGCAATGTATTTATCATGCATGAATATTGGCTACATATTGATACATTTGTGGCACAAAGTTAACCTCTGCAGTGCAACTTATGAGCTGCTACTGTAGAATTTAAGTCAGTATTTGTGATGCTGTACTACACCCCTTATGTTTGTTGCTTTGACATTATATACAATTGTCATATCCCTGTATCATCAGCATTGGAGACCTATTGTTAGACTGTGACAATATGCACAAGTTGCAGCTGTCGACTATCATACTTCCGTGAGATAGTATTTAATATGTTTCTCTACTATCTCCTGCAAGGAGATTTACTTCATAACGTTGTTTGACAACTATATGAAGTACAGTATAGCCTGTATTATTTTCTCTGAATACAAAAGGATCAGTATTATTTAGGTCACCCAGTATATATAGATCATATTAATAAATCATTCATTGTATTGGGACTACACTATTGTACTGGATGTGTGTACAACTTAGAATAATATTACACATTTAGAGAGATGCTTTTACACTATTTCACTATTTTCACTATATAGTAATCTTGCTTACTATTTTTAAGAATTTAATATTAAAAGCTATATTTTAATATTACTATTTTTTATCCCTAGATTAATTTCTTGCAGTTATTATTGCATTAGTTTACCAATCAGGCAAGTGAGTGTCCCAAAGAAGGATACTGTTGTTGCCTTTTTTCTGCCTATAATTTATTCTTAGGTGCACGTCCCTTAAGACGAATTTGGAATAAAAGATGTACAGTATATAGATAGACAGTTAATAGGTAGAGAAACAAATAAATAAAAATGAACAGCACTGTGGGTGATAAATTAATAACATGTGCCAAAACAAATAGAAAATTACAATTTGATACAGTTTATTATACATCTAAAAATACAATGACCTCATAAAAATAAAAAAAAACATAAATACAGTGCATGACATTCAAGATTGTATCAATAAACTGAGACAAAACAATCAGCAGGTGTCTAAAATGCAACAATTGTAGCAAGGAAGAAAAACTGTAGTTAGTAGAAAAAAAATCATGAGATGTTTGTGGTAAAATATATAACCTAACAGCCGCGTCCAGCTGTAGGAATAAAACTCAGTAGTTAGTATCTAACTATAGAGTTTTTTTTCCTACGGCTGGATGGGGCTGTTAGGTTATATATTTAACCACGAACATCTCATGATTTTTTCTAGCATTGGAGCTGTGGATGTTTTTAACATTTACATTTCTTACTACCATTGTTGCCTTTTAGACACCTGCTGATTGTTTTGTCTCAATTTATTGATGCAATCTTGAATGTCATGCACTGTATGCATTTATGGTTTAGATTTTTAAGAGGTCATTGTATGTTTTTATATGTATAAAACTGTATCTGATTGTAATTTTCTATTTGTTTTGCACATTTTATTAATTTATCACTCACAGCGCTGTTCATTTTTTATTTGTTTCTCTATCTTGGTTTGCTACTATTGTGAACAGCTGCGTGTGGTGATATATATAGATTTTCTTTTTAAAACGTTGACTGTTAATTGGTCGACATGGGCTACGGTCGACATAGTTAAAAGGACACTTTTTTCCCGGTTATTTTAACCCTAACACATGTTGCCTAACCCTCCCCCTAGTGCCTAACCCTAACCAACACAACACCTATTCCGCAACCTAAACTGAACCCTTTTCCAAGTGCCTAACCCTAAACCTAACCCTCACTCTAATGGTGCATACACACGGTCAGATTTTTCCTTCAGATGTGAACGATAACGATTTAAAAATCGTTCAGTCGTTCATATCTGAAGGAAAATCTGACATATCTGACATGCCTGAACGATGAACGATGCGCGTTCCCGTTTGTCAGATAACGATATCTGACATCTGATGTGTTTGCAGTCAGACTTGGACGATTCCATTCATTTTAATGCAGTCAAAAATCGTTCAATCGTTCAAATTGTTCAAATCGTTCAAAAACTTTGGTAAAATCATTCAAATCGTTCAATCGTTCATCTGACAAATCTGACCGTGTGTATGCTCCATAACCCTAAAAATCATGAAAAATCATGTCTACCTCTTCTGTGTCGACCATTTGTATATCGACCTTTTGACCATGTCAGCATTTTGACACGGTCGACCTAAGTCCATGTCGACCTTTTACCTGCCGAAATTGTTACCTTGCCAACCTTTTGATCCAGTCTATCTATTGCCTGTTGACCTGTACCCCTTAAGACATATATATTTTACAAACACAATTATTACACTTTGCGACTAGACAATTGAATAAGAACAATTTGAGGGTTTGTGCAGACATTTTTTCTCACCTAAGTATTTCTACAAACCTGCAGAAACTTATCATTTTGGGGGGTGTAGTACCATATTCTACTATATAACTCTGTGTGGTGTGCTGTAACTATTTCTACAAATCATCAGAAATTATTTGTAGCATCTGGGGATGTATAGTACATTGTGCCATTACATAACACTGTGGTGTATATTTGATATTTCTGCAAAACAGAATAAATTATTTGTAGCAGCTAAAGTTGTATAGTACCTTATGCTGCTACATATCACTGTGTGATGTGCATTATGGAGTATGGAAGATTGCAAAAGACTTTCGGCCTCTAGAGTAGATCACCAAGTCCAAAAGTTTATCCATCTCTGATCTATGGTATGTGCTGGAACAACAAGTCTGAATTTACAGGCGGTACAGGATCTGCTGGTAAAGTCCTGTTACCAGATATCACAGGATACAGTACCTCATATGTCTTTTTGGAGCTGCTGTGGGAGGGTACTTACATGATGTTACACTGATGTTGGGAAAATCTTCTTAGTTCAGTCATAAAATTACAGAAATGTTTTCCGTTACCAGTCACCTATTTATTTTTATATAAATCTGCCTCCTGTTCCCATTCCATTTACTCTTAATTGCATTTACTTATTTAACAATGATATTTTCAAACTGTGCATTTAAATATAAACTTTTTTGTGATTTATTTAATTTAGGTTTATTTAATTTGTATTAAATTTGCATCTATTTATAGTTCCTAAACGTTGAATCTGGAAAACTCTTCTAGTTAATGATGAACTTGTTTTAAATTCTGGAGAATATGGTCAAGAGAATTCACACTTTCTGTCCTACCCATTGTATTGCATGTATATAAATAGCCCACTGCAAGCCAGCATATAATAGATGTGAATTATAGGGTGAGTCAAGTTCGTGAAAGTTCAGTAAAAGAGGAACTAATTTGTGTCTGTTACTGCTGTGTGTCGCTCCTATTACCTTCTATTTATATTGGATGTTTCCAATCCATCCATGCTTTACAGTGTACTTCAAATGCATGGTGTCCGTACATACCACTGTCTATGTTGCTTGTCATTGTTTCAATTAAATTAAGGAAAAAAACATTTAGAGCTTAATTCTTATAATTTTTATCATGTTTTTTTTTTTTTTTTTTCTAATGAAAATGTTTTCTTCCAAAGGAAGACCGGCAGAGAAAGATGTTCTGGCTGTTTGTTCTTTCTTTCTATAGAAGCATGAAAAGTCACAGGTGGTAATGGCGGTCATGATTACAATCAGACAAAGTGTTATAAGTGCACATGCACGTCAATTTGTGTTTTTTGTCCTGGCGACTCAATCGCATGCACCACTTATGGCACCAAGGGCTGAATGCAATTCAACGCAAATTTGTAAGGAGCTCCCAGAACTATTCAATTCAGCGCACTGTTAAGCCCAAAACGCCTGGCGCAATGCTGTTTTCTGCCCTTAGCACCGAGAATTGCGGTTCTCGCATCTAAACGCCATGTTTAGGGAGCGAATCTGGGCATTCTCCGACATAACAGTGCGCTGAATTGAACAGCCCCGGTAGCTCCTTCCTGGCACTATTCAATTCACATTGAATTGAGCCCCTAGAGTGCTGGGGTGGGTGTTGGAGGGGGCGTGTAGATGTGGCCAAAGTACAGTAAGGCCATGTCGATGCAAGTTGTATCCCAAAATGTCCACAAGACAGACGCATGTTCCTGATGGCCATGGGCTGCTTCTAATTAGCTGAGTGCATCTTAGACACGCCCAATTATGCAAATATATTGTAACTCTTGTGACAAGTTTCCTATTCAGCTTGGGAATGGAAAGGCTGCTGCTATGTTTATTAGAGTGGATTTCAAAAAAGTAAAAACAATTGCATCTTGTTCATTTACTTTTATCAGGCCCAAGGAACTTGTATACTTACTATCCACACTTTCTGGCCATTTACTGGACTGTGTGTGAATTTTGTACTGATTGTTTGATCATATTTTGTGGTTATAGTAAAGTCACACCTTCTGTCGCATATCTCCTCTTATTTGCAGGGGGAGGGAGGTGCATTTGCTATTTACAGATGTGCCCTCATACATCTAGCCTCCTTGTGCACTAAACAGTTCTTCTAGTCGCGCCATGCCGCAACGTGATTTGGTAGCGCAGAGTGTATTTTTACTGCGAGTGCATCTGCATGTGAAACGCTACGTTACAGTGTCGCAGCCGGTGACACTAACATAGCATTTTGCATGCGGATACACCCGCAGTCGCACATAGAATATAGGCAGGCCGCATATCATTTTACTCAGCAGAAGCTGCTTGTCTGTCCTATTCACATCGCTGTGCGAATAAGATGCAGTTGAAGGGAAAAAGTCACTTTGTGCTACCCAGTCACATGGCGCTCATTTGTAGTGTACGGAGGATAGATGTATGTGGACACATCTGTATAGAGAGTTGGTCGGATCTCTCGTTTTCATATTGTAGGTTGCAAAATGTTTTATTTTTTTTTGTGGACATATTTTACGTTTGTGCATACTTTGAACTCTGTGTAGTATTAAATATGCTGAAATAAAAGTGTACAGTAAATAAGCCCAAGTTGTAAAATATGTGTAGATACCCTAAAGCATTGTGTAGTATCATGTTGGTATCTGGACTTTTACACTAAAGGTGGGTACACACTATAGCGATATATCTGCAGATCGAGTGATCTGCAGATGATGGTCGTTCATACACACTAAATGACCATCATCTGCATGCTGCAGCGGGTCGGGGCGGCCCGGGGGCAGGGGGGGGGGTTGTTCGTGGCCTAACCATGGCACTCGTGGTCACGCCCCCTTCGAGAGAGAAAAAAGAAACCATTTGTGGCGCTGCACGCTGGGGAGGGGGGGCACTGTGTGGCCCTCAGCCCAGCACACAGCCAATGGGGGGTGCGATCAGAGTGATCGCTCCCCCCTTTGGCATAGGAGCCTCGGACAGTCTCCCAGTGCAGCCCAGCACACAGCAGCGTGTGCTGGGCTGCTGTGAACCTAAGAGGGATGGGGAGCGGTGCTGAACCCGGGTAATTAGTACCCGCTCGCGGCTCCCCTCCCCCTCTCGGCGCCCCTGTGTACGGGCGATCAACTGTACAGCACAGCCAATGCGATATGTCTGTGAACGACGTAGTACACACTGGCTGATGGGGGCACGATATATTGGCCGATCAATTGATCGGCCAGTGTGTACCCAGCATAAGGCCCTAGTTCAATTAGCTGTTGGGTCCTTTAAAGCGCGATATCACGGGTCAAAAACCTGTGGCCGTGACTATTTCCTAGTTAATTAGAAATTGAGTGCAGAAACCTCAGTCATTTGACACGTTTTAAGGACTTGAAATAATTTGCTTAATGGCCACTAATACTATGGGGCATATTCAATTGGGGCGAGGTTTAGCGAGGTAAAAAACCTTAAGGCCAATTTTGGATTACTGCGGGTATCCGTGCTCTCCGGTGGTCTCCGCGGCTCCCAGTGGCCTCCCCTCCATCTTGTCACTGGGGAGGGGGCTGCAGGAGACGCAAGGGCTGCTGGGCAATGCCCTTCTCCCAGCTCTGACTCAGGGGGGAAGGGATATACACTCACAATGGGGGTCACTTACACACACTCACAAACACTCACCCTGGAGCAGAAGACCCGGCTCCCGACGCTGGATGCAGAAGACACTGCTTTGGAAGGTGAGTAACTATGGACTAATTAAGCTAATTGGAAACTTCCAATTCCTTACTTAGTCCTCAAAGGGTGTGCCGCCAGGGTCCCAGAGCAAGTCCCGCTGGTTTTCCCTAAAATTAACGGTTTTAGGAAAAATCAGACTTGTTCTGGAGGTGCGAGAAAAAAGACGTGGTGATTTCTATTGAATTCACTGCGTCCTATTTTCAGGCATCTAATTGAATAGCACGGCTGCTGGAAAAAACCCGTTTTTTTTTTGTTTGTTTGTTTTTTAAAAAGCTGCCCAGAATTGGATTCTCCCTATGCGGTTTTCCAATCTTATTTGCAACTTTTTGGGAGTTCAGCGTGATTTCCACACTCTTCCATGCACTTGGAGTTCCCAAACCAGGATAGGAGACGCAGCAGATGCAACAATGGTTCAGTCTGAATTCCCCAGGATAATCAGACAAAAGAGAGACTGGGTATACTGCACCTGTCTGATAACATCTAGGTAGCTATTCTGTTATCAGTGTAATTAGGTTTCCATCAGTGCTGGTTTGATAAGTAAGCTGGTCTAATAGATTTCCATTTGGGTTTTGTATAGGTTATAGCTTTCAGCTATGGCCTCAGGTCATGCACAGATTGGCAGTATATCAAGTATGCTTTTACAATTCAGAAATCTGAGAACTCCCCATATGAGAATGAAATATTAAGATTAGATCAGTAGTACCCCTCCTCCCTTACAATATAGATTTCACTTACATTTAGAGATGTAGGAAAATAATAACTTTTGTTTCTGACACACCTGCCTTGTATGTGGTGTATAAAGCAGGTTACATGATTGCACTTTACATTGCTAATAAGTAAATATTCTTATCTCCTTTGTGTGATATACTTTATTTAGGTAAACAATAAACATACACTGGCCTGTGTGGCTGGAACATCCAGAATACAGGAGGGAGTAATTGTTATCGGCCATGGGCAGAACACCTACTATTAGCGTGCCTTTTAGCTATTCATCCTATGCACATTTTTTCAAAATGTATTCTGCATCGCATGTGAGCAAGGAGACACTTCTATTGAGGCCTAGTCCACAATCACACAATGGTTAAATGCTTGCATGAATTACAACACTTTAATCATGGTAGTCACATAGACTAATTGAGATGGCCACACACAAGATGATCCACTCATTTATTCTGGTGACGAATTGTCCAGATCTGTGGTTAGGTACAGGCAGGAAAGCACAAGTAGATCACAGTAAGCATGTGTTAATGTAAATGTGTCACAATCAGACGTGGATGCATCACCACCTTTTGAGGCATATTTCTTGCAGGTACTGTAAGGGCTGGTGAAACTATATGCGATGATGATGATGATCTGCAGGATTATCTAGCCACTGCTGCTTGTGTATTTACTCCTCCTGGTGATAGTACTTAAATCCTTTGCTTTGTGGTTAGTATATGTAGTTGTGGTGATCTACAACTTGGCTTGGTCAACTGTATGAAAGATGATTCCGTTTCATTTTTGAAGGTGTAAACAACAGATAAGGTGGCGTTTCCATTTAACTACATTTTATATTGAAAATGCAGCTTTCGCATTAAACGGTCAAGACACTATTCTCCCTTATGTACATGCCACTTCATTACATTAATATTTTGCGTACAAATAGGCTAATTCAACATGCAAGTGCATTTACGATAGCTGATTCCTGCTCGCACCTCCATAGACTGTGAACAGAAATCAGCTAGAGAGGCACATTCTGCAAAGGCGACAGAAGTCCTGCCAGCGTCAGCTCACGGGTAATTGTATCAGCCCCTTAGAGTCACTGGTACAGTAATTACTGTTTTATCTCTTGCCACGCTCTGAAACACTTGCTCAAACCTAAGTGAGGTTGGCTTGAGGATCAAGGAAATACATTACTAAGTATGTGTGGAATGGTGAAAAAAAAAAATACACTGTAGAGACGACCCAATCGTCTAATATGTTTTATAGATATATGCCAAGTAATTTTATACAGTCCAAAATATCAAGCACATCAATGTCCTGTTCACAGCATGCCTATACCATCCTCATATGTCCCATAATAGATTCAGACCTACAATCATGGTTGTCATATCATGCCAAATAGTCCCATTCATCTTTGTTGTACAATATTTTCTAATTATGCATCCTTTTTCCACCGCTAATACAAAGTATACATACCCAGTATATATCTGGTGGACCTGCGTACTAAAAAGCAGGACAGACTGGGAAATATGAAGGCCTGATATACTCTCATCCTAATCATTCATTTAAACTATAAATATGCATTATTTTAGAAGAGAAACAGTTTTATTTTAAGAAAGGGTAGGTGAGAAAGGGTATGGAGGTTGAACTTTGATGTGATCTTTATACTTTTGCACAGCACGCATCTTCTATTTTTCGACCTCATGGATTTTGCTGATGTGTCTCCTTGCAATGCATTAGAAACTGGTCTGATCATAGAAATTGGAAAAAGTTTTGTACTTAAAGTTCAAACATTATAATGTAATACTCTAACCTGAACAAATAAACACAATTCTATGTCTGCAAATTGCCGGTAATGTAGAGAAAATTTTCATGCTGGCTCATCAAAAATATACCGTAAATTCTAAATTTCAATGTATTTGTCTTGCATAATGTGAGGAACTGTTATTCCTTAAAGTTCGTAAACATACTGTACACATGTACTCAATGTACACACACACACACTTAAATATCCTCTGTTCAGATACCTCTCCAGCTTCTACTGCCTTTAAGAACTCCCTCCAGACACTGATTACCCCCAAAAAACAGAGGATATTATACAAAAAGGCTCTGGCGCAGAGTGAGCACTGTGTCAGTTGGCGTAGTATATACTGCATGCATTGGCGTATCTGTAATGGACGCAGAGTGTGCTGTGCACACGGGCCTCCGGGTCCAGGGGGGCCGCACCGCACACCCTGCACCCATATAATTATACTTACCTCTCCAAGGTCCTGCATTGGCTGACGCTGCAAGCAGAAATCACCATGAAAATTCTACGGTGGCCGCTTTCTTGGAGATTTGCACATGCACAGTAGAGAAGTCTCCGGAAACATAGCACGGGCACCATGTTCCCGGAGACCTGCGCCGTGCCTCAAAGCCAGAGTCTACTGCGCTGCCAGGGAGGAGGGGGCCCACACGGAGGCTGCACACATGGCCCCATCTATCTTAAACCGCCCGATTGCATGATTTTATTCTGCATGTTCCTAGGACAGTGGGAACATGCATATGCAGATTTGCTTGCTTCCTGCTTGCGTCTAGATAGGTGAGATAGGACAGGGGCTTTCTAACAGAAGCCATGTACAGAAAGAGTGTGTGGCACAGTTGCAAACACATACAGAGGGGGAGATTTATGAAAGCTTGGAGAGAGATAAAGTACCAACCAATCAGCTTCTGTAAGTTTCAAACACAGCCTGTAGCTTGACAGAAGTTGAGTGGTTGGTTCTTTCTCCGAGCTTTGATAAATTTCCCCCAGAGTGAGATGCATTGCATATGTGCCTAAAGCTGGATACACACTGACAGATACATTGGGCGATCAATTGATCGGCCAATGTATCTGCTACCCGTCGGGCAGTGTGTACCCTCGATATGTCGGCGAATGTCGATGTTCACCGACATATCGCATTGGCTATGCTGCACAGCCGATGGACAGATATTGTGTACGGGCGGTCGTTGAGTTGACAAGTCTGACTGAACTACAAACTACAAACGTGAACGTTCATGAACAATAATCGTTCATAGTTTGACTCAGAAAGTGAACGTTTTTTTCAAACGATTATCGTTAAACCATATCGTTTAACGATAATCGTTCAAAAAATCGTTGTGTGTGTATGCACCTTTAGACCTATGCCTGTTAGAAACTAACAACATATGTTATTATTGTCAACAAGCATGCATCTTAAGATAGTTGCCAGTCTGCAAATGGTTGCAATTGCAAATTTCTTAACAAATACAAATTGCCCCGGTGATTTGGGCCTACAATTATGCCAAAATCTGTTTCAGATCCAAGGGTTATAGTCCTCCACATAAACTAAAATAGTACTTACATTTTCATTTGCATCCACAAATATTCAATGAGGCATCAATGTCACAGTGGTATTGTTGCACTGCAGGTGGGGTACATTTAAAATTTGCAGAGACATGTAGATTTGGGAGGGCCATTTCCAAACTCAAGTCTAAATTGAAGCGTAAAATTAAAGCTGCCAAGCATTTGTGGGCTACTACATGCAAAAGCAGCCAGTATTTACCCCATATGCAAAAACAAAAAATAAATATATATATTGGGACAAAAGCATTGGGGAAGATGTTTATGGTAGGTATTTATGCCACAGGTTCTTAACTTCTCTGTCAATTATTCAGCTACTGAGCAGCCTTGATTGACAGACCACCTGTGAGATGCTGATAAAAAGTTGTGTCTTTTTCTCTGGGCAGCCTTGGACTACCTGGGCAGCAGACTGACAGATCTGTTGAGATTCATTTGTATGGCTTTATGTAAGTGCTGTATTTAAATGCGGTTTTGTGTGAGTTGGACATTAGGTTCTCCCAACCTTAAAAAAGGAGACTTATGTATAGTTCGTGCTTGACAGGTCAGGATTTATTTTTTGTTCTGTTTATTACTGTATGTGCTGCAAAATAAAACTACTGTAGCTGTGGATACTTGTACCAAGGCTTGGACTGGTGTGCTATTAATCAACTGCTGCAAAAGTAGTGCTACCGTTTACCCCAGGAGATGGCACCCCTTGACCTGTTCTCGTGTGTGTGTGTGCATATGTATATGTGTGTATATATATATATATATATATATATATATATATAATGTGTGAATTTTGCTCGGCACTCAGGACAAAAGTGATACCACCGGGTGCCCTCCTAAAGCATACATAAAGTTCATTCCTATAGTGTGGTGTAATAACCACACACAAAAAGGAAAAGGCGGCACTTCTGGATTTGGTGAAAGATGAATAGTGTTGTATTTAAGTCATCATATACAAATAAAGTCTTGTCGACGTTTCAAGGTCTTACGACCTTTTCATCAGGACTGTGACATAATAAAAAACAAACATGAATCAGTGTCTTACCTTATAGAAGTTGTGTGGTGCTGAAGGGTCCACGCTTGCGAGTCCCGGAGTCAGGGGCAAGCGACTTCCGGCGGAAGCAGGGGAACCCGGAACTGCCTCACTGACAGTCTGCTGCCTAGCAACCTCAGACGCACAGCTTGTCATGATCCAAGGGACTTACAGCGCTGCCAACAAAGTGAAAATGCTGTATTTACTATATTATGACCATGCCCAGTGTATACTGACATGGAAAATGTGTTTAAAAATAAATACTTGAAGTGTGATCACACTACATGTAATGTATGTGAAGAGTGTAAATGAGTGAATAAAAGAAGAAAAGCCTACTTAATAAAGGCAGTATGGAAAATTAATATACTTAATATGTGTCATCTGGTATGTCACATGGTCATGAGACACAAAATCTAACATGTCACATAGTCACGAAGTACAAAATACACTACATTAACACATACAAAAGTTATTCCAAAAATAAAATGGATAACCGTCCCAAGCAAAGAATCCAGGACTGCTGATGACATTACTATTGTCACCATTACCTGGACCAAAACTTGGGTATGGTAATTAACACCTGTACATTAAGAGCAACAACCAGCTACCTTGAGGCACAAATCCCCCAAATGCAACTGGTATTATAGAAATATACTTAAGGAGTTCTTTTCATTAAGTCCTTTAGGTGCTATAGTGTCCAAGGAGTGAATCCAGCGGGATTCACATTGACCAAGTATTTTAATTCGATCACCTCTGCGAATGTCCAGAGGGACATGATCTATAATTTTATATTTCAGACTTGACAGGGGGTGCTGAGCTTGTTTAAAATGTCGAGCTACCGGCTGGTCCATTTCCCTACCATTTAAAGCTGCACGTATTGCTGACTGGTGCAAGGCCATCCGTTCTCTGAAGGTCCGAATCGTTTGTCCTACATAATACAGCCCACACAGGCAAATAATGATGTACACCACAAATTGTGATGTACAAGTAAATACATGCCTAATTTGAAATTTATACCCAGTATGTGGATGTTTAAAGTAATTGCCCGGTTCAAGATAATTACATGTAGTGCATGCAATACACTTATAACAACCTGGTTTTTTCTATAGTGTGAGAGGCTTATTATTAGTAGGGATTGATGTCACATACGTCTTCATTAAAAGGTCTTTCAAGTTTTTCCCTCTAGTGTAGACTGGCATCAGGGATTTATTTTTAAATGCTGGTAAATCCTTATCACTTGTGACAATGGGCCATAATGCTCTCACCGCCCTTGGAAGCACCGGACTGGCTAACGTGTATTGTGATGCAAATGGAATTCTCCCCTCCTTGGAGTAGTTATGTTTAGAACCATTAAACAACTGGTTTATCAAACTTAGTAACGATCCTTTTTCTGAGTTTTACATTAAACATCCTCGATCCTCATTTGACCCGCCCTCTTCAAATGCATCTTTAAAGACATTTTCTCGATTGTTGGATGAGGCCGTTACTAAGTTTGATAAAGCCCCCCCAAAAATCTATCACAATTTAAATCAAGCACAGAAGCAAGCATTGAAGAAGTTGTCAAGTTACCCTGATATTGTTATTCAAACAGCAGATAAGGGGGGAGCTATCGTCATCATGGATCCGAATAAATACATAGAGGAGATTGATCGCCAATTATCTGATACTGAAACGTATTATCAATTAACGGGAGATCCGACCGAACCGTATCAAAAAGAATTGTGGATAGTCCTCGACACAGCATATGAGGATGGCTTAATCAGCAAGAAGTTGAAAGATACACTATTTCAGATGCATCCACGTGTTCCCATCATATATACAATACCGAAGATTCATAAAGATGCACAAAATCCGCCCGGGAGACCAATAGTCTCAGCCCGTGGTTCTCTTTTTAGTCTATTTCTCAACTATTGGATTTTTTACTACAGCCTCTGATTATGTAACGGTCTACTTTTCTCAAAGATACTACTCAATTTTTGTCAAAATTGGATAACATCAAACAGGTTCCATTTTATGCTGTTTGGATGTTAAAAATTTATATACAGTCATTCCTCACTCTGCTGGATTAAATGCGATGCATGCTTTCCTGGTTGAGAACCATTTTGATGTGCTAGATATTGGCTTGTTCATGAGATTATTGGAAATGACACTGACCCGTAATTATTTTTTGCACAATGGTCAGTATTTCCAGCAAAAATCTGGTTGTGCAATGGGGTCGAATGTGGCCCCATTGTTTGCTAATGTTTTTATGTTCTAACAAGAAAAATTATTATTTTTCAGTGATACCAGCATTTCTGATAAAATCACCATGTATACTCGATATATAGATGACCGTTTTGTATTATGGTCAGGGACTGATGAGGAACTTATAGTACTGGTGAATAAGATCAATGCCATGGAAGGTCCCATTAAATTTACATGCCAATACAGCTATACTGATATTAATTATCTAGATGTAACAGTGCAAATCAGGAACAACGAGATCTGCACTAGTATATACAGCAAACAAACGGATCGCAATACACTTCTGCACCATAGCAGTTGTCATCCGCCAGCATTGAAGAAAGCTTTGCCAAAATCTCAGATGCTAAGGGTGTCTAGAATAACAAGTGATCGCAATAAACTAGAGGATGCATTGGACATGATGACGGAGAGATTCGTGGATAGAGGCTACTCTGTGCCAAACCTGAGAGCAACCATATTAGAAATTCTACAAACTCCACGACAACAGTTGTTCACTGGTTCTAAACATAATAACTCCAAGGAGGGGAGAATTCCATTTATATCACAATACACGTTAGCCAGTCCGGTGCTTCCAAGGGCGGTGAGAGCATTATGGCCCATTGTCACAAGTGATAAGGATTTACCAACATTTAAAAATAAATCTCTGATGCCAGTCTACACTAGAGGGAAAAACTTGAAAGACCTTTAAATGAAGACGTATGTGACATCAATCCCTACTAATAATGAGCCTCTCACACAACGGATAAAAACAAGTTGTTATAAGTGTATTGCATGCACTACATGTAATTATCTTGACCCGGGCAATTACTTTAAACATCCACATACTGGGTATAAATTTCAAATTAGGCCTGTATTTACTTGTACATCACACTTTGTGGTGTACGTCATTATTTGCCCGTGTGGGCTGTATAATGTAGGACAAACGATCCGGACCTTCAGAGAACGGATGGCCTTGCACCAGTCAGCAATACGTGCAGCTTTAAATGGTAGGGAAATGGACCAGCCGGTAGCTCGACATTTTAAACAAGCTCAGCACCCCCTGTCAAGTCTGAAATATAAAATTATAGATCATGTCCCTCTGGACATTCGCGGAGGTGATCGAATTAAAATACTTGGTCAATGTGAAGCCTGCTGGATTCACTCCTTGGACACTATAGCACCTAAAGAACTTAATGAAAAGAACTCCTTAAGTATATTTCTATAATACCAGTTGCATTTGGGGGATTTGTGCCTCAATGTAGCTGGTGGTTGTTCTTAATGTACAGGTGTTAATTACCATACCCAAGTTTTGGTCCAGGTAATGGTGACAATAGTAATGTCATCAGCAGTCCTGGATTCTTTGCTTGGGACACGGTTATCCATTTTATTTTTGGAATAACTTTTGTATGTGTTAATGTAGTGTATTTTGTACTTTGTGACTATGTGACATGTTAGATTTTGTGTCTCATGACCATGTGACATACCAGATGACACATATTAAGTATATTAATTTTCCATACTGCCTTTATTAAGTAGGCTTTTCTTCTTTTATTCACTCATTTACACTCTTCACATACATTACATGTAGTGTGATCACACTTCAAGTATTTATTTTTAAACACATTTTCCATGTCAGTATACAATGGGCATGGTCATAATATAGTAAATACAGCATTTTCACTTTGTTGGCAGCGCTGTAAGTCCCTTGGATCATGACAAGCTGTGCGTCTGAGGTTGCTATGCAGCAGACTGTCAGTGAGGCAGTTCCGGGTTCCCCTGCTTCCGCCGGAAGTCGCTTGCCCCTGACTCCGGGACTCGTTAGCGTGGACCCTTCAGCACCACACAACTTCTATAAGGTAAGACACTGATTCATGTTTGTTTTTTATTATGTCAAAGTCCTGATGAAAAGGTCGTAAGACCTTGAAACGTCGACAAGACTTTATTTGTATATGATGACTTAAATACAACACTATTCATCTTTCACCAAATCCAGGAGTGCCGCCTTTTCCTTTTTGTGTGTGGTTGTTACACCACACTATAGGAATGAACTATATATATTTATTTTTATATATATATATATATATATATATATTATAATATATCTCTCCGATAAAGAATCCTCTCTACAATGTTCATTTGGAACTGCAAGCCTCACAAGAGATTAAAAATAGGTGCAGTCTTACAAAGTTCAGTGAGCCCCACACAGGTTTCTCTACAGCACCAAGACCATCTTGTTTAGGTCTACATCTTCCCCTCCTTAACTCCGAATCCACACATGAGGTGATCCAAATCTCTAGAAGTCAAAAAGTTAGGGGTGGGGATCACACAATAAAATTTTAATTAAGAAATCAATGAAAATCAGGCCATAAAATGCATACCACAGGTGGCGGTAATAAATACTGCAGTTTACACAGATAAAATTAGCATGTACATCAATAATAAATAGTTTTCCATGAATGTTGTGATGTATAAACACTATATAGATGACATTTTGATTGTATGGTAGGGATCAGAAAAACAATTCTCCAAGTTTCTCAAGTTTTTAAACATTTAATTTCTAATTTCCAAGAAAAAAAAATTGAGTTCTTGGATTTTATATTAAGTATGAAGAATTGTCATGGGAATGGTTAAGAGATTTCCACTTTTACACATTTCAAACAGGTGAATAGCTGTTGCTATCTGGAATATATGAGCTGCCATTTAATAAATGGAAAAATAATCTGCCCTTTCCTCAATTAGTTAGATTAAGATGCAATTGTAGTTCTATAAAAAAAATTGAAGAACAAACAAAAATCTATATCTCACAATTTATAGGAAAATTTGTATCCCTTATTGCTAATTAATACAGCATTATAGAGGGCGAGGAGTTTAAACAGGAAGGATTTGATGGAATATATAAAAGCTTAGAGAACCGGTTAGAGAGGAAAGTGAGAAACTAAATTCTCTGTTTGTAACCCAGTGTTATAGTTCCAGTGATAAATTGAGAAAGAGATTAAATAGATACTGGTATATTATTAAAATTGACCAGGCCTTGGCTCCTTTTAATTCCTGATAAATCTGAATTAGTATTCAGGAGAGCAAGAACATTGAAAACATGTTCATCCCCAAGTCTGTTACCATCTATATCAGAACCACCAAATAAAGAAGTTTTTTTTTCAGCTAAAAGCCAAGGTTTTTATATTTGTGATGGCTGTAAGGTATGTGCTCATGATTTAAAAGGGAGAAAAATGTTTAAAGCAGGGCAGGATAGTGCAAAGGAGCATAAAGTGAAAGGGTTAATTAATTGTAATACCACCTATGTGGTTTACCTGTTGAAATGTGGATGTGGGAAGACAAAAAGCTTTGAAGATAAGAATCTTAAAATACATTAGAAACCTTAAAAATGTGGTAGAAAACCACAGTGTTCCAAGACATTTTAAGAAGTGTCATCCACTAGCCTTAAAATATATGGGCTTGGAATATGTCACTTAAACCAGAGAGGAGGTGATAGACTTAAACTTTTGTCAAAACCAGAACCATACTGGATAATGACTTTAAATATGTTGCACACTCATGGTTTGCATGAGGGATTTGAGATCACCCCATTCTTGGATTAGGATTATATCGCCCTATTTACTGCTTTTCCATTATTTTAACTATTATATTTCTATTTTTAGTGTTAATTGATTAATATCAGCAATGTATTAGCTTTGCTTTTGAATATTGATACTTTTACATTGTTGGTATTAGACATAATGTATTTTTTGTGTTGGGAAACAGACAGCAAATACCCGCAATATGGAATTGTAATAGGGGGGTAGCCTTTTAAACCATGGTTGTGTCTTTTTATATGAGTTGCAAAAAACAGCATTCTTTTGTTGCTGTCAAGTGTTTTTAAAATGTGGCTATACAGATTGTGAAGGTAACAAGGATATGGTATTAGTTTTGCACAGCTGAAGTAGAAAATCATTTTGATTGGCTAACTGATTCTTTGTGGAGCTGGGCCAGCCTCCTAATGAAGTTCTAGTGACATAATGCATAGGGGAGTAGCCTGGCACCATAGATAGGGCTTGATGTGGAAAGCTCCTGTGCTGTACTTGCTGTACATACTAATTGTATCTGCATAAATTGCAGTATTTATGACCACTGCATGTGGTACGCATTTTATGACCTGTTTTTCATTGATTGCTTAATACATTTTATTGTGTGATGCATGTTATATATAGCCCTATATTTGAGGCAAAACTAGTCAGAGGATTCTTGCATTTTATCATTGAGATCAGAGGGCTCTGTGCAGCAATGAAAAGACAATTTTCTAGTCTTTTCTCATCTGTGTCATTTATCAAAGGGTTAAGGCAAGAGAAATAAGTGATTTATTTATTTATTTTGCCTCAACCCATTCACTTTCAATTACCACCATTAGCATATAACTTATGGGGGCATCAACTAAATTGTATTTATGAAACTTTCCGCTGCTTGGTAACACCATCCATAGTGCCATATATCGCTGCCACATATTGCCGCCAATGGGGACCCAGCAAAGTATTTCTGGCTTCAGCAAAGCTATACCTGTTAGTGCTCCCCGTATAATGGTTATAGCGCTCTGATGATTTCTTTATTATTAACGGAATCATTCACAAAATACTTTCAGAGATGTCCCCAAATGTATTTAGTTACACGTTGTACTATGTTGTAATGCTGTCTGTTTAAAATGGAATCAGTATTAAAGATCGACCGTATTTATTAGACACTCAATAGGTCGGCACCAGATGGTTGACAGGAACAAAAGGTAGACAGGGACAAATGGTCAACACAAGATATGGTTGACATGTGTGTTACATGTTTTTTTCTACATTATCAAGGTGAGGGTTAGGGTTAGGCACTTGCCGTAGGCTTAGGTTTAAGATATGGAATGGCTAGGGATAGGCATTAGGGAGAGGGTTAGGGTTAGGCTAGGGTTAGGTTTAGGCACCTGGGGATGGTTAGGCTATGGTTAGTAATAGGCACTTGGGGGAGGGTTAGGGTTAGACACCGGGGGGGGATGTGGGGGGTTAGAGTTAGGCACTAGGGGGAAGGTTAGGGTAAAGATTAGGCTTATATTACAAAGAAGAATGTTGATCATTTTTGTGTCTACCTTTTTGTATCTGTCGATCATGTGTGTTGACCATTTGTACCTGTCAACCTATAGTCTGTCTACCATCTGATGCCGATCTATTGAGAGTCTATCTAGACACTATCGATCTTCTATACCACACCCGTTTTAAATTACACACTCTAATTCTTGTGATCCCGGTGACATATGGAATATTACATGATGACAATTATTAAACAAAAGAAACAGTTGTGCGTTAAAAGTGGTTGTTTCTTGTAAAAGCATGGATGCTAAATGTGTAATTATTATGTGTTGGCTTGCATGGCATTACATTGATATTACATTGGGAAAGCCAGGTGCTGTCTTTTCATCCTCTCTCTTTCTGTTTGACGAGATGATTGCTGCAAGACAACTGGCAATTACTGTTCCTTCCAAAAGCACAGGAGAACATTAAAAGATTAAGACATCTGGAGATCTGCCACTGAGTGATTGGACTTTTCTCAGTTTTATCATATTTTAGAAAAATGTTTTCCAATGTGGTGTTTGCAGCACATTGTGCCTTTATAGGCTCATTATTAACTTAGAATCATTTTCCCGTACCTGATAAAGGTTTTCATATTCATCTCTATGCAGTACATTCAGCTGAACATTGACAGGTAGCTAAATATAGTGCTGTGTATTTCTACAATTATATGAGAAGTGTCCATTATTCATGAAAAAAGGTAATTTATAAACTACTAGCTGGAGTACCCGGCGTTGCCCGGGATTTTAAGAATGTTTGTTTACCTATCATCCTCCAACAAACCTCTCCTTAGGCAGGCCTCACGAAAAGTGTGACAAATTCCCCATCTACAGTCCTAAGGTCTTCGAAGGAAGTAGGACCTGTAATGGTGTAAAGCAAACTTCGGAGATAGAAGCATCCAAAATTTGTCAGATGTACAGTGTAAACACGGCCAAGAGCTTCTGTTGCTCTGATACCAGGATGACCATCTACAGCGACTCCCTGTTTTCTGCGCATGAAAACTTTTCGAAAAGCATTCCATGTGTAATATTTTGGCAGCTCACAGTCCAGCAGGGTCCTTGCAAAGTCATAATTTTGACACCATTCAAAGAAAGAAGTCAATGTTGTTGTGTAATTTGGTATAGTCAGACAGCTGAGAATGCTGGCAAAGCCTGCTAAAGCTCTCTTCGATAATAAACATTAAGATCATGACAAAACATGACAACACAAAAAGCTCGCTCCGAGGCCCTATCCATATGCCGTGAGTAATTAATTAAAATTGAAAAAAAAATTTCTTAGTCGCCTCGGCCGTATTTTAATACGCTCGCATGTAAAATTTCACGATCTTGGCTTGTAAACTGTGGATTTGTATAGAAAGTCAGAAGGACAGAAATAGTATAAATAGTAGAGATAAGAAAGCTCTTAAACATCACCACTGGAGGCAGCAGACAGCAGTACCAAGTGCAAGGCCCCACAATGAGCGTCCAGCAAAAATTGTGGTTTTTAATTAATTCAAAATTAACAGTAATTCATTTCGATTTAAAAAAATTTTTAGTTGCCTCGGCCGTGTTTTAATACGCTCATATGTAAAATTTCACAATCTTGGCTTGTAAACTGTGGATTTGTATATAAAGACAGAAGGACCAATTATCGCTTTTATATAGTAGATAGAACATAGATTTCTCCTTTACATTGTAAAGTAAAAAAATACATGAATTTATTATTAATGTGAATATAAGCAAAGCGGTTTTTCAACTATTTTGCCATTTTTCCCAAATTTTTTTATGTTTTATGGATCGAAGAACATTTATTCTAAATCAATATATCCCACATGTAACCTAGCATTGTACCTTTAGGGAATTGCAGATCTCCAATTCCTGGGCATGGTTTTAAACAAAGCATACAGTATCTGGGTTGGGTATGTGATCCTAGCGGTTGAGATGCCGCTGGTCAGAATACCGACAGTGAGAATCCCAACAGTACTAGGTAAGGAACCTAATACTAATTCTAACCCCTCCCTTAACCCTGCCTTTCTAGTGCCTAATCTTAACCTCCCCCCCCTAGTGCCTAAACCCAACCTTCCCCTCCACGCACCCTAAACCTAACCCTCCGCCTAACCTCCGATACTTACTTTGGTATGCCGGCGGCCGGGATTCCTAAGTAGATAGGGAGATGCCCGCAGGTTTACTTTGAGTCAGAAATCTTTTTTTTTTTTTTTTATGTATTCTGTTTTTATTAACTTTTTCCAAAAAGTCATAAAGAACACAGACATTGCAATTTGTTATTACAGCAAAACTAGATATGTTCACAAAAACAGTCATATGCCTGTATAAAAAAAAATAGCATAACAAAATCTAAACAGTCCAAAAGAAAAAAATGAAGAGCGGGTGTATGGAAAAAGAAAGAAAAGGGGAGGGATCATTCAAGGATGTATACTGATATAAATCTGATCAAAGGCTTAATACAGAGGGACTGGTGACACTGCCAAGTTTAGCATGAAAGAATGCTGCAGCTATCCATCTGGAAAGGCACTGGAGAGGTCCTGGAAAGGACAATGGGCATGTTTTGAAATCCTTTTGACAATGACAATAGAGTCTGCCACCTGCACCTGAATAAATACCACAAATGGGAACTAGAAGTATGCATCAATGGACATGTTACTAGAATCTGTGATTGGCAGTAACTACTCTCAGGTTATAGATGCTTAGTACAGTGGAAAAGCTGGTCCCACTTTTGCACTGTTAATGCATGTTATAATTTATGTACTGTTTATCTATGACGCTCCTGGAGGGGCCTGCCCAAATGTCAGTAAGTAGGTCTCTACCCACTGTTGCATGTATGATAGTTCTTTGTTGAGTTCCTCTGTCCTTGTTCTGTCAGTGCAGCAGGGAGGGTGGGGGCGGTTTAGGCAGGCTGAGTGGGGGCATGCCAATGCGATCGCGTCATCGCGGCCCCGCCCCCCCGGTTTATGATGACGATATTACCGGCATTATAAAGCATGGGGTGGGGCTACGATGACGTGATTCAGCATGAATCGTCATCTCAAACCCAGACCGCCCACTTTTGTGGTGATTATGGGGGGTGGCCACCATTCCAGAGGACTTGCCTACTCTTGCGGGGTGCCGGGAGCGGCACCTGATTTTCGGGATGCTCCCGGCAGTCCCTAAGAGAGTAGGCAAGTATGGATAAAGAGGACCTTGCTTGTGAGAGCTTACAATCTGCAATCTTACAATCAGTGTGTATATACAGATATATAAAGCCTGATCCAACCCATTTTACTTATGTTCCTTCAACAGAACCATGCACTTGTATGGAAACATACAAACATATTCAGTCCTTTATATTGTCAACTTTTCAAATAACTGTTTCAATGCGAATATGTTACAGTCAGTGGTGGCTCCAAAAGTGGGACTGCAGTGCAATTCAAAATTGAAATAGGTGAGCCACACCAACTGCCAGTGAGTCTTGCCCGGCGTTGTTTGACAGTGTTTGGGATGGCAGTTGGTGTGGCTCTCCTTTTTGAATTTTGGACTGCTTTGGAGCCACCACTGATTACAATATAAATGATTAAAAATAATAAGGAGCATCTCTGTGTTTAAAAGTGGCTGTGTCTTATAATAGCAGGTATCCTTTTTGGGCATTTGTATTGGCTTACTGTACATGGCATTACATTCACGCCAGGCAACAGCATGCAGGCAATTGCGTCAGAGAAATTAATTCTATTTTCTACAGCTTTATTTCATTTGTTTTATCCTAACAAATGTTTTAACTTCTGCAGGATTTTAATTCATCTCTCTCTCTCTCATTTATATATATATATATATATATATATATATATATATATAAGACCCTGGTTTAGGGGTCTGCCTGTTCGTTTGGGCTAATCTCTTGAAACACTGGAAAGTTTTGATGGGGTTTTCTCTATTCTATACAGCATTGTTTGAGGAAGTTTAAGTATATGAACCTTTCATCTGTGACAAAAGGGAACCGAGCAGTGAGGATCTTAGTGAAGCTAAGTCACAGAAAAAAATCTTGCACCAAGCTGCTGTATAGGAGCTGGCCAGGGTGCTGAGACAGTGAGAGCCAATCAGAGATAGCAATGTACCCTGTTGCTTAGCAGCAGCTTAGAGAGGGTAAGGAGTCAGGGACTGAGCAGGGTCACTTCTGAGGCACACAGAGTGTGAGAGACAGCCTCCAACAAACCCATGAAGATGCTCTGATGCAGAGACAGTAGCTAGGAATGAGCTAGGGGAGGCATAGTTATCCGGAATTTAAAAAAAAAAAAAAAAACACCTTCGAAGGGTTTCCATTCGATAGTGGCAAACATCGGGCCGCCACCATCAAATGGTAATAACACTTCTTTGGAACAAAAACATGGTTAGTAACCATCAGATTCCAATGTCCATCCCTACGCTGAACCTGCAGGCGGACTCCAGTCACCACTCCTCCACCATGAAGAGCTTCTCCTCCATTGTGATGTTCCCGCCCAGCCACATCGGTTAACAGGAGGCATCTCTCATGGAAGTCAATGCTGTTCTCGGACAGGGGCACCTTGGTGAGGAAGCTCAACAGGAAGTCCAGGAAATACAGGGTACATTGTGCAAAAAGGACATTGCTCATCACCATGTTTGGCAGCTGGGGAGGGGTGCACATGGAGGCTGCAGAAATATGCACAGGCGCCCCAGCCCCATGGACATGCTGCTGATAATGCTTACAGTAGCTGCAATATAAATCTCCCATCCATCATCCTTCTGCCCTTCCCAGCACATCCCAGTGGGCCGGGCTCCAGCCAGTTACAGGACAGCAGCAGTGGGGGTTGTGGTGACACTGGTGAGATGCAGGGAGCGGGAGTGAGAAGCAGGGGGTTGTGGTGAGATGTAGGGGACTGTGGTGGCATGGCATAGGTTGTTATGAAATGCAGGGGGCTTAGCGAAGATGAAATTGCTTCCATGCCGGGGCGGGTCACTAGAGGTTAAATAAAATTAACTTAACAAGATGTCACATTATAATGTATCCTTTTTACACCTGAAATGTAACACTTTTGCGTGATCTGGCTACGCAGGATACATGTAACAGTAATGACTGGTATGGGTAGAGATTTATACTGAAATAAACATAGTGAAACACATTTTTAATAATTATTGTGATTTTTTTTTTTATTTCAGAGATTAAATAAATCATTTCTTATTAATATTTGTACATCATAAGTAGCTTTTGGGAATCATTTACACATATCTCCCAATAGTTCTGATTTTGGTGAGACAGTCTTGATTTTCAGACCTCAAAATAGGCATAATCTAGTAGCGGGAAGTGGGCAGAACTTTGAGAATGTAATGATTAGGTGATTGGGGGTGTACTGTAGTTGATTGGGACAGTGGCCTTTCTTATTTTGTATTGTTTCTGCTTCTGAAAACATTGGAAATATTATTTACAGTCGAGCAGCACAGTGATGATTAAGGCAGTATTAGATGAAGAACCTGACCTAGTATCCAAGAACCTTTTCCTGGACCCATATCTCCCCGCCAGTGGATTTTATATGGAAAGGACTCTGGATGAAAATGAGAATCCATAATTTCCTGGACATCATATTCTGAATCTTCCTGTATCAGGGGCTGGATGGCCTTGGGTCTTTTGCTGAAAGAGTAATATTTCTGCTGGATTTAGTAAAGGCATCAATAATATTCAGAAAGTTATTTTCAAAATACATCCAATATGCACCACAAAAAACCTTGGTTTTAAACTATATTGCCTTGAAATCCAGCACACCTCCATTTCACAATGACTAGCAGTTCCCACTAAAAGTGTGTGGAGTAGACGTAAAGGCTCAGATGAAGACTAGAGTTTAATGTTGGGGAACACAAAAGAGGCCACCTCTTGCATAGGGTATCAACAAGTGTACTACAGGTTGAGTCTCCTATATCCAAAATGCTTGGGACAAGGGGTATTTTGGATATCGGAATATTCTGTATTTTGGAATAATTGCATACCATATTGAAATGTCTTAGGAATAGGGCCCAAATCTAAACACAGAATGCATTTATGATTCATATACACCTTATACACCCAGCCTGAAGGTAATTTTATACAATATTTTCAATAATTTTGTGGCTCAAACAAAGTTTGTGTAGATACATGAAATTCATGTATATGTCATATACACCTTATACACACAGCCTATAGGTCATTTTATACTTTATTTTTAATCATTTTGTGCCTCAAACAAAGTTTGTGTACATTGAGCCATCAAAAATCAAAGGTTTCACTATCTCAGTCATGCTAAAAATATTCCGTATTTCGGATATGGGAGACTCAACCTGTATTATATACATCACAGTGGTATTGTTTCACATGGGTAGACGTCTCGCTTCTGAATGTCCTAAAAGTAATATCCTTGTGGGCATCTCGTGGCATTTATTGTGGAGCTGCCTAGTTTTGCACATATTTTGTGAATATGTATGGAATACTATATGTTTAACTCTGGTAATTGCCCCTATTTTATGTTTTCAGACAGGTCTCAGGTGTTGCCCTGGAGGAGAGTGTCAAAAAACGTTATTTAAATATATCTTCAATTTAAGATAATTGGTGGGATTCTTATTATCCTTAATATGGTGCCACAAGGAATCCGCAGCGTCTTACATACAGATGTGTCCTTACTCGTCTTGCGCCAAACAGCCCCCCTCTCAACACGCCTGGTCCCATGTGACTCTGCTAGCCCCAGGTGTTTTTTGTTTGGGCATCCTTTATTTGGTATGTAATATTATATTTGTGTCAAAGTCTCTCAATCAGCATGCAAAGTGCTACGATGCAGCAGCCACAGCTTTTTACCCGCCAGCAATTATTGCGTGTGCTACAAAAAACTACAACAGGTTTTTTTTTAATATACTTTATAAAATTGTTTTGGGGAGTTTTCATTTAATTATATTGTACTTAAAAGTTATTTGTGTGGGTTTTTTTTTTTATTTTGTTTACTCTTTTGGTGTAATGGAAAGGTGTCTTAAAAACCCTTGTCCACTCCTGGGGTTTCACCTTTATTAATTACTGCAGACCTCCACAGCCTACGGGGATTAGGCAAAGCCCCAACACTTCTCAGTGTGCAGTTTGTAGCCTGTGGGAGGGGCCACTCTATTTTATGCATCACCCCTATAGAACCACGCTCCATGCACTGACCAGCCTCAAGCTGTTTTTTTGCTATAGCACATATCACAATTACAACAGGTCTGACCTTACTCAGAAATTGCAACTGTCAATGCACTCAGTAAGTACTGAAGCTGCGTATGCCGTTGCAGTGGCTAATTTAAGCACGCCCACGCAACAGCGTTCAAACGGACAGGCACGCCTGCGTTTCTCCGACCACTTCCCCATCTCCACCCCCAAACGCTGATGTCCCGTCCCTTGATCTGTGATGGCTTTGAGTCTATGTAAGTGATCGCAGTGTCAATTCATGCACGCGCACTGCAGTGCATGCACAGTACGCACCATCGGCCGATCTTCTATCCGTAGTGAATCGGGCCCTAAGTCATCATATTAAAAGTATAAAATTAGACCTAATCGCTGCCATCTCTAATCTTAATTCAAGTCCTTTTGTGGAGATGTAATGCCCATGCAAAGCAAGGAATGCCCTTAACAATGTGCCTTCTCCATCAATTTATCTCAATACAATACTCTTTACGAAATGAGGCTGACTGGCTCAGGGATTGCCTTTGCCGCAATTATAGCTTTCCTATGCAGAACGAGGATATATCATCAGCAGGTAGCAGCTGTATTTGAATTGAGCGTGACGAAACGCGTTAAGGGCTTCTTGGACTTCTGACCTTTAGAGACACCGGAGTGTCCGGCCGTTCCAGCTACCTCTGCCGGCCTACATTTATTGCACCTGTGCAGTGGAGACAAGCGGATAACCTTAGTCCCTTTGCGGAGACCACTTTTGTCTACATCCAGGGAGACCGGAGTGTCCGGCTGTTCCAGCTATTACTGCCGGCTTTCCTGTCTTACACCTGTGCTGTGGAGATTAGCGGGAGACCTCTGGTCCTGCTAGCGGAGACCGCATCTGTTCACCTTGAACCACATCATCTATTTGTTCCTTCTGGACCCACACCGACTCCAGCACGGTTGTTCCAACATTCACTGATCTCTGAGGATGCTCGGATAGATCTAGTGCATCACTGCACAGCAGTCTGTCATTACACGCGCTTCTTCTACAGCGCAGAATTTACAAGTCCATGCTGAATACCGGGGACACACGGCTATACCTCCACTCCAGGATTTATTCATCTAACTGTGAGTTGTTTCCTGTCCATTATCTACGGGACCACATACATACTTACTGAAGTTTGTGCCTGATGTAGGTAATTATTCAAGTTCTATCCTCCTCACTGTGATTACACACTCACCATTTTATATACTCACGTGAACATTTCGTGTACCTACTGAGGAACTGTGCCCTATTAGAGGGAATATATTCTTACTTCCAACTGACTATATTGTGCTAAGGGGGCCCATTACCTTCTAAGATATCCTCCATTATTTGCTTTTTTGTACCCATATACGGAGGTTACTTACAGCGTGCTTATTGAGGATTTGCACCCTTATCTAGGGATCACCTCCATATCCTAACAGACTCTGTTATGCCAAGGAGGCCCATTTCCTAATCATAACGAACTCCAATTTTTTAGTTAGCAGCTGATTTTTTTCTTTTTTAAGAAACGTTACATTGTTTCGTCATGGTTTTATTTTGAAATTGTATATCTGTTTATTTTGATTCATTTCATTACATGTTCTTACCATTTTTCTCTATACTCCATCACTAATATTTTTCATCACATATATTTTATTGTGCATTTTATATTCTGGTATTCCATTTTGGAATTTATTAATAAACAGTGATCTATTATACATCAGCAGCGCAAGTCTTTTCTGTATTTATTCTGGCTCTGTATTTGAATACAGCATTTTTTTCATACAAAAATACAATTAAGTTTTTTTTTTTTTCTTACAAATATTTAGGGGTATTTATTTATTTTTTTCCTCGAGTTGGACTTCCAGTCCATTGCTCATGTCACTGAAGCTTAGGCACTGAAGACTTACTGGCAAAGCGGTAAGTTACCCCAGCATTCTTTTTCTAATAATTTGAAACAATAATTAATTTTCTTTTGCGACCACTAAAAATTGTCCACCTTAGATTAGTAAACAGACCTCTAAATATTGTAGATTTTTTTTAGCTTATCTATCTGTTGGAAATTAGGGCTTCGTACAAATTAACATTTTCTATACAGTAATAAGATAAGAGACCATTAATTCCATGATTATATTTTATTCACTTTGCCTGGAATCACATCCATTGTTAGTGTATTTTTAGTCTAACTTTTTTCTTTTCCTTTCTTTTTGCTTAAGTGAACTTATTTGATCTCTGAATTCCATTCTTTTGAAGTAACAGTAGATGTAAGAATATAATTTGAGTGATTGATGTGGAATATGCTTTAGTATACACTTACAGAATGCTTACAGACATGAAACTGTGTGGTCTATTGCAGACTGCTATGCAAAGCTTGCACTTAAACTATCTCAAGTCTCATGCACATGGGCACTGGTAGGCGAGGATGAGTACTTTCAGTTGGATTATGGAGGATGTGTACAGTGGCATAGCAAAAGTAGAGCACTTTGTGGAAGTCGTAACAGGGCATTTTTGGTGGTTGAAGCGGGGACTGATTGGTTTGGGTAATGCCCGTTATGATAAGGTTGCAGTAGATGGAGATGAGAGTATAGATAAGCGTTTTGGTTGTATATTTGGTAAGAATAGGGCCTATTCTAGCAATATTTTGAACTAGTGCATATGCCTGGAAAGAGGGTTAAAAAGACATGCGCCTGATAGTGTAGTATTATTAATTGGTGAGAGTAAGTGCTCAAAATAATTGTGCGTACCAGAAGAATAAATCTTTAAAGCTTATCTGAATCTCAGAGGTACAGTGCTTCCCACTGGATGGGGTGGACAAGATGTCATCTGCTGGATCACCTTAGAAAGAGCTCATTCAAGCCCAGGGAAAAGGGATGATATAGTGTAGTAATTTTTATCGTGAGTTGCTGGACAGGACTACAAAGAACTGCGTACCAGAAAATGCTGTATAAAAATCCTGTAGTAAGTACTTCCGAACAATCTCCTAGTATCCCTTTTTCCTCAGTAACTCTTGGGAGTGTGTATAGTGAATATACACAAGCTTTAGAATAGATACAAATGGTCTCCCATCAGTAATTTTATCACAGGTTTTAATTGGATACAATAACATATGGAGACAGTTTTGACATACAAATTAGTAAAAATAAAGAAAATGTTCTTAGCTATTTGGGATGGTACCCAGTCCTCTAAGGTGAAATGTCCAAAATCTAGAGAGCCTGGATCAGTTGGCCTCATCGCGTTTCATCCTATGGGGACTTCTTCAGGAGTGGTGTTAGGTCTATGGAGTGCCTTCTATTTATCCCCTGTATAAGGGGAGGTTTGTGCCTAGTAATTGCACCAAAACACGTTGCATGCGCAGTGCATGGTGGCCATTTTGTGTGACGTCATATGTGATGTCAGCATTAGCATAGCGTCGGCGCTAGCTCTAGAAGTATTTCAAAAGCGGGAGTAGTCCCACACACATTCGCGGCTGTGTGCCTAGCCGTGTCTAGTGCATATGCCAGGTCACCTCGGAACACCTGCAGGTCAGGCCACACCCAGCTACCCTTTTCCGAAGCAGAGCAGTCCCCTGTTCAGGTTTATCCCATCGCTTGCTGCAGTTGGGGCCATTGAGGGGTGATGTGTGCCCTGCCTCCTACTGCAAATGCATGTAGAATATGGGACAGACCCTAGGAGATAATTATATACTGTAGATGTGGAGGTGACAGGACTGTGAGAGAGACTGGATAGAATGAGTAAAGCCAGGGCTGGAGTTGAGGGAAATATCAAGGCAGCAGACTGGGGAGGATCAGCTATTTTGGACATATAGGGGGCGATTCAATTCTTTTATCCGGCTCCTTAACTAATGGCGCCTGATGGAGCAATTCAATTGTTGCAATGTTTAGGCGTCTGTGCCGGTGTGCGCACCTGACAGCATCGGGTTTAGCCACGCAAAGCAGCTTTGGGCCCCTAAAGTGCTGACTTCTCGCACATTTCTGCTTGCCACCTCAGGAGGCTCCATGCAGAAGTGTGTCCACCCGCGACTATGAGCGCCCATTAGTTAAGGTGCCCGATAAAATAATTGAATTGCCCCCATAGAGTTTGTGCAGGCCTGGGAAATCCATGTGGAAAGAGCAGATAGTCCATTGGTCACATGGGATAGTAGAGAAAGGTAGAGGTTGCGGCAGTGAGTTAGGTGCAGGGTGTATTCAGCACGGGAGACTGATGAGCCAATTGGGTCCCCAAGTGAAGATGTGAACATTGAGAAAAGCAGAGGCCTGAGAACAGCACTGTCTTAGATAGTGGGAGAGGATGTGTCAAAGGCAAACCAGGTAATAACTTTTTCATGAAGGCCAATGGAGTGAAGGCTGTCTAGGAGAAGAGGATGGTCCCTGATGTTTGAGAGTAGTGTCAAGAGATCCAGGAGGATGAATATGGAGAAGTGACTTATATGACACTGAAATAAGATATGTGAATTTTTTGTTTGTAAAGTACTGCCTATGCTTTGTATGTGGGAGATTATAAATATTGCCCTATAATATTTGATTTATGGTTATGTCATACATTCAAAACTTATGAGTTTCACTGTGTGACTAGGGTCATAAAAAACTGCAGGTGCTTTTTTCTGATCCAGATGTGCAGTGACCGGAGCCCAATTGCTGCATCACAGAACATTCAGGGCTGGATTCTGGCTGAACAAGGGCCAGAGTTGCAATTCTAGACACACGCATGGAGAAGTGTATTGAAAATGTACTGTGCATTCCTTGGTAGTGACGGGGACAGGGGCGTATCTATGATGGGTGCAGGGTGTGTGGGGCACAGGGGCCCCTGGGTCCATAGTGCTGCTTTGCAGTGCCGAGACGGCACTGCAGAGAAGCAAATATCACTAAGAAAATGGCGGTGGCCATTTTCCCAGTGACCTGCGCATGCGCAGTACTGGTGTCCCCGGGAAAATGGCACGGGTGCCATTTGGCACGGGTGCCATTTTCCCAGAGACCTATCCCGGAGACCCACGCATGCACAGTAGATTTTGGCACTAAGCCAGAATCTACAGTGCACTGTGGGACCGCCAGAGAGAGGGCCCCCTACTCTCTTAAAACGCCCCTGTACTGGGAGGTGGCTATTGAGAGGCACGGAGATGGTTCGTCTTATGGGCATGTTATGGGAGTGTAGCTGAAGTGTGTATGTACACTTTTTCGCGCACATAGGAGGCTGTGCTCAGACAAACTGCACCTATCATAGGGCTAGTGCAAGTCATACATGCCTACTTTCCCGGGATCTGTGGAAGGCTCCCGATTTTTCGGGTAACCCCCCGCACCCCCGTAAAAGTAGGCACTTTTCCCGCAACATGCCCACTTTCTAGTTTGGAGCGGCATTTGCATGTTGTATACTGTAAATCTCTTAGAAAGGACGAGCTGTACAACAGAGATCGGTTTAATTATGTTCTATAAGAAGTGTTTTGTGTCAGGACAAACAGGATACATGGACAGTGGCAACGGGATAAGAGAGATCAGCTAGTTTGAGGCAACAGATCCCAATAACAATATTTTAATTATGTTTCCATAGGTATTACTCAGATTCCCACGATATAGAAGGTTATTGGTGGTTTTAATAACTGGATTTAAAAGGGCCATAGTAATATACATAAAATAAGGCTTGTTTTGCATGTATTACTATTGTCCTTATAAATGAATCCCTCAATGCTGCATAGAATCGGCAGCTTTGCGAAAAACAATATTTTATAAATATAGCCCTAAGTTGGTTTTGCCCAGGGAAATTTGACTGACCTATTCCAGAGCACTTCCCCTTACCTAGTTTGTGTCTGAAAAATAAGTTCCCTCCTTTTCCAAAAAAAAAAACATTCTGAAAAGTGTAATATCAGGGAGATGTAGTTATGAATCCCAGCAAGGGATTTAACATAGACGTCGAAATACCAACGCCTATGTTAATCCCGATGCCGGGACACCAGCCCGAAAGAAGGTAAGTTCAGGGCGCCCTTATCGTTAGCCGCCGGGGGGGGGGGGGGGTTAGGATTATGGAGTCTAGCGGGGTTAGGTTTAGGTTTGGGGGGGGGGGAGATTACGGTTAGGCATCCCTAGGGGGGAGGGTTAAGGTTAGGCACCCCCAGGGAGAGATTAGGGCTAGGCACCCCCCCCGGGTGGGTTAGGTTTAGGAAGCGGTAAAAGGGGTTAGGGTTAAGCACTAGGGGGGGAGGTTAGGGTTAGGCACCACTAAGGGTTAGGGATAGGGGGGGACAGGGGAGGGTTAGGGTACTTACCAGCCCCAGTCGGGATCGCCTCCTGTCGGGCATCCGCTGTTGGAATTTGACGGCCCATATCAGGCTATACCTAAATATTTAGAAGCATTGTTTTGGTTTTTTTTAAGTAATACGAATCACATAACTGGCTACCTTGGTGAGAAGGCTTTCAAAATATTCAATGTTTCGTAAAGCAATGACTAGAGAACACCAAATGTTGATCCTAGGAATGGCAATGGCATAGTTAGTTAGGATTTAAATATAGAAAACAGTGATTGTTGCCCTTTTAAATTTAATTTGGTTGGTAAAATCCTCTTTTAATATGACTGATGGACACTTTGCCTGCTGCACACACTGTCAACATGTTTGAAAACAGATAGCACAATAAATTCTGCTTGTATTGTTTGTAGGCAGACAAACCAATCTCTTTATGTCTGCCATTCATTTATCCATATCTTCTACTTCAAGCTGTATAGAAATCTGCTAGTCTCTTGCGTATAGCCCGTCTTGTGATAAATAACCGTATCTATCAGACAAACACATGAGACACTTACTACATAAATTCTGCTATCTGATTCACACTTCTAAATAGAGAACAATTTGCACAGGGCTATTGGTTATCACACAGTTGAGCAAAGATGCACAAAATCTCAAATGCTAGAAAGAGAGGTTTTGCTGACCTGTGCACACTCCCATGGTGCCAGGGCCAGCTCCAGGGGTTGAAGTACCCTGTGCCGGCTGTTAATGGCGCCCAATAATCGCGCGACTGCATGGCATGCCTCCAAATAGCGTCAGGCTGGGGGCGAGCCCAGCACTCTGTCACTAGCTGGGCTTCCCCCAGCCCTCTCCCGGCACTGAATGTATGCCGTGCGCATGTTGGGGAGGGGTGCACCCTCTATGGGGTGGCGCCCCTGTTCGACCGCACTGGTCAAATACCCCAAGAGCCGGCCCTGCATGGTGCCCTAGGCAGCGCCCCCCTTTCCCAACAGGTGGCACATCCCATTCTTTAAGCGTGATGCCAAGCTAACATAAAATAAAAATATCGTGTGCTTTAGTTTTGCAGTATAGTTGCAAATTTCTATTACCTCAGATAATGGATAACATTCACTGATCGATCTACTATCTACTCTGATTCGTAGCAAGAGTACAAAACATCTAAACTGATCGATCTACTATCTACTCTGATTCGTAGCAAGAGTGCAAAACATCTAAACTGATAGAGGCCGATTTGCTCACTACAAGATTAATCGTAGGTGTAACTTGTGGAGAGAATGTGGAGGACAGCAAGTGGGAGAAATAAACCATCCATAGGCACTTTAAGTCTTGTTCGAAAAAGTTTCTGTAACCCAAAAATGGTAGAAAGATCTATTTGATGCAATTCTATCAGCAATACGTGATCTTTGGGAACCGCAAGTCAACTATTAAAAATTAAGCAAATGTTTTTAATGGTTGTCTGTTTGTTTACAATGTAGAAAAACAGTCGGGTTGTAGTCTGGAACCCAACGGTCTAAATACCGACTGCCGGCTTCCAGACTGCTTTATCCCAACTAGGGACGAATGACAGGCGTCTAAATCTAGACGCCTGTCAATTCCCCGACGTCTGGAAATCGGCGCCCGGCATCACGATCCAGCGGATGCCGGGGTGCCGCAGCGGACAGCCGCGGGCTGTTGGAGGGTTAGGTTTAGGGCTCCCGGGGGGGACTTAGGGTTAGGCACCCCCGGGAGGTTAGGCACCCCCGGGGGGGACTTAGGGTCAGGCATCCCCCCCGGGGGACTTAGGTTTAGGCAGCGGGGAAGGGGGGGTTAGGTTAGAAAATACTTACCTTTAGGACGATCGAGATTTCCTCCTTTGTCGGGCAGCCGCTGTCGGGAATTGAACCGCTGGGCATGCGGCCGGCGGTAATACGTATCACACCCAAACAGTCAGTCAAGTTAGTAAAGACAGGTAGTCCCTATAATGCTTAAGTACCTAATAATTATATAGTACTTTACTCCCAATAGGATTCAAAGTGCATTACATTTTCTTAATAAAAAAACACAAGATACAAAATGACTGAAAGTAGTTATACAAGGTAACGTACCAGGCGCTATCTAGGAAGGCTTTTCTTAAAGCAGCTGTTAAAGGGAGTTGGTCACTCTCCAGAAATTGCAAGTAAAAAGCACATAAAGGTGATAACAGTGCTAATTAAGAGTGGAATTATACCAAGAGTATAAAATATAAGTCCCTAAATTGATTAAAATGATGAATGTAAATGTGTTTTAAAAACATTTAATATAAAATAATTTACATATACAATATTATCAGAAACATGTTAAAAAGACATCCCATGGATCTGAACTCCTATATATAGAGAGAGTCCCTGAGTGGACAATCTTTGTGGATTTATTAATGTGGTACTTCACTTCAATAGTCCCTTATATAATAGGTGACTGTCACCTGGAGCAAAGGACAGGTAGTTGAGTATAATCTGCACAGTATTGGTAGACCAGGTTTTGACATCTGATTATTTCGCACAGTGGTAGTATGTATACTGCAATAGCATTAGAGATGGGATAGAACACTGTAAAACATTGCCTAGCAGGAGCACTGGTAACAATGAGTATACTTCTGAAGACACTCTCTGTCACTTGTCGGTGAGCAATTATTTGGACCAGCTAAGGACTGTGCCATCCATTCTACAGATATGTTTAACACACTCAAATAGAATCCCATGGTATCAAATGCTGCAGAAAGATCCTGAATGATAAGCACACACACTAGGTCTGTTCCAGTAGTATGCCGTCTTGGGAATCCTGACTCAAATGGATCATAAATTAGTAGGTTGACAGATGGGATTCCAACCCCTTTCTCAATAACCTTTCCTAGAAGGTTTGAATACCGGTCTGTAGCAAGTTATGCAGTCCAGAACTAATTGAGGTTTTGTTTTGTTTTTTTTAGATGAGATCCAACAATTCCTTCCTTTTAGCGGTTCAGAAAAAATGCCTGTCTGCAAAGAGCATTGCACTATCTTTGCAGTTACAGGGCTAATTATGTCAGTACACACTATTAGAAGATTGCATGTGGTAGGGTCCAGATCACAAGTATTGGGATGCAACCTTTGGGCAATTTTACAATTTCTTCTACATCTAGGGGGGCAAAGCTGGTCAAAGATGCCAGATGGTTTACAAATGCAGGCTTGGAGCCTTGGAACTCATTTGATGCCACTGTTGGGATTCCAACCCGGATGGAGGATAATTTATCTGCAAAGAAGTTTGCAAACCCATTGCAATTTGATTGGGAGAGGGTTGCATCAGTCTGTAGACATGCAGGTTTGCAAAGCATCTCCACAGTACGTAAAAGCTGAGCTAGCCTGTTGTTTGATTCCATGATCTAACTTGTAGAACTTCAGATTTCTTATAGGTTATTGTGGACTGATACTCTTCAATATGGTTGACTAGATTTAGCTTATCTCTACCAGGTTAGTCTTTCTCCTTTTCTTTTAAGCCTGCAACCACATTTCTTAGAAACTTAAAATTTGACACCAGATAAGAACCACTTGGTCCATCTAGTTTGCCCTTTTTTAACCTTTTGGTAACCTCAACCATATATGATCTTTAGTTCTTTGTAAGGATATTCTTATGTTTGTCCCAAGCATGTTTAAATTGCTCTACTGTCTTGGCCTCTACCACCTCTGATGGGAGACTATTCCACTTGGCCACTACCCTCTTAAGCTCTCTAACACTGTGGCAAACCAAGGAGCTCGGCGATGTACTATGTAGGGTTGTATACGAACAGGTCCAATAGAAACCATTGCATACGGACTAGGATAAAAGAATAATCACAGGCATCTAATACAGCAGAGAGATCCAGAGGTTTTACCAGAGCCTGGGGAGCAAAACCCCTCATTAGAGAATACTTGTCCCACTCCATGGTGAAGTTCCAGCTTGAGGTGTTGAGACTGAGAACCAAATAACTGTGCCACGCTGGCAGCCCATAACCAACATGGAGGAACAGCAGCTAGCAGCTCTGCAATTAAGAAACTTCCAGCTGCTGACTCTAAGCTCTGGAATCACCATTCATAGACTCTACTGTATATATTGTTTTATAGAATGTGGCCCAATAAAACATGTGCTGCCCTCCTTACAACACTCCACGACGCCATTGTCCACATTAATAATTGCATTATAAAGATTAAAAAAACATTAGCAGCTGTGGCTGACACTGGTGTAAGGCAGATGACAGGGTCTGTGTTTATAAAATGTATTGACATTAGGAGGCTATGGACGGCTGGGGTCTGTGAATTATAAATATTCTGCATGGAAAGGAACATCCGAGATAAACTGACAATGGGATGCCATATTCATATTTCCTTTGGGAAATTATTCATTATAGCCTATTTTTATGAAGCAGCGCTTTACTGCAAGCCACAGTAATGAATGGTGTGTGCAGGGCCTTCAGGCATGCAATTTCACCACTTTACAGAAATGGTCCTGTATACCATTATTGCTGAACACCCAGGAAGATTAATAATTCATGCTCCAGCTTATCCATCCACCTACATCTATATACAGCTCCAGTATTCAGATTTGTGAACATGCAGAAAATACACTCTGAGTCTGCAGCAACCACCTCTGTCTGAAATCAGGCAGCTTAACCGTACCTGAGCATTCGCTGGGTTTGTATCTCTGGTAATAAGATTGAGTTTTTAATTCTACATGGCTATTTTTTTATTGTATACATAAATGTAATGATTGTTGTTTTTTTATTTACTTTTGAATATAGGGCATGCAGCATGCTGTACCTACAGATCCTTATATTTGGCAAATATGGATTTTCTCCACTACTGCCTTAAATGACCTGTTAGGAGTCTCAGTAATTAGCCTGTCATGGTTCCCACAGGCACAGTAAGCAGGGGAAGTCTTGTTGGTTTAGTAGGATGAGCAATGAGATTTTCCATGTAGATGGAATTTAGGAAGATTAGAAGTCTTGCGTAGGCAGATAAGAGAGAGGAGGACATCATGTCTGGTGGGATCTAGCATCATATAAGAGGACTGGTCTAACTTTCCTCCAGAACACACAAAGCGACCCACCCAACCCTTGTTAGGAACAAGAGGAGTAAAAGAAAGACCTTGTATTGTGTATTTATACTTCAGAGAACTAAACAAAACTATTCAGAATTTTTTGAAACAATGTGAAATATAACAAAATAGATAAGAAAATCAGAATAGAAATGAAAATAAATGGTCATTTATAGAGAGAGAGAGAGAGAGAGAGAGATATAAAAGAAAAGAGAATATTTGGAGTAGTGAGAGCATGTTGTTGCTTTTTAGGGGAAGGGGCCATACTTTTCAACTCTCCCTGATTGAAGAGTCTGGCAATCTCCCTGATTGTACCTTACCCCCATTATGAAGCTGTTATATATAAATGCCAATTAGAGATATATACATTCAAATGGGATCATTAGAATAATTTGCATTGGGTATAAGGCACAATGATTCCTATGGCTACATGCATTTTCTGAAAAGTATCAATGTGTTTTAATCAACAAGTAGATCTTACTAGCTGCTTTGGGGCTCGTTTATATTTGGATGTAAGTCTATTTTGTGACGCGCCTCTCAGATGTAGCAGTACATGTCCAGTTTAATGCGCACTCATAGGTGTTGCTTTCACAATCTCCCTGAAATGCTTTTTCAAAAGTAGGCAAGTATGGATGGGGCTTAGCTGGTTTTCATTCGCAGGGCCGCCCAGGTGACTGGTGTGGCCTAATTGCGGGAGGCGTGGCCATGCCCCCTTAGAAAAAACAAAACATTTTTGCTGTGCGCTGGGGAGGGGGGCACCGTGTGTCCCTCAGCTCGGCGCACAGCCAATGGGGGGAGTCATCAGCGTGATCGCTCCCCCCCATAGGCATAAGAGACTGCTCTGGCTGCTGCTGTGCTGCAGTCTCCCAGTGCAGCCCAGCACACAGCAGCGTGTGCTGGGCTGCTGTGACGTAAGAGGGCAGGGGTAGCGGTGCCGGACCCAGGCTCCTCCAGCAAGCCCCGGCCTGGGTAATTAGTACACCCCCCCTCCCCCCCTCTCGGCGCCC
This sequence comes from Taudactylus pleione, assembly GCA_031769625.1. Classification (NCBI taxonomy): domain Eukaryota; kingdom Metazoa; phylum Chordata; class Amphibia; order Anura; family Myobatrachidae; genus Taudactylus; species Taudactylus pleione. Next base: position 788,350 of record JAUIMM010000039.1, read on the forward strand.
CTGGTCATTCGGGAGAGGTGGTATAGTTGTCATTTTGGGAACGCATTGAACTACACTCCTAATATTAAGGTTATGATAGGAGGATTGATAGGAGGATGTGGCCATATTGATAGGAGGATGTGGCCATATTCTCTCCACTGATTTGTGTTAAGTCATTATTATAAATGGTAGTATGATGGGAGGAAGGGAAATACCATGTTCCTGTCTGAGGTCATGCTTAGTCATTTTATTTGACAATTACTGTATGTGGCCACCTTTTGGGAAACACGAGGCCTGTTGGGCTTATGTTTCCCATTTGACTTTTTGCAAATTCCTGTGGCCTAGGTTCGCATAATGGTAGCACCTGCCTTGCACTCAATGGTCAATTCTAGCAATTTCCCAGATTGATTCTGTCAGAATTACTTAACAATTTAGTCATATATGAGGGGGATAAAATAGGAAACATTCAGTCATTGGTCACTCAGGGACCTGACTACACATATGCTGATGATAGTATCTCTTGACAGCCTTCATAGACATTACTTTTGTTGCATCATTCACAAACATTGCTCCCATTTTGCAGCTACACACATGTTGTTAATGGGCCAGTTTTTCAATATCACTGGTGATATACAGTCAGGTCCATAATAAATATTGGGACATTGACCGAATTTTCATATTTTGGCTTCTATTCACCACCACAATGGCTTTGAAATGAAACAAACAAGATGTGCTTTAACTGCAGACTTTCAGATTTAATTTGAGGGTAATTACATCCAATTCAGGTCGAACGGTGTAGGAATTACAACGGTTTCTATATGTGCCTCCCACTTTTTAAGGGGCCAAAAGTAATGGGACAAACTAAACAATCCTAAATCTAACTTTCACTTTTTAATACTTTGTTGCAAATCCTTTGCAGGCAATTACAGCCTGAAGTCTGGAACGCATAGACATCACCAGACGCTGGGTTTCATCCCTGGTGATGCTCTGCCAGGCCTCTACTGCAAATGCCTTCAGTTCCTGCTTGTTCTTGTGGCATTTTCCATCCAGTTTGGTCTTCATCAAGTGAAATGCATGCTCAATCGGATTCAGGTCAGGGGATTCACTTCGCCATTGCATAACAGTCCACTTTTTTGCCTTAAAAAACTCTTTGGTTGCTTTTGCAGTATACTTCGGGTCATTGTCCATCTGCACTGTGAAGCGCTGTCCAATGAATTCTGAAGCATTTGACTGAATATGAGCATCAGTGGCGTAACCAGGGCAGGGCGAGCGGGGTGCGTGCCCTGGGCGCCATTGGACCGGCGGCGCGGGGGGGCGCCACCGGCCACGGTACCTGCCCGCCCGCCCTAGTTAGCCAGTGAAGCGCTGAACGCAATGAGTGCGGTCAGCGCTACACAATTACACAGAACCGGCGCTAGGCTTCCAGTGCTGGTCCTGTGCTGCACACCTGAGCCCGTTCCCTCCCCCTGAGCGCTTGCCCAATAGCGCTAGGAGGCGGGCTCAGGCGGTTCATAACACACGCATCGCCGACAGTGCTGGCGGCGATGCGTGTGTTAAACAGCAGCCAATGAGAGTCAGATAGACTCTCATTGACTACTGCAGCACCCACTGCAAGAGCCGGACTTCCGTCCGGCTCCTGCAGTGGGTAATGGGACAGACTTCATGACGTCTGTCCCATAATGCTGAGCGCGCCAGCCCGGGAGGACTGGCGGGCGGCGGGAGCGGCGTCGCGGACCGGAGCACCAGCAGCGTGGATTCAGGAAAGTGTATTTTTATATATATATATATATATATATATATATTTTTTTTTTTAACCTCTCTGCACTACTGGGGGCACAACGGGGGAGGAGGGTGGCTACTACTGGGGGCACCATTATTGGGAGGACCTCTACTGGGGGGGCTACTACTGGGGGCACTTAATCGGGAGGGGGAACCTCTACTGGGGACTACTACTTGGGGGGGGACTACCACTGGGGGCATTATAAAAGGGGCCTACTACTAGAGGCACTGCACTCGGGGGACCACTACTGGGGGCAATAGTAGGAAGGGCCACTACAGGGGCACTGGATAGGGGGGATCACTACTGGGTGCCTGCATAAGGGGGCCACTACTGGGAAAACTGCATGGGGGGACTACTGCTGGGGGCACTATATAAAGGGCACTGCATAGGGGGGGGACTACTACTGGGGGGCACCATATAAAGGGCACTGCATAAGGGGGAACACTACATGGGGCACTGCATTTGGGGGGGGCACTACTGGGGGTACTGAGTAAGGGGAACTAATTGGGGGCTGTATAAGGGGGACCACTACTGGGGATGCTGTATAAGGGGCACTACTATTTGCCTGCATAAGAGGGACCACAACTGCATACTGGGGGTATTGTATAAGGGGTACTACTGGGGTTAAGGTGCATATGGATAGAAATGTTCAGTGTAAATAAATAAAAGGGTGTGTCATGTTGACACGCCCCATTTTTAAGTGACCATGCCCATTTTTTGCCGCTCGTGCACATCAGGGTGGGGGTGGGGGGGGCTCCTTTTTCAAATTTGCCCTGGGCTCCAAATACCCTAGTTACGCCACTGATGAGCATATAATATTGCCTGAAACACTTCAGAATTCATTCTGCTGCTTTTGTCAGCAGTCACATCATCAGTAAATACAAGGGAACCAGTTCCATTGGCAGCCATACATGCCCACGCCATGACACTACCACCACCATACTTCACTGATGAGGTGGTATGTTTTGGATCATGAGCAGTTCCTTTCTTTCTCCATACTCTTCTCTTTCCATCACTCTGGTACAAGTTGATCTTTGTCTCATCTGTCCATAGGATGTTGTTCCAGAACTGTAATGGCTTTTTTAGATGTTGTTTGGCAAACTCTAATCTGGTCTTCCTATTTTTGTGGCTCACCAATGGTTTACATCTTGTGGTGAACCCTCTATATTCACTCTTGTGAAGTCTTCTCTTGATTGTTGACTTTGACACATATACACCTACCTCCTGGAGAGTGTTCTTGATTTGGCCAACTGTTGTGAAGAGGTTTTTCTTCACCAGGGAAATAATTCTTCTGTCATCCACCACAGTTGTTTTCCGTGGTCTTCCGGGTCTTTTGGTGTTGCTGAGCTCTCCGGTTCGTTCTTTCTTTTTAAGAATGTTCCAAACAGTTGATTTGGCCACACCTAATGTTTTTGCTATCTCTCTGATGGGTTTGTTTTGATTTTTCAGCCTAATGATGGCTTGCTTCACTGATAGTGACAGCTCTTTGGATCTCATATTGAGAGTCGACAGCAACTGATTCCAAATGCAAATGTCACACCTAGAATCAACTCCAGACCTTTTACCTGCTTAATTGATAATGAAATAATGAGGGAATAGCCCACAGTTGTCCATGAAATAGCTTTTGAGTTGATAGTCCCATTACTTTTGGCCCCTTAAAAAGTGGGAGGCACATATAGAAACCGTTGTAATTCCTACACCGTTCACCTGATTTGGATGTAATTACCCTCAAATTAAATCTGAAAGTCTGCAGTTAAAGCATATCTTGTTTGTTTCATTTCAAAGCCATTGTGGTGGTGAATAGAGGCCAAAATCTGAAAATGCTGTCAATGTCCCAATATTTCTGCACCTGACTGTAGGTGTGTGTAACCAACACAAGGCAGTTACGTTCAGTGTTTGTTTAAATGTAGGTTTGTATAAAATAGTTGAATACAATGACCCAGTCTTTCAGAAGTTCTTATTTCTGTTTATATCTGGGTGTGTTTAACGAGTGCAATGTCTATTATCTATTCTTATCTAGTCATATTTGTATTCACATTGATTTTATCTATGGAGAATATGAAAAATCATCAGTGATCATGCTCATAAAAAATACGTATAGCAGCAAGTGAATAATGGGAGACTAGAAGCGTAATAAAGAAATTAAATCTGAGGCGCTTGCTTACTTTTAATTTGAAGACGTCTGATTAGATAACGTGTGTGAAATTTTTAGTGGTACAGGAACATAGTTGTACCATTGCCTCCTTGTGTCGGTTGTATCTCTTGCCAAGTATTTTAACTAATATATGCAGTATTATATACAGTGTTTCAGGCGATATACCTATCCTTTCCTATCCATATTGATACTTTGGTAAATATCACTTTGCAACAGCTGCCTTCAAATGATCAATTAGAAAACTAATTTCCAGTCAAAATACTGTATACTGTTACATAGATTTGGAACGGCTTACAAAGCATCCAAGATATTTTAAATGATGCAAAACTCCTAAGGTAGCATTTTAATGCATGACATTAGAAGATAAAGGCCCTCATTCAGAGCCGTACGCTCTGAGCAGAGCGCACGCGCTGAATGAGGGCCGGTCTCCATGAAAATGGAGCGTCCTCCTGGACGCTCGTATAGCTGTGGGTCACCACCCACAGGCTATACGAGCGTGCATTTTGATGGCCGCGATGGTCGTGACCATCGCGACCATCGAAACTGCGAGCCGGAGCCTGCGGTTGAGGTTTTCAACCGTAAGCTCCGGAGTGATTTTGGCTCTATCAGAGCCAAAATCACTCCCACTGACATCACTAGTGATGTCAGTGGGCCGGCTTTTGACGGGAGGCGTTCCCGTGGGAACGCCCCCGTCAGGGAGGCACGCCCCCGGCACGCCTACCAAAGGGGGCGTGCTGTCAATCAACATTGACAGCACGCCCCCTTTGATCGGACACAACGAGCGAAGGACTTTCCTTCGCTCGTCGCGTCTGGCGCATGCGCACGACGGAGCTCCCTCCGTCGTGCGCATGCTCAGTCCAGAACATCGACCCACTTGCGAGCGGACAGCCGCTCGCGAGTGGGTCTGAATCAGGCCCAAAGTGCACTATTCAACCAGGTTAAGAGGTAGTGGAATGTGTGGAGACAGACAACAGCACAGCACAAATTAATTTTCTTAGGCTCCTGTCAAGCATAGTGCAAAAATTATACTATAATGTACCTCTCCATGAAACAAAATCAAACTCTTACATAAAATGTCTCATCAGTCCACAGAACATTAACCCAAAAGGCTTTGGGTTTATAAATGTGGTTTATGTCCCTCTTGGCTAGCAGTCCTTTTCACCTTGCAACTCCCCCATGATTATCAGTCTCTCTTTTTTTTTTTTTATGGAGGAATAATGAACACTGACATTAATAGAGGCGAGCGAGGCCTGCAATTCCTTTAATGATGTTCTGGGTTCTATTGTGACTTTGTGGATGAGTCGTCAATGCGCTCTTGGAGGATTTTTGGTAGCCCAGGCACTCTAGGGAAAATTCACCACTGTTCCATGTTTTATCCTTTTGGAGATAATGGCCCTCACGGTGGTTTGCTTGGGTCCTAGAGCAGATCTACCCAACCTGTGGCTTTCCAGCTGTTGTGAAACTACAAGTTCCAGCATTCCCTGCCACAGTTTTAGCATTTCCTAATAGCAAAACTGTGGCAGGGCATCCTGGGACTTGTAGTTTCACAATTGCAGGAAATTCACTGGTTGGCCAGTCCTGTCCTAGAGCCTTAAGGTGCGTACACACTGGGCGATTAAAGTGGATGACTGAACGGTAACGATACCGTTATCATTCAGTCGTTCACTTTATCGTCCATTTTTTTACCTAAATGATGAACGATAACGATGAACGATGCGCATTCCCGCAGGTCATTCATCTTTATCGTTCATCGGGCAAAAGTGCAGGCCAAAATGATGATGAAATAATACTAGTACACAACTGCTTACATAAATTCCACATTTCAAGACTTTAATTGTCTCGTCATCAGGTTCCTGATGACGAGATGATTAAAGTCTTGAAATGTGGAATTTATGTAACCAGCTGTGTACTGGCATTATTTCATCCGAGTGCCGCCTTCAATCTATTGTATATGTTGGATCCTCGCCGAGGGATACCTAGGAGGGCACCAGGCATCATTATAATTATTAAGAGGGAGTGCTACTCACCTGCAGTTTTGTGGGTGTATATATATATATATATATATATTATATACACAATCACCCAATACAGGAAAAGCACTTACAGTGAAGTAATTTCGTGCAAAGATTGTTTGAGGAATTTGGTCTTCTCCATACATTAGACCTAATTTTTAAAGCTCATCTATGCAAAAAAAAAAATTTTGGCTACAGTGGTGCTATTGTGGCAATGGGATGGATTTTTCATATACGAGAAAAAAAAATACATAATACAACACAGTATAGTATTTTGACACTTTAAAATCTCCACATTCGTGTATCAGATATATTGCCTGTGTACAGTAGGTCCTTTTAACCGTAGGAGATAGTCTAGATCTGGGGTGGCCAACCCACGGCTCTCGAGCTCCATGCACTTAGTTGTGCTGCAGCTCCTAACAGACAGCAGACCTCGAGGTGGCCATCGCAACTGTGAACTATGACCTCTGATTGCTTCAGAGGCCAGCATTCCCAGTAATGCAGTGCGCAGGTGACTTCACCCGCGTTGTGAGGAGCCTGCACGCATACTGGATCTAGTTAGATCCAGTCAGAGGCAGCTGGAGCCAGCGTGGTCAGGTGAGTACTGGGGGCACTGCATAACGGGCACTACTTTAGGCATAGCCGTAACTAGACTTTTTGGTGCCCTGTGCCAGAAAGAGCATTGGCGCTCCTCCCCCCCCCTTCCTATTTTTCAAATAGGGTCATAAGACGTGCACCCATAAAAGGACCATGGTCTCATGAGGAAGGGCCAGGGAAGAGATAGGGGAGGCCAGGAGATGCTGGGGATAAAAGAAGATGAAGCTGCAAGTGAGAATGATTATAAACAGAAAATTGACAGGACCAAACAGCGCCCCCTGCCCTGTGGTGCCCTGTGCCATGGCAGAGGTCGCACCACCCTAGTTACGGCCCTAACTTTAGGGGGCACTGCATATGGTTCATATGAATTACAGGGGGCACTGCATATGGGACACAATTACAGGGGGCACTGCATGATGGGTACTACTACAGGGGTTACAGCATATGGGGCACAACTACAGGGGGCACTGCATAAGGGGCACTACTGCCTGAGAGCCATTGGGAGGGCTGTCTGAGAGCTGGGGGGATGATGCCTGCTTTCATACTTATGGGGGCATAGTGGGGCTGTTGAGATAACACCGGGGAGGTGGCTAGAGTGACACATGAGTGGTGCTGCAGTGGCATATGGGGGGGGGCTGCAATGACACACGAATGTGGGCTGGAATGGCACTGGAGGGGGCTGGAGTGACACATGGAGGAGCTGAAGTGTGTATTATGTGAATCTTGCTTTTTCAATGTATTTTATGTGGTTTGGGGTTGCAAAATTTATTTTATGTGGATCTGCCTTGTATCATTATATTTGATGTGGATCTGGCTTGTTCCATTATATTTTATGTGGATCTGGCTTGTTCCATTATATTTTATGTGGATCTGGCTCGTTTCATTCTATTTTATGTGGATCTGGCTTATTTCCGTGTATTTTATGTGGATCGGGTTTGTTCAATTATATTTTATGTGAATCTGGCTTGTTTTCATGTATTTTATCTGGATCGGACTTGTATCAGTGTAACGTGGCTTTTTCAATGTTTTCTATATTGCTCTGACTTTGTTTTCTTTTTCAATGAGCTGGGCTCGCCCCCAGCGTGACTAAAAACGGGCGTGTGACACACGGTCATACTCCTTCAATTGTAATAACAAATGCTGGCGCAGAAAATGGGACGTGGTCTTGTGACAGCTAGGCCACACCCCACTTTTGCACGCGTGCTTGCAGGCGTGTGCATGCTATTGGCTCTTTAACTTGACTACAGATATTGTTTGGCTCTTTGCCTCTGACTGGTTGGCTGCCCCTGGTCTGGATAATCACCAACACTTCTATTATGGACTGATCCTCACTAGAATTATATGCATACAAGGCCTGTCATCACACTCCAATGCTCCTAATGAAGATTAGGACATCACCTCTGGTTTAAAATCTGTTTTCTCCTTGTTTTCTCTCTTATTAAGACACCATAAGCATGGAAGAAAGAGAATATATAAACTGTGGTGCAATATTATTTGACTCTATACATATAATTTATTTAAACACAAATGCACACTCACATAATAAAAACATAAAACAGCATCATATAATAGATATTGGTATAAAACATAAAGCCACAACCTGGGAACAAGTTCCACATGATAGGCACCCCTCCAAATGGTGTTGGAAAATAGACACAGGCTAGCTTCATTGCGGAAGGTCCTGAGGGCTGCCTAATGCAATTCAAATTTCAATTCTTTTTCACAACTTGCTACTCAATTAGTATGCAAATTGGCAAGTAATCATTTTCATTCCTTGCCATTCTGCATACTGATTGAGTATTTAGGTGGGAGCCCAGTAAAACAGTAAACAGAGGGAAGGAACCATATCCCTGATGAAGTTAAAGTTCAACGAAACACATTGGTGGTTTTCTGTTGCCATGTGGACATCACCTGGAGACCGTACTCTGTTGCCATGTGGACATCACCTGGAGACCGTACAAGTACTGGATGTCTGCCTGAGAAATCACTACAGTCATTAATGTTTGTTGTTGTCTTGTCTTCCTATATGATAAACATGATTGAAATATTACAAAAAATATATACAAATTTTTGTTTAAATAAAATTCAAAAATAATACATGATGATTACTTAGGCCTTTCTCTGTGCGTGTTTGGTGCTGGGTTCTACTTGGAGACACAAGCGTGACTTTAAGTCCTTGACAACTGAATTGGTGGAGAGAGCCTTATCCTGTAGACTTGTTTCAAATAAGCTTAGTAGTGATAGGGTGATCAATAAAGGAAAAAGGTATTATTTCTAAAATATTTTTTTCCCCTTTTTTAAAAAATTGGCAAAATATAAAATGAAGGTGAGGGTATAAATGCATGTAAAATACTCGCAAAACAAACACTCTTTAAAATAATGCACCATACTTGCCAACTTTCAGGAGTTACGCTAAGGGATATAATGGAGAGTAAGCCCAAATGCGGTGGCAACCTGATTCTTAATGTGCGTTTCGCAGCTTGGGGTGGGGCTAGAATCACGCAAATCATGTCACCATGCTTGTTCCCAGATATTGTAGTAGAATAGGCAAGTATGTGATGCATCTGTTTCATAATTGCATTAACGATATAATTTCCCTGTTTTATAACTGAATGAACCAAAGTGACTATATTAGAATTTGCCAAAGAAATAAAATAACTGTGACTCGGACCTTTTGGTGCTCAAAAACATGATTTTATTAAGACATCTTGCTTCTAATAAGTGCTTGATTACGGATATAGGACAGGAACCAACTGGTTCCAATGACCCCGTTCCCACCTTCTGTGTTTTGAATTCTGCATACTCCACTTAATTGTGTTCACTGTAAGTAAATACAAGTGGCTTAATGGTGCACCCACCACTGATCACCTACCCACAAGTCGAAATGCTGGTTACGAACATGATTGTGTTTGACATGCAGTGTCATTTGCATTTTATTATTGCCAATAGGTTGTGTAGCCTCACAGGAGAAGAAACTGTAGAAAAGCTAAATAGAAGACAAATGTTAGATCTGTTTAACTGCTGTATTAATTTGCTAGCATCCAATTTTACACCTTTTACTACTGTTTCCAGAAACTTCATGAACTCCATAATCAATCTGATACATTTAAGAGTCAATTAGGCAAATAGCTTTAGGCATTGAAAAGTACAAGAAGTAATGTCAGGCAAACATGATGTGAACAAAATTATCGCTTTAAGGAGACAGCTAATACAGTCTTACCCTGCAGCGACATTGTTATTCCTAATAGAATATAAAGCACAATATATATTATGGGTGCTGGTTTTTTTTCACCCCAGAAACATTCAGCGTTCATAACCGTGACATATGTTTATTAAATAAATTAGAGACCTGTTTTAGTTGTACTGTTGTTGTTACATCAAGTTATGTAATAAAAATGTGTGTAAAATGAGCAGACCGAGCCTAGCACTAAAGGCATAGCGTGGAGCCATGGCATCTGGAGCTAGCGCATGCTATGGCGAGGCTTATTCAGCTACAGAAGTGTACTTGGGGAGGGGGCATGGCCAGTAAGTTGAAGTGAAATAAAGAAAAGCAGGGTCACTTTTAGACTGGCTCATGAAGGGTCCCCTGGAGGAATGCAATGGTAGGGGCTCATGATATAGTGCACGTGCCACTGAGTACTCATGGCCAGCAACCTGAGAGGGTTTTGACAGCTCAAGTAGGACATGAAAGTTCATGGAGTGCACAACACTGAAAATCCAGAGGCTATTAAAAATAAGAGGCTGATTAAAGTAAAGTGTCATAGCCTGAAGTCTGCCTATCTTGCGGCTTGTATTCTGGTGTCTGTGTTGCTTTTCTTGTGCAGGGGAGCGGAGTCCATCCACAAAGGAAGCTTGTATTACAATACAAAGTAAATTTGATATGTAATTGCAAGTCTGATATTTTAAGGTCTTATAGTGTAGAAATAAAGACTTTGGGGCCTAGGTATGAAGCCGTTTTGTTACATAAAATTATGCCTGCATCATTTTTTGTACTGAATCTATGTACTAAAAGCACAATACATGGGGGTTTCACAGAAATCTCTGGCAAAGTGCTAAATAGCACTGCAGATTGCAGTCCCCATTATTATCAATGGGGACTATGATCTGACCCCAATGTACTATTATTTATTTATTACCAGTTATTTATATAGCACACACATATTCCGCAGCGCTTTACAGAAAATATTTGGCCATTCACATCAGTTCCTGCCCCTTAGCAGAGCTTACAATCTCTATTCCCTACCACTTGCTGACACAGATACACACTAGGGTTTATTTTTGTTAGGAGCCAATTAACCTACCAGTATATTTTTGGAGTGCGGGAGGAAACCCATGCAAGCACAGGGAGAATATACAAACTCCACACAGTTAGCGCCGAAGTGTGCTATGTTTAGCACCTGTAGTTTACACCATCTTCAGAACTTCTTTCGATCACTCCCCCGCAGTCCCCGGCTATCTCCAGAATCCCCAGCGTCAGTTTTCCCCGGGGAAGTCTTTCATTTCTGTGAAAGACTATTCCTAAATGCCGGGGATATAACTCGCGAGGACAGAGGTTACTGCAACCGCTGTCCCTGTGAGTTCCCCGTAGTACACAGCCGGGATATTTTTAGTAAGAATGAAAATATCCCCGGCGAGTTAGGTACATAAATCGCGGCCGGTCCACGATTATTAGTACATAGACCCCATTATATCAGAATTGCATATAAAAAAATATTTATTGGTTTATGTTTATACAACAACATTTTGATAGTGCTTGTCTAAACCAGTTTATCAAAGGCCAGGGAACTTGAGGTATTATATGTCTATTGAAAAGCTAGAACCTGTTCAAAAACAGGAACATATGTATCATGAACAACCCCTTTGTATTGATATATAACATTTCTTTACTGCAGCTTATCAGGAGCAAGAACACATTTCTTTATTGCAACAATTTAGCAACAAAATATTGTCAGGGCTGCTCCAGTTATTAGAGTTAACTTACCACTTTGCTGGGCCAGTCTTTGAGTTAGGTTGCCAGTTTTGGGCTTTCATTTTCAAGTGGGTAAAAAAAGAATAAACATAAATTAAATGTATCAAAAAATGTAATACATTTAAAAAATATTATATAAAAAAATGGGTATATTTCCAGACGCCAATAATGATATCACAAGCAGCACTCCTATCATCAAATAAAGTTATACCCTAAAATAACTCAAGCAATATAACAATAAACAAAGAGTGTACTTGTGACTAGAGTGCACTATTTATTATGTTTTTTATGACATTGGACATATAAGGGAAAAAGGAGAACCCAGAGATACGGGAACCATCCAGATTGCATATAGGAGGAAAGTATTCGTCTTTTATTATATGTGCATCTTCTTTTTCTTCCTTCTTTGAAGCTGATATCAGCGCACTCTAGTCACAAGTACACTCTTTGTTTATATTTTAAAAATATTGTACAACCATAATACTTGTGGAACACACATTGGGCAAAAAAAATTAAAATCAGAAGATGGAGCTTACCTGTCTCCTCATTCATGTAGCTTCTTACCGGAAGCCAGAAAGACTCCAGCAACTTTGGTAGAAGAGGAGGAGAACGGTAAGGGATGGTGAAGGAGTTAGAAATGGGAGAAGAAAATAGACACACAAAGGAAGAAAAAGACAGGACAGACCCACAAAATGAAAGCAGGCACATGGGGGTGATAGAAACATACGCACAGGGGGAGGGAGGTGAAAAGTATACACATCGCTAAATGGGGAGGGAAGCAATGGAGGAAAAGCAGAGGTCAAGGGAGTATCCAGTGAAGGGTGCAGGATATGCACTGGAAGAGCCATGGGGACCTGCTGCCTCTATATGGAAATAGGCAGCATATGGATTGTTGTGCCTTCTGTTATTGGCCATCCCATCGGGGGACAGTCCTGCCAATCTACTGCTACTATTGGGAAAAAACGCAGGCACCCACTGCCTGCACCTGGATCACCCACTCCCACTACACCCCTGCAAAACTGCATATATTCATGGTATTGGTGTGCTTTATATCTACAGTAGCCCTACATATCGTCAAACTGTCCTGATTTTATTGGAGTGTCCCGATGTCTAATTAGTAAGGACTTTCTAACAGTAGCTAGGACTGAAAAATTGGGATATGTGTTCCGCAATGAGTGGGTGCTGTATGGAAATGGGTGGGTGTTTTTAGGGAATTGAAATGGGGCCTAAGGGTGGCCTAGCACTTCAGAATGATGTGCTGAAAAATAATGCTGATGTTATTAATATATCTACCAAATAGGACTTATAATATGGCAGCAGCTTCAACATTTCTATTTATAGAAGTAAATCTATTACAAAGTGTTGCAGCTTTTCAGTATTTTATATCCTGCTGGTTAATATGACCCTTACTTAAAGTAGCAAATTGCTATTACTTCAGCAGGACTGATAAGAACTAATATTAACTTGGGAAATGCTTTAAAGGTATGCTATAGTTTATCCTGGGGAAACAAGACTGTTTTTTCCTGTTTAACAAATGATTGCTTAGACTAAATGGTGATGCATAACTCATCAACATTGCAATTTAATTGCATTTTATTTCAGTTTGCAGTTTATATTATAAGTACCTGGTGATAATATCACCTTGGGGCCATTCCATGTCAAATCAACACACTTTTTGTTAAAATTTTACCTCACGAGCTCAGATTTTGTTCAGATTTGGAATATGGAGAATATATATGTAGTCTAAGAAAAATTGAAAATTTTATTTAAATATCTCATGCCGTTTCCAAAAAATGTAAAGTTTTCAAAAATCTGTCAAAAACGCACAAGCAGCATACTTTCAAATTGCCATATCAACTCTCCTAATTAAGCTAGAGAGGTCGGAGTGGTGTCATTTCACTGTGTTTTTTATACTCTTTCCTATGATATACAACACAATAGGCTTTGTGAGGAAAAACTTTTCCAAATTAAAACTGAAATTTTTTGATCATGATTATCTCAAAAAGTGCATTGACAAAAAAGTAAAAAAAAAATTCTGGAAATAGTCTATACTAATGTTAAATGTTTGTCAAAATGTATAGGTGGGAGGATAATGGGTTCATAGTTAAAAATAATTTTAAGGAGTAGGCACTACGGTTGAAAAAATCAAGGCCTACTTTTAAATCAAATTATATGACGGAACAACTAAAATTAGCCCAACACTCAATATTTGAATTAAATGTAAGTTCTCTTAATTACTTTTTGTCAATATCTACATGTGAGAATATATAATATAGATATTATATATTCTTACAGATTGTCAAAAAGTAATTTATGAGAATTTACAAAAATTGTAAAAAATGTTGTAGACCTAATTATAATAGTTCCTATATGACTTTATTAACTAAAAACAATGAATAATGCTTGCAAGAAAAAAAAAAAAAAAAAAGTAAAAAAAATTCTGGAAATTATCTATACTAATGTTAAATGTTTGTCAAAATTTATAAGTAGGAGGATAATGAGTTCATAGTTTAAAATAATTTTAATGCAAGGTAGTTTATTCCAAAAAAGCCAGGTGTATTATACGTAGTAATAGGTAATAGTAGATTTGATGGCTTGATTAGTTTAATTATATAAATCAAGTTGAATATAAATATTTGACACTGTATTAGTCAGTCAACAATGTTAGCTGAAGATAGTTTGATAATGCCTCAGTGATTTTTAAAGTGTCATCAGGAGGTAGTTGTTCCTGGTGCTTTGGATTTCCTTGAGCATTATCCGTGATTCTCCTACCTGTATGGCAAACAGCAGCTAGTGGTCTGCTATTAGCTCACAAGAACAATGATTCATGAGCATGATTCATAAACAATGCATTAACATTATCAAAGATCATTATTTATTTTCTTGCAAGCATTATTCATTGTTTTTAGTTAATAAAGTTATATAGGAACTATTATAATTAGGCCTACAACATTTTTTACAATTTTTGTAAATTCTCATAAATTACTTTTTGACAATCTGTGAGAATATATAATATCTATACTATATATTCTCACATGTAGATATTGATAAAAAATAATTAAGAGAATTTACATTTGATTCAAATATTGAGTGTTGGGCTAATTTTAGTTGTTTCCTCACATAATTTGATTTAAAAGTAGGCCTTGATATTTTTCAACCGTAGTGCCTACTCCTTAAAATTATTTTTAACTATGTACCCATTATCCTCCCACTTATACATTTTGACAAACATTTAACATTAGTATAGACTATTTCCAGAATTTTTTTTTACTTTTTTGTCAATGCACTTTTTGAGATAATCATGATCAAAAAATTTCAGTTTTAATTTGGAAAAGTTTTTCCTCGCAAAGCCTATTGTGTTGTATATCATAGGAAAGGGTATAAAAAACACAGTAAAATGACACCACTCCCACCTCTCTAGCTTAATTAGGATAGCTGATATGGCGATTTGAAAATATGCTGTTTGTGCATTTTTGACAAATTTTTGAAAACTTTACATATTTTGGAAACGGCATGAGATATTTAAATTTTTGTATTTTTCTTCGACTACATATATACTCTCCATATACCAAATTTGAACAAAATCTGAGCTGGTGAGGTAAAATTTTAACAAAAAGTGTGTTGATTTGACATGGAATGGCCCCAAGGTGATATTATCACCAGGTACTTTAATATAAATTGCAAACTGAAATAAAATGCAATTAAATGCAATGTTGATGAGTTATGCATCACTATTCAGTCTAAGCTATCATTTGTAAAACAACAGGAAAAAACAGTCTTGTTTCCCCAGGATAAACTATAGCATACCTTTAAAGCATTTCCCAAGTTAATATTAATTCACTAATTAATTTACACAGTAAAATGACACCACTCCCACCTCTCTAGCTTAATTGGGAGAGCTGCTATAGTGATTTGAAAATATACTGGTTGTGCGTTTTTGACAGTTTTTTTAAACTTTACATATTTTGGAAACGGCATGAGATATTTAAATAAAATGTTGTATTTTACTTAGACTACATATATACTCTCCATATACCAAATTTGAACAAAATCTGAGCTGGTGAGGTAAAATTTTATCAAAAAGTGTGTTGATTTGACTTGGAATGGCCCCAAGGTGATATTATCACCAGGTACTTCTAATATAAATCGCAAACTGAAATCAAATGCTATCAAAATCTGAGCTGGTGAGGTAAAATCAGTGTGTTGCTTTGACACGGAATGACCCCTTGCAAAAAAATGTGTTAAGGTGCGTACACACAACGATTTTTTGAACGTTTTAACTATAACGACATTGTTATCGTTCAAAAAATCGTTCAGTGTAAAACGATGAACGATTATCGTTCATGCGTGTTCACGTTTGTCAATTTGTTGTTCAGTCAGACTGGCCAACTGAACGGTTTTCAATAGAAGTTGCAACATTTTTCCTTCAACACAGAAAATCGTTTATTATGTAAAGTAAAACCAACTACTTTGTAAAACTATTTTCGTTCACTTTTTCAAGGGAAAAACTGAACGAAAATCGTTCAACACTGACATCGTTGTGTGTGTACGCACCTTAATGCTTTAAAATAAAAGCTATTGGAAACATTTTGTTGTATAAAATAGATTTTATTTGTAATTTGTTGCAGCAAATGTTATTCTTCCTGTTAAAACATTTTTATTACAAATTTTAAAATACATTTGTTCTGAAAGCTTCCGGCATTTGCACCAGCATTTAGTGATGTTTACATGACACTTTTAGCTGTCATCAGTAACTTTGGTATACTACTGGCATTCAGAGATGTCAAATTAGAGGGAACGTAAAAGGAGCAACAAGGCATACTTTTTCAGTAGCCCATTGTATTATTATTCAGGAAATTGTAGTAGTGTTTTCCCTTTTGAGAAACACCTTTTTAGTTCAGATGGAATCATTTATTCAGGCTCTTAGAAAACTTTGGACTCTCATAAAGGATCTTAAGTAAGCAGAAAGACAAAGACAGACTGCATTATGTAATCCTACAGCTTTCCAAAGCAGAGTGAAATGTAGCCTTGATGTACATGCTATACTGTGAGGAAGTGTCCACTGTATTATTCAACACCAAGGCACTGTTTGTAGGATGTTTAAGATACTTTTATTGATTCTTGTGATTCACATTTATATACTGAATATACTAGTATGTTCTAATCAATTTGGTGTGCTTTAAAGCTTCCTGGACTCTCTTCAGCCAAGGAGTTACACCCTCCTCCACAACAGGAACACAACTTACAATATACAGTACTGTGCAAAAGTTTTAGGCAGGTGTGAAAAAAATGCTGCAAATTAAGAATGCTTTCAAAAATAGAAGTGTTAATAGTTTATTTTTATCAATTAACAGAATTCAAAGTGAATGAACAGAAGATAAATCTAAATCAAATCAATATTTGGTGTGAGCACCCTTTGCCTTCAAAACAGCATCAATTCTTCAATTCTTCTAGGTTTTTGAAGGAACTCGGCAGGAAGGTTTTTCCAAACATCTTGGAGAACTAACCTCAGATCTTCTGTGGATGTAGGCTTGTGCAAATATTTCCATCTCTTCATGTAATCCCAGAAAGACTTAATGATTGTGAGATCAGGACTCTGTGGGGGCCTTATCATCGCTTCCAGGACTACTTGTTCTTTTTTACGCTGAAGATAGTTCTTAATGACTTTAGCTGTATGTTTGGGGCCATTGTCCTGCTGTAGAATAATGTGTATGTGTGTGTGTGTATATATATATATATATATATATATACTGTGTGTGTGTATGTATATATATATATATACTGTGTGTGTATATATATATATATATACATATATATATATATATACACAGTCAGGTGCATAAATATTGGGACATTGACAGAATTTTCATATTTTGGCCTCTATTCACCACCACAATGGCTTTGAAATGAAACAAACAAGATGTGCTTTAACTGCAGACTTTCAGATTAAATTTGAGGGTAATTACATCCAAATCAGGTGAACGGTGTAGGAATTACAACGGTTTCTATATGTGCCTCCCACTTTTTAAGGGGCCAAAAGTAATGGGACTATCAACTCAAAAGCTATTTCATGGACAGGTGTGGGCTATTCCCTCTTTATGTCATTATCAATTAAGCAGGTAAAAGGTCTGGAGTTGATTCTAGGTGTGACATTTGCATTTGGAATCAGTTGCTGTCGACTCTCAATATGAGGTCCAAAGAGCTGTCACTATCAGTGAAGCAAGCCATCATTAGGCTGAAAAATCCAAACAAACCCTTCAGAGAGATAGCAAAAACAATAGGTGTGGCCAAATCAACTGTTTGGAACATTCTTAAAAAGAAAGAATGCATCGGAGAGCTCAGCAACACCAAAAGACCCGGAAGACCACGGAAAACAACTGTGGTGGATGACAGAAGAATTATTTCCCTGGTGAAGAAAAACCCCTTCACAACAGTTGGCCAAATCAAGAACACTCTCCAGGAGGTAGATGTATATGTGTCAAAGTCAACAATCAAGAGAACACTTTACAAGAGTGAATATAGAGGGTTCACCACAAGATGTAAAATATTGGTGAGCCTCAAAAACAGGAAGACCAGATTAGAGTTTGCCAAACAACATCTAAAAAAGTCATTACAGTTCTGGAATAACATCCTATGGACAGATGAGACAAAGATCAACTTGTACCAGAGTGATGGGAAGAGAAGAGTATGGAGAAGGAAAGGAACTGCTCGTGATCCAAAACATACCACCTCATCAGTGAAGCATGGTGGTGGTAGTGTCATGGCGTGGGCATGTATGGCTGCCAATGGAACTGGTTCCCTTGTATTTATTGATGATGTGACTGCTGACAAAAGCAGCAGAATGAATTCTAAAGTGTTTCGGGCAATATTATATGCTCATATTCAGTCAAATGCTTCAGAACTCATTGGACGGCGCTTCACAGTGCAGATGGACAATGACCCAAAGCATACTGCAAAAGCAACCAAAGAGTTTTTTAAGGCTAAAAGGTGGAATGTTATGCAATGGCTAAGTCAATCCCCTGACCTGAATCGATTGAGCATGCATTTCACTTGATGAAGACAAAACTGAAGGGAAAATGCACCAAGAACAAGCAGGAACTGAAGACATTTGCAGTAGAGGCCTAGCAGAGCATCACCAGGGATGAAACCCAGCGCCTGGTGATGTCTATGCGTTCCAGACGTAAGGCTGTAATTGCCTGCAAAGGATTTGCAACAAAGTATTAAAAAGTGAAAGTTAGATTTACAATTGTTTAGTTTGTCCCATTACTTTTGGCCCCTTAAAAAGTGGGAGGCAGATATAGAAACCGTTGTAATTCCTACACCGTTCACCTAATTTGGATGTAATTACCCTCAAATTAAATCTGAAAGTCTGCAGTTAAAGCACATCTTGTTTGTTTCATTTCAAAGCCATTGTGGTGGTGAGTAGAGGCCAAAATATGAAAATTCTGTCAATTTCCCAATATTTATGCACCTGACTGTGTGTGTGTGTGTGTGTGTGTGTGTGTATATATATATATATAATCCAAATACTCGGCACTGGGCTAAACAAATATCAACTGTTGCCGGTGCCTTTCTTCATAAATAACAAGTATGCATGCAGTTGGCGGCACTCAAGCAAAAATAAGAAATAAACACACGGAGTATCCGTATAAGATCAACGTTTCAATTCATAAAATGAATGATGGCGGGTAAAATAAGTATTGAGCACCAACTTTTTTCTCAGTATATATTTATTTGTAATGCGGCTATTGTAATGAAATGTTCACCAAATGTCAGCAACAGCCCATACAATCCACACATGCAAAGAAATTAAACCGTAGATGTCCATAAAATAAGTTATGTGTAATAATGTGAAATGACACAGGGAAAAAGTATTGAACACGCTTGCTGAAATTTATTTAATACTTCGTGCAAAAGCCTTTCAAGACGCCTCCTGTATGGAGAAACTAGTCGCATGCGTTGCTCAGGTGTGATTTTGGCCCATTCTTTCAACCAGGCTTCAAATCTTGAAGGTTCCGTGGGCCTCTTCTATGAACTCTAATCTTTAGTTCTTTCCATAGATGGTGTGTATTATGGCATCCAAAAAGTTACATTTTGGTTTCATCTGATCAGACTATATTTTCCCAGTATTTCACAGGCTTGTCCATAAGTTGTGCAGCAAATTTTAAACGAGCTTCAACATGCTTTTTCTTCAGCAATGGAGTCTTGCGCGGTGAGCATGCATACAGGTCGTGGTGGTTGAGTGCATTACGTATTGCTTTCTTTGAAACAATTGTACCTGCTAATTCCAGGTCTTTATGAAGCTCTCAAGTGGTCCTTGGCTATTGGACAACTCTTCTGATAATTATTTTCACTCCTCTGTGAGAAATTTTGCGAGGAGCACCTGGTCGTGGCCAGTTTATGGTGAAATGATGTTCTTTCCACTTCCAGATTATGGCCCCAACAGTGCTCACTGGAACATTCAGAAGTTTAGAAATCCTTCTGTAACCAATGCCATCAGTATGTTTTGCAACAATAAGGTAGCAAAGGTCTTGAGAGAGCTCTTTGCTTTTACCCATCATGAGATGTTTCTTGTATAACACCTTATTAATGAGACACCTTTTTATAGGCCATCAGTTGGGACTGAACAAGCTTATATTGATTTGCACTTACAAGGGGCAGGGTTGCTTTCTAACTACTGATAGATTTCAGCTGGTGTCTTGGCTTTCCATGCCTTTTTGCACTTACCTGTTTTTCCCATACATTTTCCCTGTTTAATTTCCCATTATTACACATATCTTAATTTATGGACATCTATGGTTTGATTTCTTTGCATGTGTGGATTGCATGGGTTGTTACTTACATTTGGTGCAAATTTTATTACAACTGCCCCAAATCATATATATTTACTGAGAAAAATGTTGATGTGTTCAATACTTATATTACACGCTATATATATATATATATATATATATATATATATATATATACAGCGTGTAAAATGTGTGTAGATATATATATATTATAAAAAATCAGAGGAGGCAGCACTTAAACGACCACACAGAAACAAATAGTTTCCAACATTACAGAACAATAGTTCTTTCTTCAAGGATTGAAGAAAGAGCTATTGTTGTGAAACGTTGAAACCTTTACCTATTTATTTTTGTGTGGTCTTTTGAGGGCCAACGCCTCTGGGACCAGTATTTTGACCGCCCCTTTAGAAGGCACCAGGCAAAGTACATGCTTTATCATAAGGAGAGTGCCAACACCTGATATGATTTTTTATTTTATTTATATAGATAGCTTACTGTAAAATTTAAGGATAATGTGGTTCCATGCCCATATAAAAGCACAACTCTGCAGTCCGAGCATGTTTATGCGGACACTTCTCAATGGCGTCTATTAGCCTTATTATGTTTCACAATATGATTGCATTATCTCTTACTTATGTCTTGTATAATACAAATATAATTGGTTGTGAAAAATTAAATCAAAGATTGTAAATAATGTTATTACCATTGTATTAAATTATATTTTTCTTTGTTTATTTTTTTTGTTTAATTGTGACATATATATATTTTTTTCAATGAAAAGAAGTAAATGTCAGACAGTTGTGAGGGGATTCTTTCTTTGATGAGCTGCATGTATATGGTGTAGGGGCTTGGGTGAGGCACACTTGCTTACTCTCTCATAGCATGCAGTATACTCATGAATTTCGGGGAGTTCTTCCAGGCACATAGGAGACCAGAAAACCCTCTTGTATCCCACCCACTGCCCTAGTGAAGTGGGTGTGTGCTTGATCACATGATTTACAGTGGAACATGATTAGTTGTGCATTGCCATAAAAAACTTACTCCCCATGGAGTGATACTGCGCTTTATGCCATGATAGGCGGAGCTAAGATTATTTAGTCTGCGCTACCACACTTTCTGCACTTAACCCTTGAACCTCCCATCCAGGTATAGGGTGAGGTAGTGTGCAGAAGTAGTTCTAGCTCTGTTGTGGACACTGAGCTTTGGGTGCCATGAGTCTGGAAGAGGAAAGAGATAAAGTGGAGAAACTGAAGGCGTATTTTTTTTAGTAATTTTCTGGCATAGATTATTTATGTCTTAAAATGGCTACAATAATAAATTATACTGCCATCTTTCACTAGTCATGTCAGAGATAGGATACATTCCACAGTTTGTCTATACTGCTCATGTACACTGAAGTGCCAAAAGTCATGGGATAGATGCCTAGTGCCGTGTAGGAGCCCCTCTACCCTGGTGAAGTGCAGCAACTGGACGTGGCATCGATTCTACAAGGGGACGGAAGACCTCTGGAAAGATTTTGACACATGCCGTCTACATAGCTTCCCACAGCTGTGATATTTGTAGGTGCCGGCTCTTGGGTGAGAATGTACCTCTCCATCACGTCCCATAAATGCTCGATCGGGTACATGTCGAGCGAACATGGTGGCCACACTGTCGATGACACAATGCTTTAACCTGCTGGAATATTTAATTGTTGTGGGGGTACATGAAGTCCCATGAAGAGCTGTATATGGTCATCAAGCAATACAACGTAGTGGTTACCGGTCAATGACGTATTCAGGTGGATCCAGCCAATGCCATATGTATACGCCCTGTCACTTCAGTGTGTTATATGAAGATTAACATACAAGATTAAAATAAGATTTGACCAGTATATTGTTCCTTTTTTTTAATGGACTAGGTGAGTTATAGATCACCTTTTATCATAAGTAAGTTTCCCTTTGCTGTAAGTATTACTGTTCATGTTTTGTAATCCGATTAAAGTGTAATTCTCCAGGAGATGTAGACCAAGCCTCACCCAGTCTGTCAGTACTGAAAAGCATCAGTTTGAGGGAAACTCCCTCTGTTTTCACTAGGCTTCTTTGGCAGAAAATTGCCTGCATGGCTGCATCACTGTTTATTCTGTCTGACTCCTACAATTCTCATATTAATGTTATATAATGATTCAAGGCTTGTCACTCAGATCAAGCTTCATAGCACTGTGTCTTCAGGCAAGGTCAATCAATGACAGTTTACTTTCTGCAGAAACTAACTCAGGGAATGATATTTCTTCACTTCCTAGCTCAATATTTGAATCCATCTCAGCCTCTTGTAACTTTGAAGTTAAAGCTGATCTCAATCACCATACTGTTCTTATATCTGACTTAGGACCGTATTCAATTTGGAGCGAAAAGCCGTTCTCTGTGAAACTTTTTCACCGATGACGTAATTTTCGCCGATTCCACTTATCCCCGTATTCAATTTGTCCGACTTTTCGCCGGTGCGAAAATTTTGCGCCTTGTAACCAGCGGAAAAGATTAGTCAATGAATACCCGCCGTAAAAAAATGTAGAATTGGGGTGCAAACTTGCGGCAACCACCCTGCACCCTTTGGACCCCCCCCTTGACGCTAACTGCGTAAAAAAAGCTGAAAAAAACAAAGGACACCCCAAAAAAAGCACTTTGAAAATGTGGGTGAAAAAGTTCAAAGTGGGGGTACAAATTCAAAACCTAGCGAAATAGCCTTTCGGGGGGTCTGCAAGTATGGGTGAGGTTTTTTTGGATTACAGGTGTTTGCTGAAGGTGCGTTTTTGGCGCTTTTTAATGCTTGACTTTAGCAATTTTAAAATATGCTTGCACCCATTTTCATGTACCCCAAATTTGATAGGACAACTTATTTTCCTCCCAAAAAAGTGGCTAAATGCTATTTTTTACCACTGTCCAAAAGACGCTAGATAGCACCTATTGAGACCATTCAAAGACCTCAAATAAATTTTTCAGGGCTATTCGGGGGTACCCATAGTGAACCCCCATGTCAGCATCTTTTGAGGGGTGTTAGGCTGATTTGTAAAACTATAATATAATAAAAATAAAACCATTTGTACACATTTATTAAAACCTGTATATTTAGTGAATGAATTATACAATGTTGACTTAGCATACACATATTTTTAAGTGCATTAGTCTTCAATATGTCAATTGATTTGCGTGCTTGCTATAAAAAATAACTTGAGCATTTGGAACTGGTGCATAAAATGTGATGTGAATAATATAAGTTATTCTAATGGCATGTAATTGAGTGTGTTAAATCTCTCAATAGTCCATTATATTTCAGCGGCTCACTTGAGATCTTACATGTATACTTACATTTACACATTCCATATGGGGAAACTTTAAATTAATAGGCAAAGTGTGTCTGCCTTGGCTTAAGGAGAGCCTGTAGCAATATAAAGACACTCTTTATCCCCTCCTTCCCTCAGAGAAGCAGGGATTGGGAAAGCAGTGTAGAAACAGAGATAATTTGTTAACTTGCTTCCCTCGGATACATTTCCATAGTGACAGAGCCTGAATACGCACAACAGATATGTATTAACTATGCGGCTGGAATGGTTTGCAACAGATTATATGAAATAGTGATCTGGTGTGCTAGGGGTTTGGAAATAAGACATCAAAGACAGGGATCACATTTGTCCCATGCCTGTAACCTGCTGAATGCTGCAAGTATTTACACTGCTGCTCTGAAGTAAGAATCATTGTCATTCTTTTTTTAAAACCTACTTGTAAACTGGTTATATATTGATCTAAATATTTGTATATATTTGTCATTTACACCCACCCACACATATACTGTATACATATGCTATATATATGTGTATATATATATATATATATATATATATACATACAGGTTACACATTAATCAATATGGCAGATATCCTCCATGTTACGTCAGGTGGGTAAAGTGAAAGGCTATGGGGCTGGTCTGAGTCGCACAGATCGTTTCATGAAAAAGAACATTTCAAAGTGTGAACTGGGCAGTGGCAGAGTGAACACACATTACCACTCTGACTTGTGGGAGTGTCGTGGACATGAATGAAAAGCTCTGTGCGTTTCTGAGTTGTGCGTATGGTGAAGGGAAGCCTCATTCAGACTTGAGTGTAAATACTAATAATGACTGTTGCAGCGGCTGGCGTAAAATCTATGGACAGTACGGGTTTCCGCTTGCACACGGAAACACCACAGTATTAGTTGAACGGATATATTAGCATAAAGTAGGATATCCGGCTTCAGCGGCTGCCTGTAACTACAGCAATTTTGCATGCGTCTCAGAATTAGACCCTAAGTTATCACTCCATGTCCAGTTTTTAAGTACGACTTCCAGACTTCTAAGTGACCCAATGTAGGGATCTCAGCAACCCAGCTCTGCTAGCAGTGCAATAGCTACTAGTCCTGGTGGTGACAACAAGGAACAGTTCAAAGCTGATATTAATTGGTTAAAAAAACATTTTCTGTAAAGAGTAGCTGCATAAAATGTCAGCGCTATGTAAATAAAGGTTAAATCAACACAAATTGGCTTTGTCCGATTCTTTTACAGGTCTTGGTTGGACAGAGCCCAGCTGATTTGCACTGTTAGTGTGAAACACTGTTTCTCCCAGTTGGACTGGGACTCTCCCAGTTCTGATGGTTGGAGGTAGCAGCACTTTCTGAAAGGCATGTAGTTTATAGACTGGCGGACTAAATTGCGCCGTTCTATAGACCGAGAGCAGAAGCCCGACAAGAGACTTAAGATAGGCGTTGAAATACCATTTTCAGGGC
The DNA here is from genome assembly GCA_031769625.1 of Taudactylus pleione. NCBI lineage: Eukaryota > Metazoa > Chordata > Amphibia > Anura > Myobatrachidae > Taudactylus > Taudactylus pleione. The sequence goes on from JAUIMM010000039.1 coordinate 813,427, forward strand.
CAGATTAATGCTTATAGGAGCCCCGGGGCAACTTAGTTGTGGGGGCCCCATCAATAAAATTGCCTCACGCAGCGTCTACTATTCCCCTTAAGCCGGGTACACACTAGACCAGTGTTGGCTAACCTTGACACTCCAGCTGTTGTGGAACTATATATCCCAGCATGCCCTGCCACAGTTTTAGCATGCCCTAATAGCAAAACTGTAGCAGTGCATGCTGGGTTATGTAGTTCCATAACAGTTGGAGTGTCAAGGTTAGCCAACACTGCACTAGACGATATGACGTCCGATCTGGCGGATTGGACAACATATCGTACACATCGGCAAGTGTGTACCCACTATGTTGCTGACGTCCCCCGTCGGACCTGCAAGCAGGTCCAACGAGCAATATCATCAGCGGGGCCAAGCTGTTGCACCGTCGCTCCCGACATGAGCAAGTGTGTATGCACTTGCACATGCCGGCACCCGCCGCATGAGACATTGCACTGGGTACACAACATTTAGTGTGTACCCAGCTTTACCTTCTCTGGACTCTCCACTGACTGGCAAAGTCGCAGCATACTACATCATGTCCGTGACACTGCTGGGAACTGACTCCTGGCAGCATAACGGCCGTGGTCTAAAATACTGCCAGGGAAAAATGCAGGATTTTGAGTGGGGAATATAAATATATAGATAGGATAGATATATATAGAGATAATTTGTTAGATAGAGATATATTTATAGCTAGAGAAAGATAGAGATATAGACAGATAGAGATATATATAAATTAAATTAGTGGTGCAGACTTCATTGTGTGGAAATGGATTATGCCTTCTACATGTGAAAAACTGTAAGCCATCCCGTCTGAAGTGTGGCAAGGACAAGCTTTCGATTTAGATAAGAGAAATTATAGCTACATATACAAAATTATTATATACACACACACACACACACACACACACACACACACACACACACACACACACACACACACACACACAGTATAGACAGAGAGAGGGGTGGAAGAGAGGGGAAAGAGGGACAGGGAAAATAGAGAGAGAGGGATGGAGGAGAGGGACAGAGAGAGAGTAAGGGAATAGAGGGAGAGGAAGGAAGGGACAGAGGGGGAGAGCGAGAGAAGGAAGGAGCAGGAGAGAGAGGGGACTGAGAGCCCGCACACATACCTGTTGCAGCTGCAGGAGCCATCAGCTTTCTTATGGGGGTGGGTACTTCACTACATTAGGCCCCACCCCCTACACATGTATCCGCGAATCGCGGCGCTATGTCAACAAGGGGGCGGGGCTTCTAGAGGCAGCTACTAGAGGTCCGTCAAGCAGTGTGCTGTCTGTGTGATTCTGCCGGGAGATGGCCAGGGTAAGTGGCCAGCTTCCGGTCAATATCTGCGGCAGTGAGACCCCTGGACGACTGCCCCGTCCTGCTCCTATAATCCAGCCCTGACCGTTGCCTATCTTTATCCCAACGCCGGAATGCCGAAGCATGCCGGACCGATCGAGGGATAGGTTTAGGGTACAGGGGGAGTGTTATTTTTAGGCACCCCTAGGGGGAGACTTAGGGGTAGGCACCCCTAAGGGAGGATTAGGGTTAGGGGGGTGGCGAAGGGTAGGGTTGGGGTACTTACATGCTCCATCGGTATTCTCCTCTGTCAGGCTACTGGTTTTGGCATTTCATTGCAGCGGCTATTGAGGATTTCATACCCAACCCGTCTGAAATATATGCTAGGGGTGGAATTATGATTTAATTGCAAATGTTGCTTGTTAACCTTTCTGACAATTAAGCAAATGCGTCTATGTGAAGTGTAAAATAAAGATGTTTGAAACTGCTGAAAGTAGCTCTCGAACCAGTTTGTTAAATTAAAGGTCGAAAAAATTGCAAATTGAAAGATTTCAGCTACATTTCAGTAAGAATGGACAGGTATTGACGTGTCTGAGTTTGAACTGGCTTAAACATTTAAAGGTGCCTATAAACAGTGCGATATAGCAGCCGATCCGATGGATTGGTACGATATCACTGCTATATTGTACCGTGTGTGGGCATGATATTGGCCAGTAGGCGCTCCCGTGGGGTCATACATCACTCCTCCAGATCTTACTGCATGTTCACTTGATCTAGGGATGCGAAGTACGATCACATGCAGCTCTATGTTGGTGGGGAAGGGGAGTGCCGACATATCGTGCGGTTGGCCATCCAGTCGCTCTGTGTGTAGGGACCGCCCAATATGTCGGCCGTTGGATCGCAGGTCGCGTCGCAAAGTGCATATCGCACCGTGTAGGGGCACCCTTAGAGTGTAAATACTACAAATAAGTGCCCATTTTTTTTATTAAATGATAAACATCAAACTTTTAACGTTCACTGTTAAAATAAAAAAGTTGTTACAGATAGTATAAAATGTATCCATTTCAGTCCTACAGGTAACATTGGCTTACATTTTTAATTTTACCGGGAACAAGTTCAAGGCTTTCAATCTGACCACATTCCATTACATTTCGTAATCGATCTTTTCTAGTGGTGAACATATGAGGCTAAAAATCCTTGTTTTATTAAAGTATATACACAAATATAGTTAAATGCAGGAGAACAAATGTATTCTCTATGTGCCAGGCGCAGCAGCTACTAGATGAAGGCCTGACATAAGGAATTGTTACTTTTACAGTGACTGTCTTATTATTGATAGACATGCAACCCACACACTGTTGATTGTGCTCTTCTCTGCGGTGTGTTTGTTACCTAATAGACTGCAGAGCATCCACTGAAATCTATAAAGTTTGTGTTCTCTGTGCACTGCCTTCTCCTTTCTCTATCCATTAATAAGTCATCTAAGCATTAGCCACAGTGGCACTGGGACCCTTCATAGATCGGTATGCTTGAAGATGTGAATAAGGCAGAAATCATGTTGGATGTATTTAAAACACTTGTTGAATGTACTATCGCATGCAAGTATGGAAACACGCGTTCCTTTTATTAGTGGAGAATAAAAACTAAAGCACTGGTTAACATTTCTTTTTAGAAACAAAATCTCTGGTGCAAGTATCTTTCATAACTGCAATTACATGTGTCAACATAATTGACTTAATTCATACAGGCTGCATTTGCTAACTTGAAATATATATCCTATTAATTGCAGTGGCAAAGAGATCTTCCTTTAGCATGTAATAGTTAGCGGCACACTCAGTACACACTGATGTTAAAACTATGCTACATACAAGTTGTGAAATCACTGCAGCAAATGAGACTGTAAAGTGCTTTTTATTAAACGTTTCTTGATCTCTCAGTGCACCAACCCAGTTGAAATTTCACATTCATGTCAAAGAGACCGCGTTTGGGGTTAATGAATGAGAGAATATCTGCCTGTGTTATTACAACCACTGTCAAAAAATAAACTGTACTAATCTAAGCAAACAAATGCAAGGTGGTTTATATGCATTGGTACTTGCATTTTAATAGATGATAAAAAAATACATTGCCAACACCAGTGTCTACATACTGTAGCCTAAAGGTCGATATGTTGCCAACAACATTTATAGTAACAGCTTTTTAATGTTTCAGTTTGAAATGATGTTGTACAGTCATGCTTGCCCTGAATTATTTTGAGATTTCCCGACAAGGTATGTTTTTCTCTTGTTTGATATAACGCTTGTGAACCTAAAGTTGGTTGGTATACTTTTACTTGTGGCTGTAGCTCTGCAAACATTTTTAGCTCTCCTAGCTATATATAGGTCTATGAATGGCTGGTTTTAAATTCCAGATGCAGACTTCAGTATGTAATTCCTTTTATCTTTTTGACATTGATTCAGTGTGTTTCTAGGAAGGGACTGTATTTAAAATGGCATATAGCAATTTGGCATTTCTATATGATACAAGATGCTAGCTTTGAGTTGTAATTTATTTCTAGAAGGAAAAATAACAATACTTAATGCAGACCCAAACCAATAAAACATGTCTTGTAAAATGTTAATTGCACATAATCCTGACAATTACTTTAAACAAGAAATATGTTTGAATGAAGCTATTTTATAATCAAAATATATTTTACATAAATTACTTTCTCAGCAGTGATTGTTATTGCTTTCTAATGCCACCCATACATTTTACCAGTAGGTAATGCTGTGTTTTTCACCATGCTTGTCACCATTCACAATTAGAGAATCAATAGGCCACAATCCATCAAAAATAAATATGCAATTTTCAGGAGGCCATGTTCCCCTTTTCTAACAGTCCACAGTCCTTTTACACAGAAATCATATGTGTCCTGTGAATAATTGCAACTGCAGGTATGCCATTAGTGTTTATCAGGTATACTTAATTTTACCTCTGCAGACTAAACCAGAGGTTCCCAAACTCTGCCCTTACAGACCAGGTTTTAAGGATGTCTATGCTTGAGCACAGGCGACTCAATTAGAACCTCAATCAATTTGATTTAACCGTCTTGACTCAAGCATGGATATCCTTAAAACCTGGACTGTAATGGCGGAGTTTGGGAAACTCTGGATTAAATAGTAGAAAGCACCTCAGAACCGGATTAGCAAGAAGACACTAAGGCCTAGAGATCCACTGTGGGGCCTAAAGTACTTTAAATTTTGGCAAATGGGGGGGACAAGAGGACACCAAAGCAATATCATGTCACTATGGGGTTATATTTTGGCTCTGTAGCTCCCATACACATTAGTAAGCATACATTAAGAATGCATTAAAGGAAATATTTTTTAAAAAAAGAAGCCAAAGCAGCAATACATACTGCATTACCTTATCTTTTTCTTTTTGGATTGTTATCATAACTATCCCCCTTAAAAAAATCAACAAATATACTTTTTGTGTGTGTGTATGAATAGCATTAACAAATAGGCTTCAAAAAGGGCTGTAGCCGTGAGCTCTCTCGATATGAAACTTCCACTTTAGAACAGTGTATACTTTAGAGGCTTTATTGAGCACATTTTTTATTACCAGAAATTGCAGTGGGGCTCGTGATTGGCATCCTGGGCAGTGTACTCTACCTGGGACTGCAACTTTATACTAAAAAAGTACAAATGTAAACCAATAGTTATCATTTCGACTTTTGGATTCTTTAAAGTACGTTGTACAGGACCAAACAAAACTGATTAGTTGCTTTAGGTTACTGTACATCTGCATCATGCAAATAAATGTCTTTTCTCTATGTCAGTATTTTGTAGCTGGTTTTTAAATTTTAATGGGGCTTAACTTGTTATTTAGTCAGAAATGATTCATTATTAAATGTGAATTTATGATATTTTATATGAATACATGTGTTACAGTTTCTGCTCACTCTTCATTGTTTTCAATTTATGTAATCATGCTTTTCTTTTTTTTGTAGCATTTTAAATCCTTTATGTTCTGATTTAGGCTACTGTCTTAAACATTAGCTAAATTAAACTATTACTTATGGATCTTATGTTTTTAGGCACTTCATACCAGACTGGCACTCCTTAATCAATGCCATGTTAGAGAATAGCACAGCAGAATATATTACAAGGTTTATGCTATTCATAATAGAATGTCTGTTTGGTGTGAGGTACCTCCGGTGGACAAACAAAACTGTTTTTTTTTTTTTAAATAAAATAAATGTAATAGCTTACAGACGTACGATCAAGTTGAATTTATGGGTGAGAAAACTTTAAGTGAACTGTGACAAATCTGTTATACTAGTAGTTCTAGACTAATAACTGCACGTTTAAGCCAGGATACTGTTTAGTTTAGCAATGTTTCTTAGGAGAGTAGACTTTAGGTCTCAGATTTCACATTGTGAATGTACCATGTAACCACACAACAAAATAGCTCTATAACTTTCACCTCACACACACAAAGCTCATTGTGAACTAAAACTACATGTGTGCAATTACGCATATAAAATATCTCATTGAAGGCATGGTCTTCAATTTTTAGTACATTGTTACTAAAAATATATTTTGCTTTAAAAAGGTGTGATGGTATTAGAGAGAGACTCACTCACATACCATCATATTGGTTGAACAGTCGCTAGATGAAATGTTTGTGTTGTGAAAGTACATGTCATTATCAGCTAATATATTGTAATATCCTCAGCTTTACATATAAGTTTTATCAATTTTGAGACAAATAGACAACTGTATGATAGAATTTTAAAAGCCGGGTTATCACAGAAGACTAAAATTGTAGATATCAGAGCACAGTTTCATAGAAGGAAAGTCATCAAGTTAGACCACTTTTGGGATCTGTAAGGTTAGGAGATGTTACTTGCTTGTCCAGGCCGGTTCTGTTACTACAGGTCATATAGGCTCATATTTTGTGACAATTTATTGGGGTTCGGGAGCCGCCGCTGGCCCGGAGCAGGTAATGCTTGCTGCTGAAGTTTGGCAGGAACTTATTGGCTGAGGCTCTCAGCCAAATCAGCCTGATTCTTATTGGCTGCTGCTGTCACACATGTGACAGCCGTGGCCTTAGCCTCGGCTTCAGCGCAGCTAACCAGTAAGAATCAGTCTAATGCTGACTGCTTCTGGACGTCCACTGTGATCTATCGGTCGAACACAATTGATGCATTGGTCATCCCTGCCCTAGAGAGTATGATAATCTCCCTGAAGCTGGGAGGTGTGCTGCAATAAACTTTTTGCTTTGTGGCAATTGACTGTGTGGTTTCAATGCAGTATTGGCACAAGGGGATAGCCCTCTTATGAAAAATCAATATTTTTTTATACGCCTCTGATGAATTGGACAGGTACGCCCATGAAACATGCATCAAGCAAATCACAGGCACTTGCATATCTACACTAGAAAAATCCCCTTGCAAATTAGCCCTCTCATGGGATAATGTCTGGAATTACTGTATCATCAACTGGATTTTCTGGAATAATTTGAGCCTACTGTTGGACTATATTACATACTTACATACTGTATCACCAGTTAATTTACTTTTCATATAAAAGGTGTATAAGGGCCACAGAGAGATTATTTCATCTATTATTCTAGAGATGCTGGTATGAAAGGTAGATCTCTATGTCAATGTTTCTGGATAAGATATATTACATATTTCGAATGGATTGGATAGAGTCATCAACCCAGAAAGAAAGATTAACTAAGAATTTTTTTGCTACATGGGAAGCGTACTGTATATGCTGACTCTATATCCAATTCAATACAGGATCGAATAAAATAATGTTTTTCAGCTTTTACTTGGGATGGAAGAAGGGAGTAAGATACTGATGACTTACTAATTCCTGATTTAAATGTATTTAGTGGAAGGGGACTCATCCTGTCCTGCCATATGAGTTACCTATATATAGGTGTGCCAGATCCAAGAAAACAGGATTTTTGTATTGGCGAGTAGATAATAAATTAATTTATCACAGAGCAAGGTACAAAATTTAAATTGTGATTTTTCATCTATAATGTACATGATTTATTGTCTGATATTTGTAAGGATCAATGTTTTTTGTATAAGCATGTCATTTTGTCTTGAAATGTCATTTTATACATTTTTATGATTGTGCAATAAAGAGCATAATAAAGGAACTGAATCACGCTGTTAAATTCTAGCCAGTTATTCTGAGATAACACTGGGGCATAGTTGCCTACTGATTGTGAAACTCCTAAAATAATGGAGAATTATTATGCGGAAGCTGCCGCTATAAGTACCCACCAACTGCTGAAAAGTACAGTGACATCACTCATGTACAGTATCCCCTGCGCTCTGCTATACAGTCATCTGGATACTGATTGAATAATCAGTTGAAACAAGAAACTGGGAGAGGATGAGAGTGAAGAAGTAAGTGAGGAAAGTGAAATGGGTGAGACAGAGAGAGCACCAATGAAGGGGAGGGTCTGAGAGATAGAGGAAAGAAGGCAGGCAGAAATGAGGTGAGGTCAAGGGTAGGTCACGGGCAAAGCTAGGTTTTCACCTGGGGCAAAGACTTAGCTTACCCCCACACACATATCCACCTACCTAAATACATTTGTAAACATCACCACATGCCATAAAACCCCTCCACATTCCCCACTGACCTATCCACATGTGACCAAACTGCCCAATGTATCAATATGTTCACAAAAATTATCAGCACGGCTCTTACCTCACTGCTGTGTTCAAATAGACTTCAACAGACTATTCATGTTCGCTCCACAATCACTGTGGGGGGGAAACTTTTGAAAAAAAGTAAATGGCCATCATGCTCCTCAAACCTTACCACATGCCAATTTCATGCCCCTCACATATGCACACATGTAAACAGACCCCTTGACATGCCCTTCAGATCTCTACATACTGTATGTCTTTTAAATGCCGTCATGCCCCTATATCAGACATGCCTATATGCCATCAGACCTCTTCCACTTTACATCAGACCCCACACCACAAGACCTCCTCCACATGCCATTGACACCCCTGCTGGCAATCCCCCATGCCCAGTGATAGAGAGTTGTATCCTGCCAGCCCCACCTAGCTTTGACCCTTTGATTGGGGTCAGAAAGTAGGTAGAGAGAGAGTGTAAGAACAAAAGGGCGGGTGTGTGTGAGAAAAATAGGGCCAGAGAAAAAGGGGAAGAGGGTGAAGGTGTGTAGTGTATGTGTATTTATTATGTACTTCACTTGAATATGCACCTGGGTGGCACTAGATATGCCCATTGGAGGAGCTAGTTATGCCTGTTGGATGGAGCAGGATAAAGTGTCCCTTGCACAACTTCCCTGACATATTTCTAATATGTAGGCAAGTATGACAATATGGCTTTGTGAATATGCAAAATATGCCTTTCAGAGAAAGATTTACTTAGACCACATGGGGTATATTTACTAAAGTGAGGGTTTATAGAAGTGGAGATATTGCCCATAGCAACCAATAAGATTCTAGCTATTATATTCTAGAAGTTGCTAGATAAATGATAAGTAGAATCTGATTGGTTGCTATGGACAATACCTCTACTTAACGCACGCTCAGAATAGCCTGTACAGTATATCCCATTTCTTCTTCTCCGTTCCTGTTTCATCTTGTAGAAGATTGTACCAAAGCAGATTTCACATAACTAAATTGATCTATCCATGCAAACTAAATAAGTGGTACAAATTTCATAGTATTCATCCAAAATGTAAAAACCTAAGGCTGGGTACACATTAGAACGAGGGGCAATCATGCAGATGGTCAGGGTGATTTCCCTTCGCCCCGGACCATCACAGATTGGCCGTACACACTAAACGATTTAATTAACAATGGAACAATACCTTGTTCAGTCCTTCATTAAAATACACAGCTACACACTTGATATCCTTTGATTGACCTGCAGCATGGTCAATCAAACGATCTTGTCTGTGGTAGTGCGCAATTGTGCATACACAGTAGACGATATACACGATTTGTTGCTCCAATATGGCAAATTGTGACAATATCGTTATAATGTACCCAGCCCAAGTGAATCTAAATGTTGTTGTTTCCTATTAATCTCAATGTGATGTGTTTGACAACACATTTTTTTTTCTGATGTGAAAGAAATCTATTTCTTACTGGTAATTTGTGGCCATGGAGCTGATCTTGCATCTACATTGCTTTGTGTTCGTTCATTAATGATGACTGATATATTTTCAAGTATGTTGCATTGTTTATACTTTTATTTAGTATGAAATTTATGACAGAATATGCCACTAATGTTAAGCCTGTGTGTGCTTGTGTGTTTTTTTTTTTATTAAGTGATTTGTGCCAGATGTTTCATGCTTAATACCAGGCAGGTAGCTTGTGAATCCTGAGCAATGGCATATTCTGTTAAACTCACATTTTGCTGTCAGGTGACATGTCATATTTTAAGTTCACTTTAACCAATGTGTTAGTACTACAACACAGTTCTTGATTTTACTTTGTTTTCACAGACTGTTGCAATTACCAGACTTCTAAAACCATTATTTATATATAGTGTAATTAGGTTACTAAAACATCACAGCAGTACAACTCTTACAGGCTTCTGGCTGTCTGCATATCTCTTTTCTGACCATAACATTATAGTAGTTTGAGTCTCCATGTCAAGACCATTTACTGTATTACATAATTTGTTAATAGAATGTTTTCTGCAGTGTGATGGTTATTTTTTCAAGTTATCATATCAAAACATTAGAAATAGTTGAAAACTGTCTCCCAAACCATAGACAGTCTAGGTGGGTTTTTCATTTGAATTACTAAGTATTGACAGGGCGCCACCTGCAGATCACATATCCCTGCCCATAGCAGCTGGCACCTATGGGGGAGAGATATCCTCCTAAGGGCTTACGCCCCCCCCCTTCCAACCCCCAGTCCTCATGTCCCCTTCTCGCCATCCTGTGGGTGCAAAACCGCGAGGCCGCCGGCACCTGATGTGCATCGCACCGCATATACTAGTATTTTACAATATTTTAAAAAGCGTCCGCAGCCGCTCCTCCCTGAATTGGCCATGCCCCCTCCCAGTATTGGGGCTCATGGTTGCTCTCTACAGCCCTGCATGTATGAGGGCATGGTATAACGCATATGAGAGCCAGTTACTTTTTTGGTAATTTTTAAAAATAACACAGATATTACCCCCGCGCAGTTCTGCAATTTTAAAACCATTCTGCTTCAAAATAACTGCAATTTTAATTAGAATAAAAAAAAAAAAAAACCTCTCAGGCACATGGAATGAGCTACTGTATATGGGGTAATCTATAGAAATTATGGATAAAAATGTTAAAAAAACATATTTCCTAATAAATATAATAATACATAATATATTAAAATAAAAAATAATAAAAACCCTACGACCTCCATTTTATAACAAGGTGAGCATCGATATACTGGAGATGAACGCAATGGTATATATATATATATATATATATATCGAGAGAGAGAAAATTTACCTCAAGTAATATAGAATTATTCCCAAATGTGTTTAAAAAAGTACTACTGTAACTCTAATTGCAGTCTACATCAGTATATCTTGTAAAGTCAACATTTTGTTACATTTATGTAGGTATTGAGTTTTCTAAAAATTCTGAGCCTTAATGTTAGTTTGTTCTATTCACTGAAAAGGAACCTTGATAGATTTTGGCACTTGTATGGCAAGGATAATACTGACAAGGCTTCTACTGCATAAGAATGGTGAATAGTCACCAGACGTTTAACATCACAGTAGGCTGATAATGTTCTTATTCCACATCATAGCATGTCCGTAAGAGATGTTTTTCTAAACCTAGATTCACAGTTCATTTACCAGCAAATGTTGGGATAACATGCTGGTTTTTTTTACAGACAAATGTTTTGAGTAGTGACAGGAAGACATTGCTGAGTGCTTGTCATAGTCCATTTCCAGGCTGTGAGCACAGAAATCTACATTGGTCTCTTTGTTCTCTCGGAAATTGTGTTTTCTATACGCTATTGCCACAGTGCTACACAAATGACCTCTATATAAATATGTCATTGTATTAAGTTACTGTAACTAATAACAAAAAAGATGCATATTCTCCTAAATAGAGATCTCATGTAAGAAGTTCACATGATAGTGGTATGCAAAACGTGGCTGGTATTGATAGCCCTAAATCTATATACCCAAAATGTCTCTATTTAGCGCTACAAGTCGCATAAGAAATAATTGCTTTCCAATCCAATTGTGGTTTCCAAGCACAAAAAGTTATATTGCAATAAAAAGAAAGTTACACGCTTTGATCTAACACAATTAGCACAAAAAGCAAGTAAATACAAAGGTACAAACCGATACATATGCGTGCGCACTGGTCCCAGTATGCAGTATTTCAATCCTGAATCTGCGGTCACCGTCACCCAAGGATATGGAGAAATGACTGACTACTGCCCCAGCTCACAAGCCTATATTCGGTACAGGTTTCAGAGACAACAAAGGCAGAGAATAACAGATGCTCATTGGTTCTTGCTTCAGGTCACTCCGTTCATTGGCTAGTTCATATGGTATCACTGGGGGTATGTCCCAGATCTTCAGATGTTACTGGTTTTCCAGCCAAATAACTAATAAAAAAGACACTACATACAAAAGATACATTCTAACTAGGGGTGATCGGGTTCGGTTTTACTCGGATTTACTCGGATCTTTAAACGGCATTTTATTGGCTATCGCCTATCATGTGCTTTGGATAGCCAATATAATAAATCCGAATTTGCGGTAAAGTGGCGATAAGAACCGAGTAAAACCGAGCCTGCACATCCCTAATTATAATTCATATCTTGCGAACGCATGCTGCGATTTCCAGGCCGATAGAATCAGAGATCTACAAATAAACAGGGATTTAGAATGGTACCAAACATGACATGTCTACTAGCTTCTGTACCTTAAATATCATATACATACATTTCACAACATAATTATTCGCTAATAAAAACTCTAATATTAAGCTTTTAATGCGGAGGAACCTTTTTATACGTTTTTGTATGTGTAAGTGTGAGAACATTGTAGTTTCGCTAGTTTGTGTTGCACGTATGTGTGTGTGCGTGCGCACTCAAAGGTGCGTACGTATGTGTATGCATGTAAGTCTATGTGTGTATGTTGTGTAATTCAGTGTATTTGTGATGGATTAATATATATATTATACATTTCTGACATATTTTAATAAGTTGCTTGAACTACATTCCAAGGTGTAAATAAAGGTTTATTTCTAAGTAGGGGAGACCAACAGCTGTTTGCTGAAGTCACATCGTCTGGTAGCTAATTCAAAGGTTTTCCTCTGCCTATTCAAAGTCTAAATGCCAGTTCCTTTGAACAGCAGTAGTATCGAACAAAAGCTATACAATTGTTAACGATTTGCAGGTTCCTGACAGTGATTCCTAACTTTGCATTTAGAACCCTTCTCTGATCATATCACTATCTGTGTTACATTTTAATTATTTGTTACAGGCATATTGTATTCGTATGCAGAGTTTCTCAAAACATATGCAAACACCTACATACATAGACATTAAACCTGTTTTCCACACTAAACCTTGTAGTAATATAAATATATATTTGTGCGTATCGGAATTGCGCTAACGCAGAGTAGTGTCCAAGCAATTCGTCATTAGACCATAGACTACTAAATCGTCAGATAATAATTGCAAGCGATCATATCCAATTATCTGACTTCGACACTGGTCTGCCCAGCGCAATTCAAGGTACCTCCTCTGAAAGATAAGTGTGCCTCAAAGTGTAGAGAAACAGAAAAAGTGTAAATATCACTTTAAAGTCTAAACGCTTACAACATTAGAACCAGCCTTTAATCTAATACATGCTTGAGCTTATATATATATATATATATATATATATATATAAAACCAATGTCGTCGTCGTCGTCATCATACATCAGAGGTAATGTTGTGTTTTGTTTTTTTTATTGGTGCCTTAATGAAGATTATAGTGCCCCGGCCTTTCCCTTCAAATCTTGAAAGTTGTGGAAAATCTCCATGCTGTCTCATCCCACCATGTCTCTCCAGCAGCCTCAGCCTCCCCGTGTCTATCTAGCAACCTCAGCTACCCCCTATGTCTCTCCATAGCCTGAGATCCCCCTCTGCATCTATGCATAGCCTCAGATCCCATTAGGTTTATCCAGCAGCCTCTGCTCCCCGCCTCCCCCCCATGTCTCAGCAGCAGCCACAGCTCACCCTGCTTGTGATGCAGCAGCCAAAGCTCCCCCCTGTGCCTCAGATCCCCTCACATTTATCCAGCAGCCACTGTTTCCCCCCCCCCCCCCACTGTGGCTCTAAAGCAGAAACCACAGCGCTCCCCCCCAGTGTCACTGCAACAGCCACAACCCCCCCACCACCCTTGTATCTGTCTAAATATGCTGGGGTGAGGGAAGGGGAGGCCCTAAGCACTGTTGCTGGTACCGGTGTCAGGTTGCATAGGTTTTCTCCACATACATTTATTTAATATATTCCCAAAAGGAGTTTATGTAGTAAAGTGGAGGTGCACCCAGGAGAGTGGGAAAATCGTTAAATTAGGAAACAAAGAGAAAAGGACTCTCTCTTTTTGGGGCACTTAAACCTACTAAATTCTAAAACAACATTTATTGGTTGTAATTAAAATGTATAAAATCAAAATACTGCGTGTTCCCAGAAGAGACCTAACATGGTAAATCACACACAAAACAAACAAACCGCAAAATGAACACAAGTCAAAACTTGTGTGGAGTGATCGGGAGCATTTGTGGTAGAAACTGCTCGTAATAATGGTAATTGGTCACACACAGACAAACCAGGAAATATGTACACATCTATGGTGACACTAACTAGTTGTAACTATCCAGAGATTAGGATTCAAAGGTGATATACCTAGAGTCCAGAAATAATTAAATATAGGACACTACTGTGCCTTGTGTATTTTACCCAGCTATTATATATAGGAAAACCTCTTTTAGAATATATGGTAATATCAACAGTATCGCGGACATGACTGAATCGTTCCATCGTTCTTTACCACGTTCTTATATGTACCCGAGGTCAGTGGGCCTGATTCATCACGGATTTTAGCTGCAAGACCGTACGCAGATCTGTCGATGGTGCATACTGCGTTAGCATTGCGATTGCTCTGCGATCACTCACACAGAAAGAAAGCCATCGCAGAGTGAGTGACGACATGTCAGCATTTTTGGGCGGTGAAGGGGAAGTGGTTGGGAAAACGCAGGTGTGTCTGTCTGTTTGAACGACATTGCATGGGTGTGCATAAATTAGCCACTGCAACGTCATACGCTGCTTGAGTAATCACTGCGTGCAACGAGTTTTGCAACTGAAAGGTATTACGGATGTGAGAGAGCGGTAGTGGACCTCTATGCTGGCTGTGCGACGGCTTTGCGATTGCATTCATTAGCATATTTTTGCAGCAGACCTCAGTGCGTACTCGCAGTATCGATCCATAGTGAATCAGGCCCTGTGTGTACCCGGCCTAAGTATGTAAAGGTATAAAAATTGGTTCATTTTGTAAAGAAATTCGAAATACAGATTTAATACTCATGATTTATGGTCAACCGTGTGGAAAGCTGGGTGGCTATTCCTCCATCCTGCCAAGATGATGGGCCTATATTTATGTGGAAGCTGTAGCTCCATCCGCCCCATTGTTAATCTATCCCTGGATGTGGAGAGGGAGGAGTGTGCTTAATGTGTCTTTAAATACTCTGCTCTGCTTAATTTTTTCGGTTAACAAAGTGTTAATTATGGACATAGTTGTATTGGGGAGGGCATTACAAATATGCTCGTACAGGTTGCTAGTAGATTTGGGGCCGGCCCTGAAGCTATAGTATGTATTAACTAAAAATTTGTTTCTTAACTATTCTGCCACTTTGATTGGTCCCTATGCATTATTAAACCAGCAGTCCTATAAAGAACAAATTAAATTAGGAAAACCTACTTTTGTCCACATCCACACTGCTGCTGCAGTAGTTAGTATAGTACAATTTTTAATTACCATTGGTATTGAATTTAATGTCGGCATGGCACAAGACCTGATCACCAAATTTATCCTTTCATCTTCTTCTATATGGTCCTGCTATCTCAGCTGTCACTTTTGTCAGGTCCATGAAGGTTTCTCCACTTTTTCATGCTTTTCTTCCAGGTCGCTCTTTGTACAAAAGTTGCATAACCTCACCTTGAGTACCGCAGATTGGTCTTACTAGTTACATCTTGCATTTCTCAAGGGCGCATATTTATGCAATGTCTGAGTTTCATTAATAATATCAGCCGATTTTTGCGCGATATCGCCGATTCCGGCATGCACTCTCCTGTTTTCCGCCAAAAACGGGTCAGTGCGATAATTTAAAAGGTAAAAACAGACGAAAATTTCAGGATATGTAGGAAAATGCGTCTGTACCCCAAAAAATGGCTAACGTACATCGGAAATCAATTTAGAAGTGTATTATTGTCCGTAATAAAAGTATTTAGGTATTTTGCATATTTGAACAATTAGAATTATTTTTTAAATGATAGCTATTTTTTCCCCAGGAAATTACTGTTGCACTCATTTTAACGTACCCTCACTTTACGTGCAAGTATATTTTCATGTGTTAAAGAAGCGCACTTTTAAAAACAGTTAAAAAAAACACCTGCTGCAGCCACGTGCAATGTTTAAAACATCTGTTGCATCCATATTGCCCCACGAAATACCAGATCCATTACGTTAAACCCATTTTCAACGTTTTTGGGGGGTTTTTTCACCCAAAACTTGATCAGCCGTTTTTTTGGACAAATTACGCACATGACACAAAACTTTGGGGTAATTTATCATTAGGGGGGGTGTCCAAAGGGTTCTGAAAGAAAGCCCCAAATTTTTAGGCAAATATAGGGATTTTGCTACATTTTTTTTTTCACCTGGTCTGAGAGGGTGAAAACTTTTTGCTTGTTTCACACTATCCGATTACCGCAGGTGCGATAATTTACCGAAAAATCACGTGTGCTATAACGATATTATCACAGGTGCGATAATTTACGGTGATATCGGCAATTATCACACCTAATTGAATACAGCCCTAAATCGGATATCATTTTGTATATAAAGAGCATTTTTTAAATATTTTGAGTGTCTATTACCATTTAAAATATGTTGAAATACACACAAATGTAATATTGCCTTATTTTGTTATATTAAGTATTGGGTTTTGTTTTTCACTAAATGGTGGTATTTATTTACTAATCCTGTCAACTATTGTATGTGGAGGTGTAAATTAGAATATGTTGCCCATTCATAACTCTAAGACACAGGGAATACATTATTCACATTTTAGCGATGTTGGATACGCATTTGCACAACCAATAAAAATTATACTTTCAGTAACAGAAACCCTTGTACAGAAAAGTAGTACGGTGCCACCTGCTGCCTTGCAGAATAACTAGCTAGTATGTTAGCTCTGTATCATTTCTACATTAAATTAAAGCTCTGTGTATAGTAACTGGAAATATTTAGTGATTGTACTTTTTCTGGAATGTTGTTATACTTCATCACACAATTTTTGCTTTAACAGGATTTAAGAGAGCACATTTTATAGCTATCTATATGCCATTATCTGTATCACTGCAACAGCTTGTGTACAACAGTGATCATTATAAAGATCCGATTTGTAGTGAAAAATAAATTCAGGAATAACAGAGTACAAGAGCCCAAAACAAAAAAAGCCTTTGCATTGCACATGATGTTGAAGGCTATGCATTCAATGGCGTCAGAATCTTTCATTTCCATTGACAACTATTGTGGTTCAATCGAGCAGCAAGGTCACCACTGCCGTATTCAAGGTCTTTGACACTATCCAGCCCTCCCCCATACAGTCCTGTCTATGTGATTTATTGTACTGTAACATTGCATATAGCAGAGAGGCAATATTAAAATGCAATAAAAATAGGAACTTTTCAATCAACTTATTAGAGGTACTTAATCTTTGGTGGCAATAAATAATACATGTAATTATTCAGTTCTGCCTTTTCTAGGCTAACAATAAAACCTGTAATTGCAATTAAAAATTGTACTAAGCTATAATTAATATTATAAGACAGGCATGAAAACTTTAATCTGGACACCCATTATCCAGAAAGTTATGGGGGAACAATGTAATGCTGCTGTTCAGTGAGGCTTTCATATAGAATTTATAGAAATTATCATGTGTCTCGTCCTACAGACCCTTAAGACCACTGCTAAGTATTTCATGAGGAGATTTGATATAGGATTTAGGGCTCTATGCAGGGCTGGATTAACGGGGGGGCGACAGGTGCGGTCATCCCTGGGCCCCCACACGTGAAGTACCCCCACACCCATCGGGGTGTAAGTGGGCCGGAGGAGACGGAACCAGTTCCGCCTCCTCCGGCCAACCTAACCCTGGCGCCACAGGGAGGCTCCATTTGCCGGGCGCCTGCTGAGATTGTAACTAGCGGGCGCCCGGCTCCCTCCCCGCAGGGAAAAGACTAGTTCCCCTTCAGATACAGTACCTGGAAGTGACGTGAACTGAGGGCGGAAGTGTAGTCTCCTGCCCACACAGTCCAGCAAAAAAAGAAAATTGGCCCCTTGCGGGCTCGCTTCGCTCGTCACTCTTCAGGCTCAGTGGCTCGCTACATTTGCCACCTGATTATATTCCCCCTCTCTGCCCACTTGGATGGTAGGGAATGACGTTGGACACTGGCTGATGATGTCAGGGTCAATCTACGGAAGGGGATCTAGCTGCTTCCCATCCCTCAGCAGGAGCCGGAGACTGGAGCACATTCGTGAGCTCCGGCTTCCGGCTCACGCAGTGCACTATGTACATTATGTACATTTCTCATTATGTACAATGAGAAACTCGCAGGGACAGCGGTTGCAGAGTTATATCCCCAGCATTTAGAAGAAGTCTTTCACAGAAGTGCATGCGCACAGTGGGCCTGATTCAGACCCGCTCGCGAGCGCTGAGCACTCGCAAGCGGGTCGATGGTGCCCTAGTGCGCATGCGCACGATGGAGGGAGCTCCGTCGTGCGCATGCGCGAGACCAGCATAGCGACAGCTATGGGTCTCGCACCAAAGGGGGCGTGCTGTCAATGGTGAGTGACAGCATGCCCCCTTTGGTGGGCGTTGCTGCCCAGACGGAGGCATTCCCATGGGAACGCCTACCGCCTCGGGCCGGCCCCACTGACATCACTAGTGCCAAAAGCACTCCTGGGCTTGCGGCAGTGAGACCCTACCGCAGGGTCTCGTCGCAAGCGATGGTCTTGACCACCCACAGCTATGCGAGCGGCCAAGAGGCCACTCCAATTTTAGGTAGGAGAAGGGGCGTATCTTCCTATTGGCCTGGATGGCCCTTGCCAGGGGTGCCGGACGAGGGGGGGCGCTGTTTCCGCCCGACATCACTAGCACATGATCTCTTGTTTTCTCTGCTCTCAGCAGTGTACCGCAGTCAGCTGCAGCAAAGATTCCTGGTTTCCTTCTGTCTCCTCTGCTCTTACCAGTGTTCTCCATTGACTGCTAGTATGTATTAGCCTTCTTATATGTCCCTTTATATCAGAAACAATCTCTTCCCCCACAATTTCCACTACATACCAATCACCACTCACTAATTCCTATATGTCAACTGTGCAGGAAAAGAGTGCAAGCACCACATCAATCACAAGGCTCTATTCACAAGGTAATTTGCATATTATCTAGCCCACAATGCATCTTGTTTGTTATCGATGCCCTCTTTTCCTGTGCTGTTGACATATAGAAATTAAAAAAGTGCTTTTCATGTAGTAAGTGTTATAATTGAATATATATATATATATATATATATATATATATATATATATATTTGTCTCCCTATTTCTACAAGGCATGTAAATTGAACTACCCCCAGTGTAAGAGTAATAAATGTATCTTTTTCTCAGTTTGGGGGACTGGTTATGATATTTATAGGTTGTGACTAACCCCATGTTGGGAGTAAGACATGGTCCATATGGGCAGTTTGGGGTACTGGTTATGATATTTATAGGTTGTGGCTAACCCCATGTTGGGAGTAAGACATGATCCATATGTGCTGTCTTTGTTCTTATGTGGGATAATATAAAAGATTCATGTGAGTTATCATCCCAGCAAATTAATGGTGGATTGTAGGTATCAGTTGTTAAAAAGTGTAATGTAGTATAGATAACCCAATTTGAATATATGTAAATTATGTTACCCATAATGCATTTTGTTTGTTTTTTATTCAATACTTTCAAGCTTTTCCTGTCTTTTTTGCATAAATAAATTTATATATAGTGGTTTTCAATAGTGTAAATTCTATAAAAGATATATATATTAAAAAGAGAAATAAAAATTATACTCTCCCTATTTCTTCACGTGTGTGAATTAAACTACCCCCAGTGTGTGTTATTTTTTTTTTCAGTAGAAGCAGTCATCGGAGGAGTGTGTCGGTCCCTTAGTTTGCCAGGGGCGCTCAGAAACCTTAGATGCACCCCTGGGTAGGAGGGCCCTGATTCAGAGCAAGCGCTCAGGTCAGAGCGTCCGGCTCTGAATCAGGCCCAGTGTCAGCTTCCGAAGCCGGGCCTGGGGGCTGCTGGGGAGAGATCTGAAGATGGTGTAAAGTACCGGGGCTAAGCTCCAACAAGCTTTGCTTCTTGGAGTTTAGTACCTAGGGGTCAGATCGTAGTCCCCATCTGCAGCGCTAATTAGCACTCTGCCGGAGATTTCGGTGAAATCTCCTACATTGTGTTTTTAGTACATAGGTTCACTGCATAATTTTATATAACAAACAGATTGATAATGTCTGTGTACAAAGAGGATTTGCATCCCGTATACTGTTTGTCATCCTGTGAATGTCTGAATTTGCAGGAATGGCTGTCTATTACCTACACCTCTCTAAGCCCTGTATATAAGTAGGAGTTGTAGCATATTTGATGATCCTCTAGGAATATCCAGGTAACGCCTAAAGCAGTCTGACAACCTGCAAGAGCTGGGATGGACAAAGCAGCAGTGTGAGGAGTACAGTATGATAATACAATCTTCACCATCTATCTTTGCCCACCACAGTAAAAAATTAAAAGTAATGGCTACTCCTGTGTGCTGTAGCCCATCCATATTTGTATTTATAATGGGTGCATGGTGTGCGGCCCTGCACTCAAAATATGCTTACGTTGCTCCGAATAATGGAGAGGGGGGCTCCCTGCTCAGAGGAAGGGGTCCGCTGCACGCTGACCCCCTCAGGCATCATTATGCCCCTGAGTACACCTTCTATTGGTATATATCTTGGTAAATAGGCTTTAAATGTGCTGCAGGTAAATGACTGCTGCTGTCCATCACACAGATTTAGTCATGTTTATCTTTTCCCAGTGTTTCCTCCGGGTAACTGGCTAGTGAGATTGTCCTGCACACAGAGTATAATAGTGAGACTTAGCTCTAGATCTTTACTGTGGGTGTGGTATTTGACATTCAGGATGTCAAAGGGTGTCCAAGTCGACATTTGACATGTCAATTGTCACAATGTTGACACTGACATAATGTTGACATGTTCAACATGTCTACATTATGCATGTCAAGGGTACTATCTTACCCAAACACACAGTCTAACCCCAATGCTCATATGTTCATAATGTAGACATGTACGTATAATGTGAACATTTCTTTTCAATGTCAACATGTTGCATGTCGACATTCTGATCAAATAGGTTGATATGGCTTCTAGCTCTGAAACGTTGGCTATTACAATACTGGCATTGCCTGTATTTTATTAACAATGCTGAGACCCCGAGTGCCATCCATATACACTGGGTTTAACATTAACACTTGGAAAGGCACCAGGACATGCTGTGGCTGCTGGAGGGAGTGCTGGATATTAAGGGCCCCATTTATCAACGAAGGTAAACACCAGCGGCATTTTTGTTTAGTATCACTGTGATACAAATGAAAAATCCACTGGTATTTACCAATACTTACCCCCTGGCGAGGTCCAGCGAAGTCCTCTTTGTCTGCGAAGTGGTTCTCCTAACACTGCCAGCGACGGCGGTCTTGTGTAATACGCATGCGCAAAGGTCCATCTGTGCACGACATGGGGCCCCGGCAGTGCCTGGAAGGCTTCGCTAACGCCCGGGTTCCCAGTACCATCAATAGGGACCGCAATGCTCTTGCTATCTAAAGATGGCGAGAACGATGCTGGGACAAATAGCGGCAATCTTAGATTACCGCTGTTTGATCAATCCAGAATGGGTGACATATAACCCCTTTAGCGAGCGCTAAAGTGGTTATAATTCATTGACAAATGGGGTCTAAGTGAGTTATGAGATAGATAGATCGATAGATACTAGCTCCACCTCGTGTACATCACGTTCTCTGATGTGCACCGCCTGGGATATGTCAGAGGTAAGCAGGCATGAATTACAGGACAGCTGTCTCTTACACACAGTGCCACAAACATTTTGTGAACTGAAACTATTCATAAGAATGTGATTATCCATTTACTAGGAACTAGTAGTAATTCTGTGTCATGGGGAATATTGCAGTTGCTTAACTTTGTATGTTTTGCATACTCAATGTAAGAACTATCCTACAAAAACATATTTTAAAGGGAGAAAATCTCAGTTCTTTATTATAGTCTATTATATGTTTTGAAACTGCATTACAGATTGCTTTGTCTTTTTATGTGCAGTGAAACACTCAACAGTGTATGAGTACTGTGTTCATATAGACTTTACAGTCTCTCAGCAACATTCCTCACACCATACAGTGGTCAGTAAAGTAACCTACAACAGTACACTGTGTGCACATATTGGTGATAAAACAAATATAACATATACACTAAAATGTATATAGCAGCCATACCCTAGACTTGTGCAATACTCAAAGATGCAAAAAAGACACATGAAAACAGCCTGGCCTATGGTACGATATCATAACAAGTATGAAACCAAGTAAACAGGATTCTTTCTCTCCAGGCATAGGAACCAGCTCTGTGGGTGCTTGAACCCCACAAAAAGTGGTGCAGCCGTAGCCACTAACTATGCCGGGCATTATATAGTTTATTTACATGGGGTGTAGTGATGTGAGCACTCCAGTCTTTTTTAAAAAGTGCAAAAAAGGAACAGTGCATTTATCTAACAAAATAATGTGTGCAGATGCTGTGAACATTCTGTTAATCTGTTGGCTATAGATTGTCCTAGCGGTATGTAGTTAGGACGCCGGCGGTCGAAATGCCGACCGCCGGCTTCCCGTCTGTCAAATCCCGGCATGGGACTAATGATGGGCGTCGAAATCCTGACGCCTATCATTATCCACCCGACTAAATCATACCGAACGAAGGTAAGCCGGGCGTCGCCCAATTGAAAACAGGACACCTGGATGAGGTGGAGATTAGAATTGATAGCAATAATATGTACTATAACAAAGAAGTATTTCATGTATATAGTCATGGCCCACTTTTTGGGTCTGAGTCTAAGTTTAATACCCATAGTATTCTGACATCATTGACTGTATAGACGTCCAGTGTAATTGGCAAAACAATATGAAAGATGACCTGTCACCATCTTGTGGCCAGCCATCACTAGGAACACTGACATTGATAGTTTGAATGTTGGTTCAGCCCACAAAACTGCTTTCTTCACTTTGTGTATCTCACTTTAAAAACATTGCATGAAATGTACAAAATAACATGATACTAAAGAAAAAGTTTATTCTTTTTCGTGTGCAGTATCATGGTGTAGTTAGAAAGCAGAGTGTAGTCTTCATCCTCCATCTAGTGCAAATTATTTTTATTGGAAAGTCCATCTGAGACAGTTGGACGAGAGGAGGATCACCAACGATCTGGAATAACTGCTTTGGCAACGTTGTTTAAACTTTTCAGAATGGACCTTTATTAGCTTGTGATATGTAGTGTGGACAAATGAAAAAGCCAGAAGGTGAGATCAGAGGGGGCAGTCACATCAATAATCTCAGTGGAGAACTTGATCACATTGTCCTAGTAAGGTTTAAGTTTGGGACAATACAACCAAATATGAAGTTTAGAACCAACATCTCCAACAGCTGTTAGGAGATGTGCATTTTGCTTATATATACTTGGCCTTGTAGTAACACAATAAATGAAGAACCACAGGTTTGAATCTGGGTCCTCTAGTAAAATAGGGCATTACAGCGAAAGGTCATGCACTGGAGCATAAATTGGCCATGATGGAGTGGAGGCTATATAGAAAGACACCTTGGGTTATGGCACTGGCAGTGCTACATAGTTGCACACTGAGGGTAATACAGGGGCATGATGCTGTAAATTAGGACACACTATAGATGCATTTATAGTAGGGTATTTTGAGACTATCGATTCATGATTTTACTTTAATAGCTAATATGAAGAGCCTATATTAGGCTATAATGAGCCTCAGAACTTTTCTACTTCAGGGTCCATAGGGTTCCACAGGATACCTTGGGTATAGGTGTGACGTCAGTCGCAGGGCACCAAAGAGTTAAGCTTTCAGCCTCCCAGGATGCACTAGGTCCCCCTCCTATACCCCGCCCCCGGGCCAAGGCACCTCAGTTTAGTTTGGTGCCCGGCCGGAGTCGGGTGCACCTGTTGGAGTGGGGGCTAGAAGAGCCCCTGAAGCTTTTTCTTCATGCAGCTGTGGCTGCACATCTGGATGAACAGCATGGACAGTCAGTCCTGACGTCCATGCTGTCTTCCCTACACCCCGCCGGTACCAGAACGCCGGTACTGATCCGGGGATGCTGGTGGGCGTCTGGGGTCACAGCTAGCGGTGACCCCAGATGCTCCGGACCATGGCCGGATTCAAGGGGGACAGAGGTAAGCAGCGGGGTCCCGCGGTGGGTCCCCGCTGATCACATGGTCCTAAGTCCCCAGGCAGGGGGCTCCCTGGGGACTGGCTGCAGCGTGGAGCCAGGCGACCAACCTGCGCTTCCACTACCCCCTGGGACAACGGACCGCAGCAGAGCGGTAGCGCTGCGGCGTCCCAGGGGTTAAATGCATGCCAGGGGAGCGCGCCTTCCCTGTCTCACAGCCGGCGCCTCCCCCGCTGCACACAGCCCTCTCTGCACTGTGCTGACTGGTCCTGTGTCAGCGCTCCTCCCCCAGGCCAGCTTCTCTCTGCTCCTCGGCGGCCATCTTCTCTGCAACGCATGGTGAACGCTGCTGGAAGTCTGGAAGGAAGCATCGTAGTCTGGGTCCCCCCGCATACCTCTCCTCCGCTGTGGCTCAGGTCTGTGTATGCAGCGTTGTGTCCTACCATGCCCTGTGTCTGTGTAGTTTAGTGATCAGCGCTGTTAGTGCAGGAATTGTTATTTCTCTGCATTGTATGTGACTGTGCTAGCGCTGCCTGTAACTTTTCTTCTCTAAACTGTCAGCTTTATTACTGTCCCTGTTCTTTCTGCTAAAGCCCTTGCGGTGCGGTGCTGCAGGGTGGTCTCTCGCCTATTTAATACTTAATTGGTGAGAGAGGTCACATACGTGGTGCCATCATGTCTGAAAGTGATTTTCCCCTCCGGCTACAGTGTACCACGTGCAAAGTACCGTTAGCGGAGGGGGAGGGTAGCGCGGAGGGCCTTTGCCGGCAGTGTTTGTCCATGGCGCGGCCTATTACGGTTACAGCACCGGTACAGGAGCCGCCCTGGGCTTGTTTCGCTCAGGCATTAACAGCTTTAGTGGGCCAGTTAGCTCCGCAGCCCGCGTTTACTCCGATGGGTTTGTCCCAGCAGTCTGTGGTGTCGTCACCCATGCAGGGGTTCCCACGACAATTGGTGGTACCCCACAGTCTCCCTATTTCCCCGCTCCCGGGTTCTCAGGAGCCAGCGTGGGTTAACTCCCTGACGAGTTCTGTACAGCACTTGTCGGATGTGTTGCAAGGGGAGTCTGTGATGCGGCCTCATAAAAGGCCGGTGGCGTCTCTGTCCGCTCCTTATGAGGATGACAAAGGGACGTCTGATGATGGGGAGATTCTGGATCCTTACGATCAGGAACCTTTCCATACTAAGGACGCTGATGCTAAGTCCAAAGTATATATTCCTGGACTTATTCGGGCGGTCCGCACAGCCTTGGTGATTGAGGACGAAGTTCCCCCAGCGGCTAAATCTAAGTATGCCTTTTTCAAAGATGTGAAGGGCGATGCCACAGTCTTTCCTCTTTCGGGTCAGTTGGTGGACCATTTAGAGGAGGCGTGGAAACAACCTGGCAAAAGATACCAGCCGCAGAGACGCCTGGCGGTGGCTTATCCGTTCGCGGATAATTATTTTGCTAAGTGTGAATCCCCTCCACAGGTGGATTCTCACGTGACCCGTCTTGTCCGTAGTGCCACATTGCCGATGCCATCCATGTCCTCCCTTAAGGATGCTACGGACCGCAAGGTAGAAATCTGCCTGAAGTCCGCTTATTCCCTTGCAGGGGGGGCAGCACGGCCGGCTATGGCCATTTGCTGGGTTGCCAGAGCGATGGAGCGCTGGGCGGATTCATTAGAGGCTTCTTTTGAATCCGACTGTCCGGCCGAACAGGCGGAGTTGATTGGCAATCTCCGTGATTCGGCCACCTACATCAACGAGGCGGCTCTAGACATTAGTACTCTGGTGTCTAGAATTTCTTCAGCAGCGGTAGCTGCTCGTCGCACCTTGTGGCTGCGATCCTGGAAGGCGGACGCAGATCCAAGAAAGGTCTGGAAGCGTTGCCGTTTACCGGAGAAGTTCTCTTCGGTCCGGATCTGGATAAGATTGTGGCCACGCTGGCGGCAGCCAAATCTGCTTGTCTCCCGTCGGCCGCTGCTCCTTCTGGTTCTGGACCATCGTCCTTTCGGTCATCTAGGGCCCAGGGCAGGCCCAAACCACAGTCGTTTCCTCGACAGGCTGGCCCTAAGAAATCGGTCAAGCCCCGGAAACAGGCATGGAGTACCAGACGTCCGGCCCCCAAGCCAGATGACAAGCCTGCGGCCTGACGGTCCGGGTCTCCCCTTGGGGGATCCCAGGGTGGGAGGCCGCCTGCTGCAGTTCTCCCGGTGTTGGTCGTTCACTACGACAGACACTTGGGTTCTGGAGGTGGTCTCTCACGGGTACGCCCTCTCCTTCCGGCACAGACCCCCGGCTCGATTCTTCACCACGGGTCTACCATCAGACCGGAACAAGGCTACGGAGCGGCGGAAGGTATTGCACACTATGCTCCAGGCTGGAGTTATAGTGCCTGTTCCATTCTCCCAGAGGGGCCAGGGTTTCTATTCAAATCTATTTTTGGTACAGAAACCCAATGGGTCATATCGTCCGATTCTCAACCTCAAAGCACTCAACAAGTCTTTGCGGGTCCCGAAGTTTCGGATGGAGACCCTACGGTCCATCATTCTGGCGCTGGAACCTGGGGACTACATGGTGTCATTGGACATACAGGACGCTATGGCGGTCATGGCGGCTTCTCTGCGGCTGCAAGGAGTCCGCATGTTGCCGTACTTGGACGACCTGTTATTGGTGGCAGGATCTCCAGAGCTCCTGTTACACCACTTGGACCTGACCATTGCACTGCTGCAACGGCACGGCTGGCTAATCAACTGGCAGAAGTCCACTCTAATCCCGTCTCGGAGGATTCTGCATCTTGGAGCCTTATTGGACTCGGGACAGCAAAGGATCTTCGTGACGGAGGACAAGATCTCTGCTTTACAGTCAAGGGTGCGCAGTTGTCTGCACAGCCGCCGGGTGTCCTTACACTCGGCGATGAGGTTACTGGGCTCCATGGTGTCGGTGTTCGACATGGTGGAATATGCCCAGTTTCACTCCAGACCTCTGCAGCACCTGATCCTGTCCAAGTGGAACGGGCTGCCTCAGTCTCTGAAGTTCCAGACGATTGTGCTCACCCCGGAGGTTCGCCTGTCCCTTGCGTGGTGGTTAAAGACGACCCACCTCAACAAGGGACGTCCGTTCTGGGTTCCAAATTGGGTCCTGTTGACAACAGATGCCAGTCTTCGGGGCTGGGGAGCAGTTTCGGGTCCACACTTGTTCCAGGGCAGGTGGACACCGACAGAAGCGGAGCTTCCAATAAATATCTTGGAACTCCGTGCGGTCTTCAATGCTCTCCTGCAGGCACAGCGGTTTCTCCAGGGTCACCCGGTGCAGGTCCAGTCGGACAATGCTACCACCGTGGCCTACATAAACAGGCAAGGAGGAACTCGCAGTCGGGCGGCTCTCGTAGAGGTCTCTCGGATCCTGGTTTGGGCGGAGCGCAATCTTCCGGCCATATCAGCGGTCTTCATCCCGGGAGTGCTAAATTGGGAGGCGCTTTCTAAGTCGCCAGGACGTTCATCCAGGGGAATGGTCCCTGCACCCGGACGTTTTTCAACTACTGGTGGACAGGTGGGGTCTTCCAGAAATCGACCTCATGGCGTCCCGGCACAACAACAAGTTGCCGGTGTACGGGTCTCGCACAAGAGACGAAGGGGCGTCTCTGGTGGATGCTCTGTCCGTCCGGTGGACGTTCAGGTTCGCATACCTGTTCCCTCCGGTCTCCCTTCTTCCACGGGTAATCCGGAAATTCAAACAGGAAGGAGGGACGCTCCTGTTGATAGCTCCCGCGTGGCCCAGACGGCACTGGTTCTCAGACCTTCAGGGTCTGTCCGTGGACAGTCCTCTGCGGTTGCCGCTACGACCGGACCTTCTGTCTCAGGGTCCTTGTCTTCACCCGGACCTGACTCGGCTGTCTTTGGCGGCGTGGCTGTTGAGACGGCCATGCTGAGGTCCTGGGGGTTTTCCAGCTCTGTGGTGCGTACCATGTTACGAGCTCGGAAACCGTCTTCCGCGAGGATATACCATCGCGTGTGGCATACGTTCTTCCAGTGGTGTCGACCGAGAGGTTATGCACCGCGGGAGTTTCGTCTGTCTCGGATTCTCGCCTTCCTGCAAGCGGGACTAGATCATGGGCTTCGCCTTGCTTCTTTGAAGGTACAGGTTTCGGCCCTATCTGTCTGGTTTCACCGTAGGATTGCTACAATCCCGGATGTGCGCACCTTTATGCAAGGTGTTCTCCGTATTCAGCCGCCCTTTGTTCCACCTGTGGCGCCTTGGGATTTGGCTGTGGTCCTGAGGGCTCTCCAAGGACCGCCGTTTGAACCACTGGGCTCAGTGGATATTAAATGGCTAACAGCTAAGACTGTTTTCCTTCTGGCCGTTGCTTCAGCCAGACGTGTTTCTGAGTTAGGGGCTCTTTCTTGTAGACCCCCTTTCTTGGTTTTTCATGGGAACAGGGCAGTGCTCCGCACTCGGCCCGAGTTTCTTCCCAAAGTTGTTTCCCAGTTTCATGTTAACGAGGAAATAGTTGTTCCGGCCTTTAACTCACCGGGTCTTTCCGTGGGTGAGGCCTCTTTGGATGTTGTGCGGGCCTTAAGGACTTATGTTGACCGCACTTCTTTGTTTAGGAAGTCGGACGCTTTGTTGTCCTCTATGGCTTCTGTAAAAAGGGTTGGCCTGCTTCAAAGCAAACTTTGGCAGCCTGGATCCGTATGGCTATTTCTGAAGCTTATCTTCATGAAGGCCTACCGGTCCCTCCTTCTCTGAAGGCTCATTCCACTAGGTCTGTGGGTCCTTCGTGGGCAGCTCGACGTGGTGCCTCGGCAGTTCAGATCTGCAAGGCTGCTACGTGGTCTTCTGTCCATACCTTCGTGAGGTATTACAGGTTTGACACCTTCGCCTCTCAGGATGCTTCCTTCGGGCGGCGGATTCTCCTTTCTGCACAGGAGCGTCCCCACCCTTAAAGGATACTGCTTTGGGACATCCCCAAGGTATCCTGTGGATACCCTATGGACCCTGAAGTAGAAAATATGAGATATGGTAAGAACTTACCCTTGTTATCTCTATTTCTACGAAGTCCATAGGGTTCCACAGGACTCCCGCCCTGTCGCACCTGTGCTGCAGATGGGCTTTGCTCTGGTCACCGGTTTTCCGTCTCCCTCTGGTGAGAATGTGATTCTTGTATGTGTCCAGATCTTTGTTCTCTCTCTTCCTTCTCCTCCTCCGGCCTATGGCTTGGTAACTAACTGAGGTGCCTTGGCCCGGGGGCGGGGTATAGGAGGGGGACCTAGTGCATCCTGGGAGGCTGAAAGCTTAACTCTTTGGTGCCCTGCGACTGACGTCACACCTATACCCAAGGTATCCTGTGGAACCCTATGGACTTCGTAGAAATAGAGATAACAAGGGTAAGTTCTTACCATATCTCATATTTTTGGCACCTATATGTTCAAAACCTCACATAAATCTACAGCTGGATAACTTGATAGTTTAAGATTAACCACAAACATCTCTGCACATCTTCATCAAACAACATAGATATGAAGAGAAAATTGATACTCTCTATGCAAATGCAGTATAAACCTTCATATGCTTTGTTACCTGAAAAATGGCAGATAAAACACTCTTTAATCTTACATTGTGATGGGGTAAGATAACAACATGTCTCCTTTTATCTGCTGTAATAGTTGTGTTATTTATTATAATTGGTGAAAATAGATTTATGTGCTGTGTTTTCTCTTATATTGTGTACTGAATGTGCTGCAGTTGTCTATTATAGTCTTTATAGTTGTTACAAGCAACAGGAGGTTTAAAATACACATCCTTGAAATTTCTCTGAAAGCAAAGCAATTTTCTGAACACAGAGACTGAGTTGCCATCTTTTTGTGTAATTGCAACTTTGTGCTTCAAAAGATAACAATAGATATATAAAAATAGAATTTGGAACATATGTGTTTTTTTTTTCATGTGTGGTGGGGAGGGGGGGTTAAACAAGATTTATGGGTTTCATTTTAATATAAAAAGTGTTTGGGGTTGTTTTATTTTAGGCCACTACTTAAGCATTTTATTTTCGGATATTGTTCTATTTTATTTTAATACTTTGTTTTAGAAGCTCCTTTTTATATATATATATAAAAGTTATAAATAGGTATTTTATACACATTTTAATCAGTTTTACAGTTTTAGCTTTTTCTTTCTCTTTGTAAAAGGGCTATCGGGATGCGATCAGTCTCAAACTTTCAATAATAAAATATGAAGACACACTGGGGCTGATTCTGAATCAGAAGTAAAGTTTAAACTTTACTCCTCTTCTCAAAATGATGTCCAGTTCTGGGGAGGTAATTTTAGTGATTTGTTTTTTTGTTTGTAATGCCTTTCCTGGATTAGATTATAGAGAGCATCATTTACATGATGCTTAAGAGCCCAATACTTCCTGCAGACAGGAAGATTAGTAGGATTAAGGAGGTTTTGGTTGGATAAACCTATCTGGCGGTGATGATAAACCTGTGGCTTTAGAAGTAAACATCGCTTATCTTTGGCAGTGTGTTTAGCCTCTGCTGTGCAGAAATGAGATGAAATCCATGAATTTGTAATGACTTAACATCTTTCTGGTTTAGCACCTAGCGAGCAGTTCTGTATACTTACATTTATTGTGTCTAATACAATTAGTTTCTAAAAAGTTTTGAAAAGTCAGGTTTTACTTCATGTAATGTATACATATATAAATGATGACCTTGTATTTATTTGTAAATGCACATTGTTTTTTGAATAGTTAGGGCACTGACGTCCCAAGGGGGGTGCGGGCCGTAACCGGGTGTCACCCGCTGAGGGGTGACACCAAAGTGCTGGCTCCCCCTCAATGACAGGAGCCGGGTGCTGCGCTATGTGCAGCACTCGGCTCCTAGCACAGTGAGGGAGCCGGCACTTCACACAGGCTGGTCCCCGGGGGCAGCCTGCACCTCCCGCACCCCCGGTATGACAAAAAAACGGGGGTTCGGGCCATGAGGCTATGCCCTCATGATGTAACACCCCCATCCACAAGGCCACACCCCCTTATTTGCCAGCGTGCAGTACAAGCTCCCCGCCACTGCCTGCATTGGGTGCAAAGAGAGGTAGGGACACCACTGAGTTAGGGCTCAATTTAAGAAAGAGCCATAACCCATTTATAGTTGTTTTTAAGCTGGGTATACACCTATACAATCTTCGGGCCATTTCTTTGATTTTTGACCCGTTCATGCTATCTCCAGAGTGTGTATGCACTTTTGATTAATGTCATTAAGAACTATATTCGGCGTGAAGAACAAGGAGTCCTGGAAGTGATGATATGGCCCCCACAGAGCCCTGATCTCAACATCATTGGGTCTGTCTGGGATTACATGAAGAGACAGAAGGATTTGAGCAAGCCTACAGCCACAGAAGATCTGAGGTTAGTTCTCCAAGATGTTAGGAGCAACCTCCCTGCCGAGTTAGCAAAGGTGCAAGTATACCTTTGATAAAAATAAACTATTAACACTTCTATTTATGAAAGCATTCTTTCCCACACCTGCCTAAAACTTTTGCACAGTACTGTATATTATACATTGTGTTCCTGTTGTGTAGGAGGGTGCAACTCCTTGATTGAAGTGAGTCCAGGAAGCCTTATGGTGCAAAACATTGATTAGAACATACTAGTATATTCAGTATACAAATGATAAATAAATAAAAAAAATAAACTATAAAAAATTCTATTTTTGAAAGCATTCTTACATTCCAGCATTTTTTCCACGCCTGCCTAAATCTTTTGCACAGTACTGTGTGTATGCGCATATATATATATATATATATATACACACACACACATATATATATATATATATATATATATATATATATATATATATGTAGTGACTGAGAGAAAACCATTATATTTATACAATCCTGTTTTTATATTATGTATCAAAGTGTCAACATCAGTCCCAGTCCCGTGGACTGCACATGTACATCCGCCATAGCCGGGGAGGGTTCCGGCGGATCCCTCCCCCGGCAAATAGTTTTCGGTGTAGCCCATAGGCTACAGCGGCTAACGTCATCTTCAGATGGCGTTAGCCAATATCTGGAATGCATCGCATTCCAGTTATTGGTAAATTTAGCAGCATCGCATCCCCCATAGAAACTGGAGGGATCAGAGATACCTGCTGCGGTTCCTCCTTAATACATATGGGGGATACTTAGAGTTTGCGGTAAACCTGTTTTCGGGGATTTTACCTCAAATACATTTTGATAAATGGGCCCCAATGTATTGTAAGTACGTCTTCCTTATGTTTTTATCTACTTTATGCAAATATATAAATGTCATGTCCTGAGCTTGGTAAGTTCAGAACCTGATCGCTTTTAGATATTTTCATTACGTATCTTATGGTTCGATAGTTTATAGGCATTTCCCTATGAAATCACATATCCGATCTACTAAGAGACTAGAAACATGTAAGAAATGTTGGAAGTAGGTTCCATAGCCCTAGTACCTTTGCATTCACATTCATTCCAAACATTAAAGTCCATAGAACCCTAACTAGGTTAAACACCCACTTAAGGGGCATATTTATTATAAGTTTTAGATCCGCTAATTACAATTTCTTAACACCACTATTCGCAAGAATAAGAAATTTAGGTTTCGTAACCTAAAAGGAGCCCATCTATGCGATATATTGGAAGTAAACACTCATTATAGATGTAAGTGAAATTTGCAACTTGTTCATGTCCTATGTCCTCCTGCATACAATCATAAGACTAGCACAAAGTAACATCAGCAAACCTGCTGCTTTTTTATTGGTATTCACAATAGGTAATTGTAGTAGTAGAGATTGAAGCATTATGGATTCGGGGAGACATCATCAGACTAATGTTTGTTGCTTTTTTGGCATCAGGTGTTGTTTCAATACACAGCTTAGTGGATATATTGAGTCATATTTTGCTTATTAGTTATTCTCTCGTCTCACTTTCTTATTAACACTTTGGATTTGATTGTTGACTAATCTCCTTGCTTTGAGAAGATCATTGCAATGTTATTGTCTAGTAATTCTAACGTTTGGCTCTAATTTAGTTTTTACCTTTTTTGAAAGTATTTGCAGTCTTGATTAAAATTACTGATAAGGAAGCTTCTTTGGTGGCAATTTCAATCAGTCTAAATGATTCTCTGCACGGATCAGTCAGTTCTCCAAAAACACTGCCAGAAATCCTGTTTAAACTGATCTATAAGGGTCTCCTAGGTATCAATCTTTTGCCCCCCATAATATTAGCAGGTGCAAAGTATTTGGATATATTCTAGTCTTATTTTGTTTTCTGTGTGTGCTACCCCATACCTCATTTTCTTTTTCTCTCTTTCCCCTTATGGAAAAGTGAATCAGCTACAAGTGTCTGATCAACTCTGACCTTGTCAGAATTTCATTACTATAATTTACAAAAGTGCCACATACAGGAAGCTTGTAACACGAACTGAGATACACCAGTGTTCAGAAAGGCTTTTAGTGCTATAAGACACTGCATTGCAGAAGAAGTGCTTATGAATATAAAACCTGTGTGGTTGGATTACTGCCATTTAATCTCATTAGAGAATCTGCAATAGCACACATTAATCTGACTTGCTCATTGTTGATGTTTAAAGAACTAAAAATTTTAACATTTTGATAGAACTACTATATAGCAATTTCAACCTGCTCTATATTTGGGCTGGAACAAGAATTGGAAAAGGTGGTTGGCCTATATGGTTGCCAAGTACTCATATCCCCACCTACCTGACAGTCCAGTTCTACACTGCACATGTTTTATGCACAGTCTAAGGACATGCACTAGTGCTGTAATGTTTTGTTGTGGGTAAAGGCACACCAGAAATGGATTAGTAGACTCTGGGACTCCAACCTCTACCCTCATCTGGCTGCAAAAAATAAGGAGGCTATATATGTAATATGTTGCTGAGCATAAAACAGACTGTTAGTTACAAATGTTTGCAGTAATTCCATTAACCTAGACTCTGAGATCTGAGAAAATAAACTTATTTAAAGTGGCAAAAAAACAACAACAACAAACAGAATACATTACTGTATTATTACTGTTCACTTTTATTTATAATGAGCAACAAGGGTTCTGTAGCACCATTCAAGGGACCAAAAAGGGCAAGAGGAAACCTAAGTACAGACTAATACAGGTAGTATTTAATATCACATAGATGCAGTACATTGAGCAGTTAGCATTATGTAGAGGGGTGGTAAGCTAGAATGAAAGAATGAGTTTTAAGGGCATGCGTGGGGCAGGGGAGGAGGCAGCAGCTTTGGCCTGTCCAGGGTTCCAAAGTGCCCTGTTACAGCACTATGTATATGTTACATTACTAAATTATTGGTATTTTTTCTGCCTACCCACAGCTCATAAGCATTCAATAATGAGTAACCTATAGTTGTTTCTCTCGATGCTGCCAAAGCATTTGATACAGTCAAGTGGCCCTCTGGGAAGTGATTTCCCGTTTTGGTGTTGGGCCAGTATTTCTTTGTGCATTTAATCATTATACTCTGCCCTTACTGCCCGAGTCAGTGTCAATGGTTTTATTTCTGCACCTTTTGCTTTGTCCTGTGGGAAGAGACAGGGATGTCCATCAGCGCCCTTCTCTTTGCCTCGGAGATAGAGCCTTTGGCTTGTAAACTTCGCACTCTTACTTCCATTAAAGGGCTTTGTCTGACTGGTAGAGAGAACAGCATTGCTTTATATGCTGACGACCTCCTGCTCTTACTCACTGACTCTCAATCCTCTTTGCTCTCTGTTCTACAGGTCACAACTCAGTTTGTCCCCTTCTCTGGGCTTTCCATCAACTGGAGTAAGTCCCATATTCTTCACCCTTCTATACCTTTCCAATGATTTCTAGTTTCAAATATTTGGGAATCTGGGTCTTCAAATAAGCTGTCAGACTATATGACACTGAACATTTCCCACATCTGGTGCATCTATATTACATGCATGGCGCCGGCTGCCACTGACTTTACAAGAGGAAAGGTGAACCTTATTAAAATGCTTACACAACCTAAGTATGTCTTCCACAACTCCCCAGTTTTCCTCCCTCTTCGTATATTCCATCAATATATACCTCTATACCACTATATATCCTCTCTGATCTGGATGGACCGTCACCCTCATATAAAATTGTGCATGCTCTTACAAAGCCCCACACCTCTGGAGGTTTAGCCTCACCTTATTTTAAATGATACTATTTTGTATCACATAACATCTCTGGGACTGGGTGCAAGTTGGGGAGTCAGATGATATACCCTCACTATTGGTTGCCCAGTCTGGCTTGGGCCATTCTCACTTACAGGTCCTTTTGGGGGGTCATGTTGCAAATTCAGATTCGCCTCTTGTTTGAAAGGGTTTGCGGATCTGGCGCCTGGTTAGTACACTACTTGGCTTTAAATTTTGACCCTAATACTCTATTATAGGGGACAGCCAAATTGAGGGAGCTGCGGAACCTGCAGAGGGATTTGACATGGGGCTGATGGAGTGGTTTTCATAGGGCAATTATAAGAAGATGACACTTTAAAATCCTTTACTCATCTGAACTTGGAATTTACATCATCTAGGGGGAATTTTTTCCGTTATTTGTAGCTACAATATGCCTTACACGCCCAGTTTCCTGAGGATGCTCTGCTTTGTTGGAGTCTCCCATAAAGACATTTTTTATGTACCCTGGGCCCTAAGCGACTGGTTTCTTTCTTATACTCGTTTCTAATAGATTCCCTGTACTCTGACCCCTGGTCTGTGGGGGGGGGGGTGCCCTGCTTTACGGACGTGAGCCCCTTAATGCTAGGGACGCCAGTATAGAGGAGCCTTGACGATTGGCCTGGCGCTTATTCATATATTTGCAAATGTGTGTAACTAATACCTCTAAATCTCTATTATCATGTAGGATTTAAGTATTGTTTTTGCTGCAGTGTGCTGGGGGCAAATCTCTTTTTTTCTAAGTTAGTTAAATCTGTTTGATTTAAACAACTTGCCTGAACAACAGCTGTCGTCCATTTTCCAGTGTTTGGGAGCAAATGGCTGATTGTCATTTACCGATTTTTGCATTACTGGATTTTTATTCCAACGAACCAGTTGGATGGTTGGAGGAAAGTTGGTCTGGTGTATGGCCAGCTTTAGACTGCCTTGAGGACCGAGTCTGGGAACCTCTGGGCTAGTGGAATGTCTTGTACAAGGGAGGGATTGCCACAGACATGGTTCGGCCTGAAAGAAGTCATGCAGCTGGAAATGGGAGCTGCTAATGAGTGTGACAGAGAATAAGCAGATCTTTGTATAGAAAAAAACTCAGACCGAATGCAAAAGACAGCTTTCTCTTTACCAGATGAATACATTACTTAGTTCCTACTGATACAGGAATAAAAAAAACATTCTATACCCAAGATAATCACTGTACATTTTTTATCTAGGTTTAATAAAAAAAGTTGCTCTTGTGACACTTATTTTTTTAATAGTTCCAGCTGTTGGATAGATGTTACCTTGCTAGTTAAATTGCCATACGCTATCACCATTTTAGGGGTTGCAGGATAGTATACAGAGGGATTTCTGTCACTATTTAGACTTCTTGCTGTATATATCTAGGTTGTTTTTTCAAATCTCCTTTAAAACTGAAATGAGACAATGACTCCAAAATGTGTTAGGTTAAGGACACAAAATGGAAAGCTTTGTGTATCCACCATTACAGTCATTGTTATTTAGACTCCAAAATGTGCCCGATAGACATTTAGAGGGGTTGAGTATGGGTTGCCGGTATCCCGACAGGGTTAGGATACACTTGTCAGTCAGTATCCTAACCCTCCCCCTCTTTCTACCCTTAACCCTCCATTCCTGGTGCCTAAACCTAACCTCCCCCCTTAGTGCCTAACCCTAATTCTCCCCCTAACCCCAGTACTTACCATTTGGATGCCGGCGCTGGGATTCTGACAGGTGTCTGGATCAGAGGTGTTTAAAGAGAGGAGGGGACCCATGAGCAGTCTCCATCACGGGCTCCCTCCTCTCCATCCGGCGGCCGGCAGCACACTGAGTGGTGTGATGCCAGCGTCGCAATAATAGACTCTAGACACTAAAGTGTGCCCAGAGTCTATAGCGCATGCGCAGGTCACCGGGAAAATGTCTGCCGTGGCCATTTTCCCTGTATTGTACATGCGCAAACTACGGGAATATGGCCGCGGCAGCCACTTTCCATCCGTTTATTACAGCACAGACGTAGTACACCGGAGAGGTAAGTAATATGTGTGCAGTGCGGGCCCCCCTGGACCAAGGGGCATGTGCTCCGCACACCCTGCACCCATTGTAAATACGCCCCTGGTCTGGATCCCGGTACCTGCATTCTAATCGCCGGCATCCCGAATGTTGGGATTTTGACTAGATTCCGTTTAGATAATATGTGCTGTTTCCATAGATATTACTTTCCACGTGACCCAC
Source organism: Taudactylus pleione (assembly GCA_031769625.1). NCBI lineage: Eukaryota > Metazoa > Chordata > Amphibia > Anura > Myobatrachidae > Taudactylus > Taudactylus pleione. The sequence goes on from JAUIMM010000039.1 coordinate 851,011, forward strand.
AGAATATATAGCTTCATGCCACAGCTCCTTCCGATAAGATGCCTCCTCTCTGGCACATACAGTAGTCGCTAAAGCTCTGGCTGACTTTCAGCTTCATCATCACGGATTGTTTGAGTTAGATTTGACCTCTACAAATCTGGATAATGCTTGCAAGATAGAAAGTTTGTTCTGTGTCTGCCATATTGCTATATGATGAGCCCTTTTATTAAATACTGATTTGTGACACTGCTTAAAGAGGGAACCAAAAATATTATAATTACAATAATGGTCTATTTTTTAAACTTTGACAAAAAAGGACAGCTGAATGTTTTCTAGGGTTATTGATTGTACCATCCATCCATTATAATAATATCCATTATAATAATTGGTATTACAGTCATAACATGATACCCATGTGTTTTTATGAACAGATGCGGTTTTACTAAATCTCTTTCTCTTGTCATTCATATATCATTTATTATGCTAATACTTGGAAATTAACATATGTAGCTGTGAAATAATTCACATTTTATGTTACTGGGCATTCAACGATTCCACACAATCAGTGACTTATGCTGGTAAAATGCTACTTCAAAATAATTGTACATAACATAATGTTTAATTGTATGTTTGTGGGGTTTGTTATATATTTTCGACATTCATAATGTCCACACGGGAATGTCAACATTGAACACGTTGGCATGTTCATAATATTGGCATTCATCATGTAGACACTGATAATAATATGTTAACATTGTTAGAATTTGGACGTACTGTTTTTTTTTTTTTAGGTATTCTGACCCTAACAGTAACCTTAAGGGTAACTGTAACGCTAACCGTAAGGTTTGTATACCTAGTGACTAAACTGTTTTGTTGTATTTTTATATTCAGGAAATATAGGACTCTCTTTAATAAAATGTTGTAATGAGTATGGTTAGATTTTATTTATATTACATCCAAATAGGTAATTTCCATGGACAGAGCAGAAATGTGTCTTTATTCAGGGGATTATCATGGTATTTCCCTGAGCCTTTGGAACTGAGATCAGTGTCTTTTGCGTTGAAGGAATTGGCCATTAGCAAGGGTCTATTAACGGACATCTCTTTGTGTGGCTGATATTTTATTTTCCATTATTCTCCATTTAATTTTTAAGATTTTTTTATTTTCTCATTTATTATTTAACCTTTGTCCATAAAGTTTTCACAGATTAATACAAATGAATACAAAAGGAAAGTGCAAACCAGCATTATAAACCAATAAAGAGTAAAGTGCCATTGATATTATTAGAGCTTGTTATCTGTGTCTGTAAGGGGAGATAAGACAGGTGAGCAAAGGGGCAGATTCAAGATGTAATGAAAAACAGAAAAGATTCAACACATTCAGTGCATAGCTTTCAGGTATCCGAAATAGAGTACCATTTAGAGACTATCCATTACTTCTGATTTTTGCATTGTGGTCATTTTGGAACGGTGTGTAGTCAGGAAGCCGGTGGTCGAAGTGACCAAAGTTATAATGGAATTACAGGGCATATTCTGTAATAGCAGCTACCACCTTGCAGGTACTGTGCTTGGCACTCCAGAGCTTTCTTCTAGAATGGTTTACTGGGAACATAAAAATTTCCAAAATAGCATAATGCTGATTAGCCAACACCAGCCAGACGGGACACGCAATGCACTTCATTGCTCTTGTGGAATAATTCTGTGACGGTCCTACCATGGCTGCCATACTACAGCTCAGTTAGCATGGAAACTGCCACTGCTGGGTCACAAACCCAAAAACTCTGCTATACTGTTTTGAGCATGTGCTAGACAAGGCTGCAGCTTCTTGTACTTGCACCGGCCCCCAGATATGTTTAGGAGAAAAAGGTAAGACACACAGAAAGCAGAATATGGCAGGAGGTCCAAATACCATTTAAAGCAGGGGTGGGCAAAAAGTGGCCCTCCAGCTGTTGTTGAACTACAAATCCCAGCATGCATTGCAACATTTTTTAGCATGGCCAAACAGCAAAACTGTGGCAGGGCGCATGCTGGGATGTGTAGTTTTAAAACATCTGGGGGAGCACCCCTACTTTAGAGGGACATATCTGTCAGCCAATACAAGTGACTTATTTTGCATGTCTGAATACACATATACCTGATGAATAGTAGTAGCAGGTTTAACTATCCCTTTACTTTCCAGCACAAACTTGCATAAATATCTCTGTTGTTCTTTTACAGAGTTACAGAAGGGTTAAACATTACACACACCCACCTTTGTACTATGAATGAATCTGCTGGTGCAGAACAAGAAAAAAAAAAAAGTGATTGGAAAGTGCATTTATTTGCTTGTGCCTATTTTTCTTGTCATAGAAGTAGATGAGTGTACTGAGATTACCTGTTCCTGCTGTGTCCAAGCGGCTAGAAGAAAAAGCCCTGAGGCCTATTATGGAGATTTACCTGTGGGTAGCAAATTTGTCGCCTAACAGTATTGAGGCTGGAAGTTGATGGATGTCAATTAGATTGCAAGAGAGGCTCCAAAAATCTCTGCCACCTGTAGTGCCAAGGCTCATAACAACATGCCCCCATATGTAGCAGCTATGTACTGCCTAAGGGTAGCAGTCACAGCAAAAACCATTACTCCCCTCTCTGCTCTAGGCGTGTTCTGATTTCTAATTTAATTGTTCAATCTAATTGCAGCACATGGGCATCTGACGGGCTCTTATCGGTCATTTTAACATTTATACAGCTTTTCTGTCTATAATGCTACAAGTTTTTGACATGTTTGTTAACCAATTCGCAAAACCAGCTTAGAAGCCACAAATATGGCTGCAATATTCAGTACAGCTTTTTATATATATATATATATATATATATATATATATATATATATATATATATGATAAAACGAACACGCACGTACAGCCACCTTTTATACTGTACATAGAAACAAATTACATTTCTAGACTATAATAAAAAATAAAAGTATAGATTCATTTATTATCAACCATTTATACAAAATTCCAGCCAAAGTCAGCTCCAAACTTTACAAATAAAAAACAAAAAAATAATGAACTTGAGCAACTGAATAAATAATAAAACAAAGTAAGCGTAGCAGGGCTCCCTTGTATGTTATTTTTTTCAATTGTACATTTTCTATCTGCTACTGGGGGTATATCAGTCTGGAAGTATAGGAAGACCATCTTCCTCCAACATCATTAGATACCTATTTACACATTATGTCTAAAGGTGCCCATCCACTAGCAGACATGAAAACGACTGCACGATTATGACATTGTAAATCGTGCAGTCATTTGTCAGTCTGTGATAAGCCTGCACTGAACGAGCAGTCGTTCAGTGTAGGCTCATCAATCATCTGCAAACATGCTCAACCTGATGTTATTGTCAGGTTGTGTATAGGAAAGATTCCTGGACGGCACACCCTGAATATATACAGTATAATGGGAGGTGCTATCTGTTGAGACTTATTGCAGGCACAGAAACAGACAGATCACAGGTGCACAGCTCCAAATTACTGATTATATATAAATACATAATGCAATATAATTTTGAAATCAATAGGTTTTTAGAATAATCATGGCCAAGGTTATGGGCCTACCCACCATATCCAGGTAACAGGGCCGCAACTAGGGGGGGGCTGGAGGTGCACGTGCACCGGGTGAGCCGTTGTACCTGGTGCCAGTGACCTCCAGCCCGGCGCTGCAGAGAGGCTCCAAGCCGGACGTCCGCTGGTAATATTTATTACCAGCGGGCGCCCGGCTCCTTCTCTGCAGCGACGCGGTGTAGCCGGAGCCGGAGGCTGGAGTTCTCTCCCGAACTCCAGCTTCCGGCTCTCCCCACGGGCACTATGGGGGAGACGTCATGACATCTCCCCCATAGTTCCAAGGAGCAGCCGGCGGACCGGACGCGACGCTGGATGCAGGAGCGGGGTTCAAGGTAAGTATTTTTTTTTTTAATAAGCTGCACTACAGGGGCATTATTATGGGGACAGGGGCATTACTATGGGGGCATAGGCAATAAGGGGCATTACTAATGGGGCATGAGCACTACAGGGGCATTACTATTGGGGCATGGGCACTACAGGGGCATTACCACAGGGGCATTACTGTGGGGGCATGAGCACTACAGGGGCATTACTGTAAGGGCACTACAGGGATATTACTATGGGGGCATGGACAATACAGGGGCATTACTATGAGAGCATGGGCACTACAGGGGCATTACTATGAAAGCATGGACACTACAGGGGCATTAATATGGGAGCATGGGCACTACAGGGGCATTACTGTATGGTGGGCACTACAGGGGCATTACTATGGGGGTATTAACATATGGGCATTACTATGGGGGCATTACAATATGGGCACTACTGCAGGGGGAATTACATGGGGGGCGCCAAATTACTGTCTTGCCCCTGGTGACAAAAATCCTAGTTTCGGCCCTGCAGGTAACCTCTGTATGGTAGGTCCCTAACATACTAGGGTTCAAATCCAGAGCGCAGGACACCCCTAAATCGGCGCAGCCGAGCCACCCCAGGGCATCGATATAATGAGAAAAGTGAAATGTGAAGTAAGAAAGGTAAGAGCAGCTATGGCTGCATAGAAAGGTGAAAATACAAATATAATAAAAACAGACAGTAAAGTGTTAAAATTGTGCAAAAAAGAAAGAATGTGTTATAATGCGGTGCCATGAAGCATTCCAACCAAAGCAATCCAGGGGACCCATGCCCCAAAAATCAACCCAAAGTTGAACTACAGTATATAACTTGTAGGACTTACCTAAAATTGTGCCTATTACTAGTGTGCATATACAATACCAGACTCCATGCTTTTAAACCAATAAGGGAGGGGTGCTAGTCCAGGCTGAAGGCGTCTCCTTTCCTTCAGGTGTGCAATAAAGCAAATTAAAATGGAGTGTATAGGAAAGATTCCTGGACTGCGCACCCTGAATATATATATAATGGGAGGTGCTACCTGTTGAGACTTATTGCAGGCACAGAAATAGACAAATTGTCAAGTTGACCATCATGTTTACCCGATGATAGATGTCTAAACCACCAGCAGGAGTGCGCATCGTTGGTCGTTTTAGACATTTTTGCTAACGATTTGCAAAAGATTTATGAACGATATCATTCAATCGCTCAATTAAATTGCAAAGTGGATGTGCACCTTAAGAGTTTTTTTGTACATGATCACTCACAGAGTAAACAATCACATATAAACAATAGCAAATATCTAATATTTATGGAGGAAGCTATTATAAATTTAGGGAAAACTAATGAGAGCCAGTGTTGGAGATTTTTCATACAGCTCTAATAAAATAGGCTCAGTTTGGTAAGATAGATGGACATAACAGTTTGGAAATAAAATTAAACCCTTCCATAATTGGGACATTTGTTGGTCTGGACTTATTTCCCAGGGTCTTTCCAAGGAAATCATATGCATTGCTTACATATGAACCCAACTGTGCTGCTTGACAGCCATGTTGCACTCATTCCAGACTGTTGTTTTTATTCATTATAAATCTGTTAAATTTAGTTGGGATTAGTATGGTCATTTCAAATGTAATCAGTGAACAAAACAGGATAAACTTCAGTTTATGTATCGCTTCCTAAGGCCGACCTCATTTATTGGTTAGCCGTGATACACATCCATTATAACATAGCTGTTATCTATAAATGGCCTTGCCTGATCATACCCCGAGATTACTACAGTTATTCTCCCCCAACAATTAGTTTATATATTGTACTAGCAAAAGTGTTTCCTTTGCTGGGTGTTTATATATAAAACTGACTGAACCATATATTCACAGTATATTGTGTGATTCAGCAGGGGGCCTACAAAAATCACTAGTGTAGTGGAAAATTGCTTTTCTTACACTGTTTAAAAACGAACAAAGTCAACAACAATATATAGAGACATGTCTTTCTATTGGGAAGTACAGGGAGCAACTTTAATTATAGTCCAGTTAAATCCAATTACAGTACATCTTAACATTTTGAATGAACATTAAAATATTTGTTTTCCTCGTAGATTGTAAAACAAAGAGAGTAGCTAGTTATGAGTCATGCATGATGCTTGTGGCTCCAGGTTAGTAATACCAATAGCATACATATGACCAGGCCTTTAGGGGAAAGAAAGATAATTTATATTTGTATCAAATATTTTTCTCAGTTCAAAATGACTGAAGGCCATCATTTTATTGATTGCCTGAACTAGATTCAAATATACCAATTGTATGTCTCATTCCTACACATTGTATAAATAAGTAAATGTTAATTAAACTTGAGTATTAAAGCTGTAGAGATAGTCAGGGTGCTACAAATGCTTTAAATAAAGGTTTTTCAATATGTTCTTATTTTGCATCATGAGTTATATTGTGCTTGATGCATGTGGGGATGGGGTATAATATACTGGTTACATTTTCTGCTTTCTGCTCTATAGTTACCAAGGGATGTAGTTAAGTTACCGGCGAATGCCGAATGCCAGAATCCCAACGCGAAAAGCTTGATTTGGGATTAAAGATAGGCGTCTAAATGCCAACGCCTGTCTTTAGCACAATGCCGAAATCCCGACAGCTGTCATACCGAACGAAGGTAAGCGGGGTATGGTAGGTGTTAGCCGCGGGGGGGAGTGTTAGGTTTAGGGACCCCCTGGGGAGATTAGGGTTAGCCACCCCCCAGGGAGGGTTAAGAGGGGATTAAGGTTAGGCACCACTGGGGGGGGAAGTTAGGTTTAGGCACCCCAATGGGAGATTTAGGGTGCTGGAAGGGGGAGGTTAGCGTAAGGCACCACCGTGGGGTGGTTAGGGTTAGCCACTCCCTGAGGAGGGTTAGGCTAGGGGAAGAGGGGTTAAGGTCAGGCACCACTGGGGGGAGGTTAGGGTTAGGCACCCCCTGGGAGGGTTAGATTTAGGGTGCGGGAAAGGGGGGCTAGGTATCACCGGGGGGAGGTTAGGGTTAGGCACCACTAAGGGAGGGTTAGGGTAATTACCAGCCCCAGTCGGGATGTAGAGCATTCAGGCTTCGGCATTGCATACCGATTCCGTTACCACTGACTCTTGTTAACTTGCAAGCTATTTTGTATTGCACCATTTTTATACACCTGTGTGGATATCTTATATATGTATAATTTCTTAAATTTTACACGTTTGCTACCAAAGCTTGCTCCATTTGTTTGCTTGGATTTTGTGAATGTTATTTTTTTACTGATTGTAATCCAAAACTTTTAAAAGGAATGGTATCCGGCTGCACTGTCCTTGTTTGCTACTCTGCAGCCCACTTCATGTTTGAGGCTACCCCCGACCCCCCCAAAAATGAAATGGTAAAAGAGTGTATAATGGCATTTGTTTCCGCATCCCCTGCTCCTTCCCTATGGGAAGAAGTCCTGGGTTGTGAAGGGGGATACTTTCGGATCCCTCCGCCCCTGTCTGGCTCATTCCGCCTGTTCATGCAGGCTGACTAGCACTGCCGAGTGAGACGCTGAGAGTGCTATCTTTTACTGCAACGGAAGTACCAGTAAAAGAGATTGTGGAGAGAGCTGATTTTCGGATCAGCCATCTTCACACTAGAGCAATGTTGAATTTGTATCACAGCAAGTTGGATACTTAATTATCAGGGGCTGCCCAGCCACCGATAATTAACATGCTGACTGAACCCCTAAATGTCAAAACCTTTAGTTCGCTGTGTTCAGCTTAAAAGATAAGACTTACCGTAAGACCCTGCAGCTTTTTTATGTGATTATCAGGTACTTACAGTACCTGCCAGCATATGGAAGTACTGTACAATAAATCTGTTTTACGTTTTTCCCATAGAGTTGTACGCGCCGCCTATACTTCATAATACCCACTTTTATCAAAACTTTTAATAGAACAAATGTGATTTAAACCAAAAAAATATCTAAAGGTTTATCAATAACTCATTCTATTCCTATGAATAATATGTAGTAATTATGTAGCTTCAGCAGTTATGCAGTATTTTAGCATTTATTGTAACCCAGTCTTTTTTTTAACCATATAACAAATTATGCAAATTATGCCTAAAGAACTAATCTGTATGTGTGTATGGTGTTAGTGCTTCTAAATGAAGATGCAGTATGATGGAGTTGTTGATAATTTTACTATGACAAAATGTAACAAGAAAATCAATAAACACAAATAATTAATAAGACAGAATTAAAATTAAGCACAAAACAGGACAATCAGATAATACTGTAGTAAGAATGTCTGAACCTGCTCTGTGAGCAATGCTTATATTAACAGGCAGGATAAACCTCTGCCTAAGAGTCAAAAGAGGGAAACGGGGGGGTATGGTCACAATGCAAGGGTCACAGATATAAGGGAAATGAAAATGAATTAAAGAATAAAAAATATATATATATTAGGTGCCAGCAATGTAGAAAGTTTTCGTTGAAAAAGTTAAGGGGGATAAATGGATCCCCAAAGACAAAATATATCACAATAAACTGAAATAATTTGTTTGTTTGCGAAGATCTGTTAGAGAGTGGCGTCCCACACCTCTAATGCAGAGATGTTTATGGTGGTAGTTGATATAGAGGTACCTGAGCCTGCTGATGTTAAAGGCAGTTGGAGGTTACAGGTCTTAATTAGGGGTATTTCCAAAGTCCGCTGGTAAGTAATGGTATTTGCAGACGAGTGGAACTGCCGTGCAGGGACAGTGGAAAAAGACTCTGGACTTACTGGTGGTCGGGATAACGATACTGCCTTTGAACCTCTATACACCCCTGCCTATACCTTCTGATATCCTGCCTATAAACCTCTAAGGATGACGCTATTTTGCGTACACAGTCATATAATAAATAAAGACTCCAGACCTAGAACCTGTGGTTCCAAAGCACAAAGTATTATTCAAGTAAAAGTACAGTCAGTTACACGCTAGTTATAAGTACAATGTAGCGCAAAGGAATTATACAGACCCAAGTACAGTTATACATACGCAGCGCTCTGGACCAGATGTAGGCATGTCACGCTGGGAGGCGGTTTTCTGGAAGCTGAGGCCTGAGGCTGCGGGAGGAAACAGAGGCGAGGGGCCTGAATGTACGACCTCCGCATCCACGGATCTTGGTAGTTGGCGAGACCTAGTCAAAGGTGCGGAATCTAACCCACGAGACGGTGTTCGCCAGTGACCCCACCAATCGGGATATGGGCTTGAGCTGCACCTCGTAAGCAGGTCGCGGTCCTTTGACTAGGTGACCAAAGCCTGCGGGAAAAAGGAGAGACGAACACTCGTGGCCCAAAGGGTCTGTGCCAGTAAGGGGCACATAGGGACACTGTACTTGAGGTACAAGGAAGTGTGCACTGCGGACACACTACCGGGTTGCTGGTTAGAAAGAGTGCACCACGGTGCAATACTGTAACACGTAGGTAGGGACCACAGAGTCCAGTAACGAGGTGGGTAGTGGTACTGGAGCCAGCCAGAGATTATGACGCTGGAGAGGTGGGTACGTATAACTACACTCAGGCTGTGATGGTAAAGCACTGGTGAAATGGAGAGTATACTGCACACAGGCGGCGGAGGTAACGCACTGGTGGAATGGAGGTATACTGCACACAGGCGAGGTGGTAACGCACTGATGAGATGAATGATATAGCTGCACACAGTCTGAGGTGGTAAAGCACTGGTGAGATGAATGGTCTAGCTGCACACAGGCTGAGATGGTAAAGCACTGATGAGATGAATGATATAGCTGCTCACAGGCTGAGATGGTAAAGCACTGATGAGATGAATGGTATAGCTGCACACAGGCTGAGATGGTAAAGCACTGATGAGATGAATGAAATAGCTGCACACAGGCTGAGATGGTAAAGCACTGATGAGATGAATGAAATAGCTGCACACAGGCTGAGATGGTAAAGCACTGATGAGATGAATGGTATAGCTGCACACAGGCTGAGATGGTAAAGCACTGGTGAGATGGATGATATAGCTGCACACAGGAATAGATCACTGGCAGCAAGGGAACCTGGAACGAGAGACCACTAGTAACACTAGCAGCGACAATGGTTGTTCAGGCAACTACCCGATACACAGGAGCCAAATATATACCCCTGGAAGCCCACTGATTGGTCCACAGCGTCAGCTGACCAGCCAGACTGTCAGGGAAGGAAGGATAGTCAGAGAAGGAAGTGTCATGGCGCCCATGACAGGAACTCCGATCCCCGCGCACCAGGCCGCCTGAGACACCAGCATCAGGGAGAATGCTCAGCACCTCCCATGTCGCCGCACCAGCCGCCCGACTGCCCGGGAAGTCAGAGGAAGCCGGCGGGACGGTAAGGGGCGGTCGATCCCCGGCTGAACTCTGACAAGGCATCAGCAAGAAACCTCTAGTCAATCAGCATTCAGCACGAAGACTAGAAACCCAGGGTCAGAGCACATATTTATACCCCCCAGAAATAGACAACACAATAGAGAAGTTTGTTGCTAATACCATTGGTCATAAAGGAGAGGGCATATGTTGCAAGGCATCTAACGGGTTGGTTCAAATAGACACAGTCCAGCCTCTAACAACTGGTGGTCTCTGGTTTACCGCCTCATGCAAATCCTAACGGTCATATAATGTACATTTTGTTGCTTGAAGTCTCTGCGGTCCATAAGTTGAGAATGCCTGTTGCGATCTCTACATCGATGTTACCGGAATACTGTTGAGAGAGTACGCATCAGTACAATACCAAACATGGCTTACTTATCACATATAAAACCTTAGTTACAAAATAATCTTTATATCATAGCAATTATAGTAACTGTGCATACTTGAATCTTATACCTTAAAGCTTATGGAACCTTGTATGTGAATATGCAATGTGTGAGTATGTGGGGTTTGATGTGAAGACGCTAGTTAACTTGGGGCAGATACGTGTGCATGAAGCTAATATTCTGCGTTTTCATACAGGATCTTATGCATTCACTAATATGCGACTAGTTAACAGCGCAAGTGTGCGTATTATTGTGTGTATGAGAAATGGTGTAAGATACAATCGCATGATGCTAATAATAATATCACCACATGTACTAAAGTGTGAGTTTATCTAAAATGGCGTTTGGGCTGCCATTCGCAAAATGGCGTCTTGCGATCTCATTTCCAAGATGGCGTCTTGCGACCAGTCGCAAGATGGCGTTGCTGCGATCCAATTTTAAACTGATCTTGTCTCAGCCAATTATCCAGCTTCGAAAGTCCACCTTTTCATAGCGAACAACATGCTATCACAATCTGATGTTAAAATATAATTTAGGCTTACATTTATATACTATTTAGTGTTATTATGGGATGGCACAAGATGGTTCTTAATCCATCAATAATGTTTCTCTGAGTGGGGACATAAAACTACTATTATACGCACACTGCGGATCTTGGAAGATCATGTGAAAGGTGTGGAGATACACCAGTCCTATAAAGGCAGTCTTGAAGGGGAAATTTGAGACTTTACATTATCTGAGATGTTTTTTTTTTTTTAAATAACATTTCAATAATACATTCTATGCAGGTCTACATATAATACATAAAATGATGGTATTTCCTAGTTCAGGGTTGTAATGCAGTTCTGTATTTACCTCGGTATTCATACTAACCACCATCATAATTTCGTTCTTTCGTTTTACTCTATTTTTAAATTTTCCACACTTCAACACAATAGGAACACACCGGACACATATGCCAATTATTATGATGACAATCAGTATAAGGATTAAGAATTTGCCTATGCTGGTGATCACTTCCTGGACCCATTCCCCTAGATCTGAGAACCATTTCACTGGGTTCAGCCATGAAACCCATCCTTCTATCTTCTCCACTACTTCAGCCACTGAAGCATTATGGTTCTTACGAAATTCCCATTTTAGCTGCAGAATTTCATCCATCTTTCAGTCTATCACCTCCATGGGGTCGCTAGTATCATTGGTGACATAGGTGCAACATTTTACTCCGAATTGGGTGATCAACGTTACGCAATACCCTCCAGTAACAGCAGTTAAATAATTTAACACTAGCCTGTGTTGCACCAGTTCTTTCTTGTACGCTTGCAATTCTCTCCCTGTATACCTGAATGTGTCATCGTACATCTCGGTGATATTATCTATCAATTTAGCAAGTTCCTGAATATATCTAAAGTTTAATGTACTCCGAGTGATCCTGGTGGGAAACTTGAAAGCCAGTTGTCTCACTAATTAACTGAGTGACTTTATGCACGTCACCAGGTATCATATTTTGTTTGCCTCTGTGTTCAAATTGTGTGTGAAGATATGATGGTGTTTTTATGTATACCAAGCATTTCAACATGTGTGAGGGTCATAACTTCTGGGACTACTTTTCGGGAGACCCACTTATACGCTTTTCTTCCACATATAAAATATACATTATCAGGGAGAACATAAGGAATGATATGCATCATTAAACAATCCTATTTCTGGGTCTTCCATCTGGTACATGTAAGTCTCTGGCTGTATTATTTTAGCACAATAACCATCTGGCACCTTACCAATAATTTATTTGGTGGAACTCAATGCATATCGCTACCTAAAATGTCTCCCACTAGATTTAATTGAGCGTAACAGATCATGGTTTATGGACTCATTATCAGCTCTTTGTGAGAAGGTCATTGTCTGATTATTCCCTGTCACTTCCCAACTCCCGGGTTGATTGGGGTTGGTTATGTTTAAACACAAAAGTGAGCTATCTACTTGGAATTGATAGAGTTTGAAATGAGGTGGTTTGGATGAAAGGAATTATCCATCCAATGTTTTCCCTTTTTGTAATTCTAAAATTTCCGTGATATTCAGCGGAAATGGCACCAACCCTACATTATGCTGTCCCTGTGGCACATGTAAAAACACCCAGTAATTAGTTTGATTTAACACTTTGCCTATCATGCTATGATAATCCTCTAAAGGATACCCACCCCAGTACGGGTTATATTTAGGCTGGCACCGTTGGATACAATTCTCATCAACTAGGGACCCACAAAGCTCACAAATACAGGAATCTTCCGACGATAAACCCCCACATCGTCCCCGAGTATCCGGAATAACAGCTCTCTTAACAATAACAGTACTAAGATTGGTCAGACACTCCCCTGATTGGCATTGCACTCCTGACTCCACTCCATCAGCACTGCCATCAACTCCCCTCTCCACAATCGGTCTCCCTTCACAGAAACCAGACATTCCCGAACCGACCAGGATGGTGAAGACTCTAAAAGAGAACATGAAAATGAACACAGCAGGCCCGTCCATTGCCACAACAAGACCTGCAGATTTCTTTTAGTTCAGGTATCTCACTACGACCTTTTCAATCCTCCCGGAACAAGCTCACGAGCGACAGGTCCACGCTATCAGCCTTGTCTCCGACTCGTTTCTCCACCAGTTGGTTGACCTTTTTGCAGTGAGTTGAATGGACCCAGGTATCTCTCTCAGCCACCTTCAAAGATGTAGTACTTGTCAGCAGCACCTGGTACGGACCTTCCCACCGATCAGTCAAACAACCTGAACGCAAGAAATTTCTGATCATGACATATTCTCCTGTTCAACATCATGACAGTTAGTTTCAGGCATATCATTGGACAACAATTTCAGTTTCTGCTGCTGTTGTTTTAACTGCTTACATTAGAACAGGGAAAGGAAAACCGCACTGGAAAGAGTGGCTGTTTGTTTTATATATGATATGTATCTCTCAAAAATGACCTATTCAAGGAACAAAATATATATTGCATTTTCATTCAATATGCATATTCCCAAACAAATGATCATAAGACCTTAGTCCTAAAAGGATCAATATGTGGGTTAGTCCCTGGTGCTCCCCAGAGTCAGTATATAGCATATGAGGAAAAAGAAAAAAGGACTCTTTGTGGGGGCACACAATAGGTACCGAGATAGGGCTAATATAGCCAGATAAGGATTAAAAATTAACTTTTAATGAGAATATATTAAAAGGAGCAATTATCACAAATATATACATACAACAGAAAACATATAGTTTAGCTGGAGACTGTAATCTCTCAGTTTAAACATACAAACGCACAACATAAACAATATATGATTGGAGACTATTGTCTCTAGAGGCAAAGATTAATGGAAGTATATTCCTCCTTGAATTAACAAAAAAAGCCAGGTGAGATAATTGAAAATCAATAAAAGTATATATTATGCTGATTCAGCAATATAATACGCCAGTTAAACACAGACCAGGCATTTAGAAGTAATAGATATGGTACATCTGTGTCATGATCAATGTTAGATACCAATGCCTGTATGCACCTTATAAATAAGCAACAAGACTGTATACTAAACAACCCAATGGTGATATGTTAAGTTGCCAATTAAATAATTGGTCAGAAAATCAAAAGATAGCTAATGTAACATATATCAAAATTATAATTCAACACCATCTAATGACACATAGGCCATTTGACATGTCGTCAGCATCATATTTAGAAAACACTTAATAGTCTCAGGATGTATACACACTGCTGCAGTCAAATGTCAGAAAAAGTAAGCTGACAGGGTTCGTGGCCGTCTGCCCTGATGCGCCTGGCAGTGCAGGGGGTGTACGCCACTTACCTGATCAGCCAGCAGTCCAGAAATACAGTCTGTATTGGTATCAGTTGCACGAGTGCATGCCGCTGTGCCTGGGGAAGAAGCCGGCGTCACGTGTGCGCATCACGTGACCCGGAAGTAGGACGCGCATTTCGCCATCGGCAGGCTTGCTCACAATCTCCACCCTGCTTACTCATTGATATAAGATACTTTACAGTTACCTCATTGTTAGCCTTCAAGTCTTCCTGTGGACATAATCAAATGAGGTTGTCTACCGAACAGTATTTCAAATGGGGACAGATTTAGAGGGGGTCTAGGAGTGGTCCTTATACTATGTAGGACCAAAGGTAACGCTTCTGGCCATCCTAGTCCAGTCTCTGCCATGATTTTACTCAACTTATTTTTAATAGTCCCGTTCACACTCTCTACCTTGGCACTGGTTTGCGGTCGGTAAGGGGTGTGAAGTCGACTATTAATACCCATCAGCTTACACATATTTTGAGAAACATCACCTGTGAAATGAGTACCCCTGTCACTCTCAATGATTTTAGGGATACCGTATCTGCATACAAATTCCTGAACTATTTTCTTGGCAGTAAACGCAGCAGAATTAGTGGCTGCTGGGTAGGCTTCAACCCAGTTAGAAAATACTTCTGTGCACACTAATACATACTTAAGGTTCCTGCAGGGTGGTAATTGGATGAAATCAATTTGTATCACCTGGCAAGGTCCATCAGTCGGTGGAATGTGGGACGGTTCGGTAGGGATCACTTTCCCTATGTTCTTCCTCAAGCAGGTCAGACAGGACATTGCTATCTTTTCTGCTTGTGAAGAAAAACCTTGTGCGCACCAGTATGCTCTCACCAACTTGCACATACCTTGCTTTCCCAGATGAGTCAGACCGTGTGCTGCCTCAGCCAGGCTGGGGTAATATGCCTTGGGGGCTACTGGCTTACCTTGTCCGTCCATCCAGAGCCCGGAGGACTCTTGCCCACATCCCTTGGACTTCCAAATGGACTTTTCCTGAATTGAACACAAATTTTGCATCTCAATTAATTTCAGCATATCAATTGTTTGGAAAGACATAATTTTTTCAGTGGGAGAAAACATTTTTAACCCTGCTGCCCATTTTGCAGCTTCATCGGCTCTATTGTTGCTCAATGACACCGGATCATCCTCACATGTATGGGCTTTACACTTGATTACTGCCACCGCTTTGGGCAGTTGGATTGCTTCTAAAAGGTGTTTTATGTGTTGGGAATGTGCAACTGGTGTGCCTGCTGCTGTCATAAAATTTCTCAGACGCCATAGAGCCCCGAAATCGTGCACCACCCCGAACGCGTACCTCGAGTCAGTTAGCAGATTTGCCTGCTGCCAGTTCACATGCTCTAGTTAGTGCTACTAACTCTGCCACCTGGGCTGAGTGAGGAGGACCAAGAGGTTTAGCTTCTATGATGTCTGTGTCATTAACAACAGCATAACCTGTACATAATTCACCTGTGTCTGTTTGTCTATGACAACTCCCATCTGTGTAAAAAGTCACATCTACCTTCTCTAAAGGTGTGTCGTGTATGTCAGGTCTAGCAGTAAAGGTCTGGTTCAGATATTCCATACAATCGTGTGTATCATTATGTCCGCTGAACTCATCCCCCGCCAGCAACTTGTCTCCTTCCACCCTTTGTACATCATGTTATACATATGGTAAATACGTTGCTGGATTCCACGTGCTGCAACGTTTAACAGTGATGTTTGCAGTTGCGATTAGAGCTAGTTCCCATTTGGTAAACCTAGCCGAAGAGACGTGTCTGGTTTGAGCAGAATTCAGCAGAGCGGATACAGCATGGGGAGTGTATACAATGATATCATGACCCAATACTACATCCTCACTTTTACTCACCAATAGAGCGGTAGCTGCTACACTTCTCAAACAGGTGGGGAGTGATCTCGCCACAGGGTCCAATTGGGCACTGTAGTATGCTACAGGCCTACTGGCATCACCATGTTTTTGTGTAAGGACACCTGCAGCACAACCATCGGCTTCCGTACAATACAAATCAAAAGGTTTTTCATAATCAGGTATTCCCAATGCAGGTGCTTTTGTCAGACTATCCTTAAGATTAAGGAAAGCCTGCTCTGATTCCTCTGTGTGTATGACACGATCGGGCTTTGAGGAAGAGATTAAGTCCTGTAAAGGCAAGGCCAAAATAGAAAAACCTGGTATCCACATTCTACAGTATCCACACATTCCCAAGAAGGTACGAAATTGCTGTTGATTCTGCGGCAGTGTCATGTTCTGTATGGCCTGATTTCTATCATTTGTTAAATGTCTTAACCCCTGGGTTAGGCAGTGTCCCAAATATTTTACTCTGGATCGGCACGGCTGTAGTTTGTCCTTAGCCACCTTGTGTCCTGTATGCGAGAGATGAAGCAACAAAAGTTTAGTATCATTCAAACATGACATAAACGAATCAGAACACAGCAATAAATCGTCCACATATTGAATTAGAACAGATCCATTTGCAGGTTGAAAAGATTGTAAACAGTCGTGCAATTCCTGGGAAAAGATACTGGGGCTGTCTATGAAACCTTGGGGCAACCGTGTCCATGTATATTGCACACCTCTGTATGTAAATGCGAATAGATACTGACAGTCAGGGTGGAGAGGCACAGAGAAGAAAGCAGAACAGAGGTCAATGACAGTGAAATGGGTTGCATTTGGTGGGATCTGCATCAGGATCACAGCTGGATTTTGCACTATGGGGAATTGGCTCTCTACGACCTTATTAACACCTCTAAGGTCTTGTACCAGCCTATAACCCCTCCCACCACTCTTTTTCACCGGAAAGATGGGACTGTTGGCTACACTAGCTGTACGGACTAAAATTCCCTGTTGCAATAGTCGCTCAATTATTGGAAAAACCCCTAATTCTACCTCCTGTTTTAGTGGGCACTGGGGAATTTTTGGAGCTTGCCTATCGCTTTTTAAATTTACCATTACGGGGGTTACGTTTGCCATTAATCCAGTGTCCTGTCCATCCTTAGTCCAAAGGGAATCTGGAATTTGCTACAACATTTGATCTACCTGGGACGGATTTTCATTTAAACTGGTAGAGTGATACATTATTCTTTGGGGAGTGTCCAACATATCCTGCACCTCATGCGCAACTCTCTCAGGGATATCTAAAAATACACCATCAGGGGTGCAATATATAACACATCCCATCTTACATAACAAGTCTCTGCCCAGCAGGTTAGTAGGAGCCACAGCAGCCAAAAGAAAAGAATGCCTGGTATGCAACAGCCCAATAGTAACCTCTGTGGACTTTGTTAAAGGATAATGGTCCACTTTATCTGTTACACCCATTGTTGGTACTGTCTCATTGGTCACTTGTAAATTAACGGGAGATTTTATCACTGACCTGGTCGCCCCTGTGTCTACAAGAAAAGGGTATTCAGTACCAGCTACATCAACCATCATGACCGGTTCTTCCCTAGTACTCCCGTTAACCTGACTATCTGTAGACTACAGGTATGACTTGACCACTAGCGTTGGCTACCATTCTCCAATAAAGCATTAACGGCCACAATTGGAGCTGGTGCCTGCTGGACATTTGCTGTTCTCTGTGCATATCCCTTATGGGGATATCCAGGTACTCTCTGGTTTGGGGGTCCAGCCCTTTTTACTCTGCAGTTTTTAATTAAATGTCCTGGTTGGTTACAATTAAAACATATTCGTGGATCGGATGAAGACACGGGTTGTTGTGAGGTTTGAGCAGGGGGAAAAGGTGGTGGATATGGGTAGGGATATGGAGGATAAGGGTATTGTGGGGGATATGAAGTTTGTGAGTAGTGTGGGACCTGAGGTTGTGTAGGGTTAGTAGAATAGAGCTGTGTTTTGCTGTTGCGTGGGATTAGTGAGGGCATATAACTGTTCAGGTGTAGGTGTGTGTGTAGATGCAAATGTCTGTTGGCTGTGATGTTACCTTCATTCCTTCCAGAGCTTGAATACTGACAGCCATTAGTTTTTCGCTCTGGGTCTCTCTCTTCTTTGAGATGTTCCTATCATGTTCTATCGCAGATTCTATGAGTGTATCTATTGTGACTCCCCTCCAGCCAGGTTGTGAGGTCTGAACCCGAGTCTTTAAGTTTTCCTTTAGACCGTCCATGAGTATCGTGACTATCATTCCCCTGTGGTGAGTGCTATCTTTAATATCTTCTATCCCAGTGTACTGGGTGATAGCCTGCAGAGCCCGGTCGCAATACTCTTCTGCAGATTCACTCTCCTTTTGCTTTATGGTGAAAATTTTGTTCCAGTTAACTACTACTGGAAAATAAATACCCAATTGAGTTACAATGCGGGAAATGTTACCTTGGTTTACTTGGTCTGTTAAGGGAACATCACCATCCAATACACAATCCGTGATAAATTTTGTCACGTCGGTATTGCGTGGTAGACAGGCCCTTAACACCACCCGCCAATCTTTATTAGTGGGCTCATGAGAACTACCCAAATTCCTCAAAAATCTTTGACATTTGGCTAGTTCCTTTTTGGGATCGGGGAAATCATTTATGATGGAATTTAGTTCTGCTCTTGTCCAAGGACAATGCATTACCACATCTGCATTTCCATTCGGAACAGTTATTGTCCGAATGGGATGCAGACTGGTAGCGCTGTTACCTTTGACCTTATTACCTGGCTGGGGGTTTAATCTGTTGCTGCTACGTATGGTATTAACAACTTCCTCTACGGGTGCAGAGGGTGTTAGCACGGAAGGGGTATGAAATACCGCCGGCTGCATGACTGGCAGTTCGATTCCAGTCATCGGCAGGCCGACATCAGCAGAGTTCCGAGCAGCGGAAGCCCGACAGCGCTGGAAATCCCGATCGTGGATAGGTGAGTATCTACTAACCTAACCCCCCTAACCCTAACCCTCCTTAGGGGTGCCTAACCCTAACTTCCCCACCCAAGTGCCTAACCCTAATCCCCCCTCTAAGTGCCTAACCCTAACCACCCCCTTCCCCGCTGCCTAAACCCAAGTCCCCCGGAGGGTGCCTAACCCTAAGTCCGCCCCGGGGGTGCCTAACCCTCCCGGGAGGGTGCCTAACACTAAGTCCCCCCCGGGAGCCCTAAACCTAACCCTCCCCCCCCCCCGCGGCTGTCCGCTGGCGGCGCCCGGCATCCCTACGATCGGGATGCCGGGCGCCAGTCTCCCGGTGTCCGGGGAAATGCGGGCATCTACATCTAGACGCCCGGCATTTCACCCTTGCCGGGATATGAGTCGGGAAGCCAGCTGCCGGTATTTAGGCAGTCGGCTTCCCGATTGCTTCCCGTTAGCACTTCCCTTGCTGTTACCTATGGAGATGGCGGCACCACTCGTGATTGTCGTGGCGTAGCATCTATCAGCATGGAAAATGGCGTAGCATCTATCAGCATGGGAAATGGCAGACATTACAATAGGCTCATCATCCACATCATGAACATTTTCTTTATAGTTGCTTAAGAGAGGGTACAAATTGCTTGTTACATTTTTGTGGGTATTTTTGATAACTGTACTTGCACCTCCATCCACATAAGGTGAGGGTGGCGCGCGTGAACTGCTGGCAATACATTCCGCAACGCTACCTTGCTGCACGTGCGCGCCATTTTGCGGCTCGCCCGCATTGCAATTCAGCGTCGCGGATGTATTCTCTGGCAATGCACTCGCAATGCTAGTTTGCGTTGCTTGCGCATTTTTAAGCCACGCATCCCCTTCATGCTGCCACAACTTTAAACATTCATAATATTTGACCTTTTTCTCTCGGGAGCGCATCAGACTGATGTGATCCCGGATATTATCTAATACATCTTTATCAAAACTACCAATTCTGGGAAATGGTCTAACACTCTTCATCGTCATTTTAAACCATACATCATAATACCTTATTGCATAAGTACCGTACTTAGTATGCATAATACAACGGGCCGATCCAAGCGGCGCTTCCATTAGCAGCACATCATTGTCTAACATCTCTATTGTTTGCGTGGCTACCATTCTGAGACAACTCCTACGTTTTTCAATAAAGATTTAAACTGGTGAAAGACAGTCAAGATACTTTCACTTACCTGCGAACGTCTTGGAAAAAAGGCGTATTCGCAAACCTTATGGAGGACCTCTAGACGCTTCCACTCACCTACGGAAGTAAAGGCCGCTTCCGCTCAGCAATCCCTTTTTGACTACTTCTCAACTGCTAGGGGGCAGCAAACTACCCTTTGTGTTCCAGTTGATTTCGTCCACTCTCCCACCAGCTCACAATCACAATCTAGCCAAGATTATGTGGTTCAATTATAGTGTTCAAATAAGCCTAACAGATCACACACATTGATTACTGAGTGCTATAATCACGCTGGGGGCCGAACCCTAACAAAAATAACAAACCATTCACCTGCTTTGTGTAAAGTAAACGGTAAGCTGCTACCAAGCCACTAGGCCAACTCCTGCGCCTAGCAATTAAGGGTCCTACGATACCCTTAACATTTAGGTCCTGTGTTACACCCTAAACAAACGCTCACAGTTACAAACTTTTTTCCTGCGCAGAAAAATACACGTTAACCCAGATATTTAGCAACAATTGATAATGTAAACTCAATGGCTTTGTTTAAACATGTGGCAGCACAACCGGAAGTACGTATACGCTATTGTGCGACCAGTCGCTTACACAATAATGCGACTACCACACCATATGACTACCTTTAGCTGCGTACACAAAAGTGCGTCTTTACTGTGCACAAAACTGCGACTCGGCCGCGTGTTCAATACTGCGGCACCCCTTTAAATGATAGGTTCTATCAACAAAGGAAAACAAACTTTTTCCTCTCTTGTCCCTGGATTCTAGTCAGCGTCCCTAGCTCACATGAAAACGGGTAGCGATCTCTCAGCACCGAGCGGATGCAGGTAAACCCTGCATGTGGCCACTCCACCCTTTGGTGAGATATCGATAACCGTATTTGCCGTGTGAGTGGGTAAGTGACTTCACTACGAGTCCCCAACTAACGATACTGCCTTTGAACCTCTATGCACCCCTGCCTATACCTTCTGATATCCTGCCTATAAACCTCTAAGGATGACGCTATTTTGCGTATGCAGTCATACAGTAAATAAAGACTCCAGACCTAGAACCTGTGGTTCCAAAGCACAAAGTATTATTCAAGTAAAAGTACAGTCAGTTACACGCTAGTTATAAGTACAATTTAGTGCAAAGGAATTATACAGACCCAAGTACAGTTATACATACGCAGCGCTCTGGACCAGATGTAGGCATTAGCAAAAAAACGCTTGTCAATCAGCATTCAGCACGAAGACTAGAAACCCAGGGTCAGAGCACACATATTTATACCCCCCAGAAATAGACAACACAATAGAGAAGTTTGTTGCTAATACCATTGGTCCTAAAGGAGAGGGCATATGTTACAAGGTATCTAACAGGTTGGTTCAAATAGACACAGTCCAGCCTCTAACAACTGGTGGTCTCTGGTTTCCCACCTCATGCAAATCCTAACAGTTGGTCATATAATATACATTTTGTTGCATGAAGTCTCTGCGGTCCATAAGATGAGAATGACTGTTGCGATCTCTACATCGATGTTACCGAAATACTGTTGAGAGAGTACGCATCAGTACAATACAAAACATGGCTTACTTATCACATATAAAACCTTAGTTACAAAATAATCTTTATTTCAAAGCAATTATAGTAACTGTGCATACTTGAATCTTATACCTTAAAGCTTATGGAACCTTGTATGTGAATATGCAATGTGTGAGTATGTGGGGTTTGATGTGAAAACGCTAGTTAACTTGGGGCAGATGCGTGTGCATGAAGCTAATATTCGGCGTTTTCATACAGGATCTTATGCATTCGCTAATATGCAACTAGTTAACAGCGCAAGTGTGCGTATTATTGTGTGTATGAGAAATGGTGTAAGATACACATGATGCTAATAGTAATATCGCCACATGTACTAAAGTGTGAGTTTATCTAAAATGGCGTTTGGGCGGCCATTCGCAAAATGGCGTCTTGCGATCTCATTTCCAAGATGGCGTCTTGCGGCCAGTCGCAAGATGGCGTCGCTGCGATCCAATTTTAAACTGATCTTGTCTCAGCCAATTATCCAGCTTCGACAGGGATGTCGGGTAACAGCGTCAAGCCACTCATGAACGGCAGTAACTCTGATCCTGAGCCGCCGGTCCACCGTGGCAGTCTTGGAGGGGATGACTCTAGTGTGTGGCCTTGCTGGGCTAAGCACCAGGCACTCCCTTCTACGGAGTCTTACCTCTGTCCTATTCAGGCGTCCCCGTACTACTGTCTCCTTCTTCACAGCAAGCACCGTCCGCTGCTTGCTGTCTTTACTGTACACTTTCTGGTAACTTCTGGGTCTCGTGACTGCGGTCACGTGATCACGATCTCGATGCCAGTGGTTGCCGCGTACTTCGCTCTCAAATGGCAGATGGATTGAGGTATTCGGTCTCAGGTTTCTCTATTTCTTGAGGTTGGCTGTAATGTGCTTGTAAGTGCTTGTATGCATATCAGCCCGTTTGGGCCTTCGTCAGGGAGTTAGTTGTGGCCATCTTGAGTTCCCCTTGGTATTCAGGATATTTAAGCTGCTATTAGCTCTTCTGTCATAAAATGGCAGTAAAGGCTGTCTCCACTTTGATATAGTGGCAAACTGGTGTCAAAGGGCCTGATTCAGAGCCGGACGCTCTGAACAGAGCGCTCGCTCTGAATCAGGGCCCTCCTCCATGAAAATGGAGCGGCCTCCTGGCCGCTCGTGTAGCTGTGGGTGACCACCCATAGCATATGCGAGCGGCCAAAAAGATGGTCGCGATGGTCTTGACCATCGCGACCATCGGACTTGCGACAGAGACCCTGCGGTAGGGTTTCCCTGCCACAAGCCCTGGAGTGATTTTGGCTCTATCAGAGCCAAAATCACTCCCACTGACATCACTAGTGATGTCAGTGGGGCCAGCTTCAGACGGTAGGCGTTCCCATGGGAACGCCTCCGTCTGGCAGGCACGCCAAAGGCACGCCCACCAAAGGGGGCGTGCTGTCAATCAACATCGACAGCACGCCCCCTTTGGTGCGAGACCCGGAGCGATGGAAAGCCCGTCGCTCCCCGGGTCTCGTGCATGCGCACGACGGAGCTCCCTCCGTCGTGCGCATGCGCAGTGGGGAACATCGACCCACTTGCGAGCGTACTGCTGCTCGCGAGCGGGTCTGAATGACCCCCAAAATCTCTTCTTGTCCTTCGGTTCATTTAACTAAATCTCTGAATATTATGAGTGATAATGGGGGAGATGAATGGTTAAACATAAGTAAAAAGACTGTGTCTGGACGAAAATATTGGGAAACAATTTATGTAAATATATCTGTATGGGCTGCTGTTGTGGGCCAACAGTCTTAAAGATGTGCTTACAAAAAATAATAAATGTATGCATAAAAAAACGTATTCCTGAAATTCTGTATGTTGATGTCTGATTAACCTGTAATGACCGCCTTGACTTCATTGTCTTCGTTCAGGCCTTGTGGTTTAAATGTTTTCAACGTATATATCCACTTGAGTTCCTCTTTATTAATTTTCCTTTTCGAAGAGTTCCTTTTTATTAATTCTCCTTTTGAAGGTGGAGATTTCGAAAGGAAAAATAATAAAGAGGAACTCATTGACTTTGGGGATCCATTTATCCCCCTTAACTTTTTCAAGGAAAACTTTCTACATTGCCGGCACCTAAAATAATATTTTTTTGTTTTTTTTCTTCAATTCATTTTCATTACACTTATATGTATGACCCTTGCATTGTGACCATACCCCCCTTTTCTGTACTCCCCCCTTCCTGTTGCCCTCTTTTGACTCATAGGCAGAGGCTTATCCTACCTGTTAACATAAGCATTGCTCTGATCGTCCTGTTTTGTTCTCAATTTTAATTCTGTCATATTCTTTGTGTTTACTGATTTTCTTGTTACATTTTGTCATAGTAAAATTATCAACAACTCCATCAACTGCATCTTCATTTAGAAGCACTAACACCATACACACATACAGATTAGTTCTTTAGGCATAATTTGTTATTTGAGTATTGTGATTGGAGGACTACGGGGTCCCTCCATCTGCAAGCATTTGCTGGAAACCCAAAATAAGTGAGCGTAAGGTGTCTTATCCATTTTATTCTTTTTTTAACCATACATATACTATAAATCACCATGTAGTCTCCACACAAGCTAGATATTATGTATGTATAACAGTTTTCTATAAGCCTATATACAATTATCTAATTGTATATAAATTTGTAAGAATTCACTCAGTATTCATCCAAGATCAAGCTTTAGAACATGTACAAGCTGGAAATATACTACCTTATGGCTGCTTAGCCTGACCGCTGGTAGGTCAGATATGGTGCTCACCCGATTGTAGTAGCTATCCAGACCTTCATCCAATGTCTCCCTAGCAGATAGTTGACCAGGATCGGTTGTCCTTTAGGCCAAATTTTCACCGGCATTCAGTTCATTTAAAAATATAATTAAATGTAAACAAAAAAATAAGTATACCAAAAAAATAATATAGTAAAATGGTAATTATGTCTTGTGTTGGATAACCATCCCAACTTTTTTAATAAGTAATAACTCCAAGATGATTTGTAATGTGTCCTAACTTTAAGCATGTTGCTCTGTGCTTATACTGTATAAGGTCACAAACGTTCCTGTGTCCCAGTAAGGGGTGCATGTTCCTCTACATAGGTGGGGTGTTGTGTTGTTAGCTATGACTATTACACTGTGTTTTATAATAATTTGTAGCTAACAGTGCAAATGCATGAAATGTTTCCTTTTTATAATAATTCATGTACTTCCTTAGCCGTATGAATATTTGTGTTTTTGTTCTATTTTTAGCTTTCAGGAATAGAAATATACTGAGAGATTGTAAATGAAATATGTAACAGGCATACTTTATAAAGACGTTGTTCATTCAGTAGGTGAATGAATTTTATTCATTGGAAATATAGTTTTACTTTATATAGATTATTAATAGCTTACTTTACAGTCTGTAAACTGAAGGAGGATTTGAATTACCAAGTCAGTTATTACATACAGTTTTCTATATTGGTTATTGCAAAGGAAATCTGTTTACAACTCTATGATGTATTACATTTATCCTATATTTATTGTACTGTTACAATCAAGAGCTTCCCACCACATCACACTAGCAAGACTTAAATAATCATTGTGTGCCTTATAATATATGAGTTAATGCACTTCCTACTCCCTAATGATTTGGATGTTGTCTCCAAGAAGATCTGTGACCATATAAAAAACAGGAGTCTAGAGGTCCAAAAATTCCGAATAAGCATGATATTAAAAGTCAGGATACCTTTGTGCTATCTGTGCTTGATACACCAATACGAATATAATAGTCAGATTTTGACTTTTTGGTGTATATAATACCTCTTTTAGCTTGATTGTAAAATGATACTATAATTTGATACATGCTATTTTTGTACAATTAGGATACAACGTGATATGTTCATAATGCAGTTTCAATGAATGTATATTACATATGAATTGCCTTTCTATTGAAGATGGTCAAAATGCATAGAAACCTGCAATATTTCCTGTGTATATAATCAGGTGATATTCTTGATATATTGAGTATCCATGTGCAACAAATAGTTTGCTGATGCATTACTTTTTTTTTAAAGTTGTTAATATTTACCAATAAAATGGACTATACATTCAACTAGTCCTACATATATATTGCTTGAACCAGGTATGTTGAAAATTTCCCTTTTATAACTACAGCCACACATTACTTGATTTGCCCAATCTCATTTGATCTTGGAAGCTAAACAGTAATTGGCCTGGTTAGTACCTGGTGGGAGACCTCCAGGGAATACCAGGTGCTGTAGGGTAAAACAATTACTTGGGATTGTTTTTGCACTAGGTCAAGCACTATAAATATAACCTTATATTTTTCTACAGTATCAATTATTTACATCAAGTTTTTTTCGTGTGTAATATATAATCTATTCACAATTTGCCACCAGACTTCACTATAGCCATGAAGTCTGATTTTTACAGGTGATGGATTCCCATCATCTGATTTCTATGATTTGTATGGTACTATATTATATTATTGATGTATAATAAAAGTTATATTTTAATTAAACAACAATCAATTCACAAGAGTGCCCCAGGAAATAGCCCTACTTTTTCTTCTTTGTTCTTTAACATATACCTATTGGGCTTTGGGAGCACCACCAACAATAACTAATCATATAAATTATATTATTAATGTAGGATGGTTGGTTTACACTACTGAATCTACCTCCAGCACTATGCAGAATCCTCCTTTCTTTCTTGTTAACCATGATATTATACAGTAGGAGTTGTATTACTTCATTTAATTCAATGATTATGAGTAAGGGAATCAGAACTTACCATTTTCTGAGATATTATTTGCATCACTTGTATTTTACATTTCTGCTGTATTTATATACCCTCCAGTGCGATAATCAAATTAGACATTTAATAAGAAGAGTGCCCCTACAGACACAATTCCTCAATAGCACTAGGAATGTACAATCAGAGAATACTTTCTATTGAGCCTGTTAATATTTAGGACCAGATGGCCTAACGTTAATGAAGTTTTCCACTCGCCATTAGTTGTGGAGACCGATACCAATGTACTGGAGCAATTCAGTATTGTTTCTGATCCATAAAATAAGCACTTCCGCTGCTAATAAGTTGCAGCAAAATGTTACATTGCCTGGCAGTGTTAGTGAACATGTGTGAACTTAGTTTATGCATACGCACAGCAATGGCCAAAGGAGGCAGAGCAAAGGATCCCACTTCGCAGTCCAGATCTCATTCCAATAAAAAGGAACGGGGCTCAGCAGGCTCAGGCCATCTGAGGATGGCCTCTGTTCCTGCAGCCAAGGGCATGATGAATGGAAGGGACCTGATGATGAATAGGCTCTTTTCGCATGTATAAAAGCCTGTTTATCTTGATGAATAGGCCGCTATACTTTTCTGAGACGCAATATGCTGCTTTATGTTGTGTTTTGGTTCATTATATTAAACTAGCTAAAGTGCTCGGCGTTGCTCGGGTTTAAATCTTGAGGTTATTAAGTTTTATTATGTGATGTCGTCCAAATCCATCCAGTGGAAGGCCCAGAACGCATGCTTCCTGGGTCAAAGTTCTGCTGGCGCACTCCGCTAAGATACCCCAACCACTCCATTAGGCATCCCAGAACAGTTACCACCCCTCTGTGAAGTTTTCATCCAAATCCATCCAGTGGAAGGCCCAGAACAGGCTCCCCGGGTCAAAGTTCTGCCCAGCGTACACCAACGGGAGGTCTGACCGTGACCCTAACCCCTTAAAACCTGCCCAGGATCCAACTGAACCACCTCGCATTAGTTTCATCCCAATTGGTGCAGGGGTGTCCAAATGCATAACCGAACACACAAACCAACCAACCAACCAATTAATCTTATATATAAGATGATATAAAAAATCTAATCATACCAGTAGGACATAAAAAATATAAATTTGATTTCTGACTATTTATTAACCTTTTTTCAAGTGAGGGATTTCCATTTTCTTACATTTACAGTACTTGCTCCACTCAGTTGCTTTCATGTAAGGATATGACTATATGTATGAACCCTTACTCCATGTATTGGCTCCTGTATAATGGAGCAGGCTCCTCACTGAACCTTATCCCATCTGACAGTGTATCTTTGTAGTAATACATGCAGGAATACAGAAAGAGGGATAATATGAGGTACTTATATAATTACTGCTTTTCTCAATTTTTTTCTTGTAATCAAATGATTTCATATTATTATATTATACTCCGGCACTACCAACACTCTTTGCAAGCTGTTTTAGTCAAAACTAATACTATGAGCATGACTACATCATATTTCATTATATCAGGGTGTCTGACAATTCAGTGAAAAGTTCCACATTCAGGATCATCCTACTGTAATTGAGGGGTCTATTTACTAAGCAGTGTTTGGAGACAGAGTGAAAACTGATAAGGTGCCAGCCAATCAGCTCCCAACTGCCATTTTTCAAACACAGCCTGTGAAATGACAGTTAGGAGCTGATTGGCTGGCACCTTATCACTTTTCACTCTGTCTCCTAACACTGCTTAGTAAATAGACCCCATAGTCTCCACAGCTACTTATTGCTAACATTGGTACCCCTAGAGTAGAATGATATCATGCATTTCAAAGTACACCAAACTCAGGTTTTGTAAATCGCAATATTATCAATATTTAGCCTAATTTGAAAGATTCATGACATCATTAAGATACACTTATACAGCATGTGTGTTTTTAAATATTCATCGTATTATTAGAATCTGACGCATCTGTATAGTTTTGTTTGGGTGAAGGAGCTAGTTGCCAGTGCTGAATAAATTGTATGGTGGTCCTTGTTGAGTTAAATGGAATGATTGAAAATTGAATGAGACACTTATCTTAAAGTATACCTAAGTCTATATTTGTTCTTCTACACAGGTGGACCTTTCCAGTAATGCTCTTTTATATCAGATGAGACGAGATCAGGTTACAGACATGTGTCGGGGGAATAATGTGTTAAACAGGAGGCGTCGTATGCTGACTCCCAATGATCTGAAGCACTTGGTGGTGGATGAATACCATGAGATGATCTACTGCTATGTGCCAAAAGTGGCATGCACAAACTGGAAGAGGGTAATGATGGTTCTAACAGGAAAAGGTAAATACAGTGATCCCATGGACATACCAGCCAATATAGCCCATGTTCCATCCAATGTGAAGACCCTCAATCAGTACAGTATTGCAGAGATCAACCATCGATTGAAAACCTTCATGAAGTTCCTCTTTGTCCG
The DNA here is from genome assembly GCA_031769625.1 of Taudactylus pleione. Lineage (NCBI taxonomy): Eukaryota > Metazoa > Chordata > Amphibia > Anura > Myobatrachidae > Taudactylus > Taudactylus pleione. The sequence goes on from JAUIMM010000039.1 coordinate 880,431, forward strand.
TGAACCTTTTGAGAGGTTGGTTTCAGCCTACAGAAATAAATTCACTCAGAAATACAATACCTCTTTCCACAAACGCTATGGTACCAAAATAGTGAGGCGGCAACGGAAAAACGCCACCCAAGAAGCACTGAATAATGGCAGTGATGTCAAGTTTGAGGAGTTTGTTTCTTATCTTATTGATCCACACACCCAAAAAGAAGAACCATTTAATGAGCACTGGCAAACTGTGTTTTCTCTTTGCCACCCATGTCAAATCCATTATGATTTTATAGGAAAATATGAAACATTAGAAGAGGATTCTAATTATATCTTACAGCTGGCAGGAGTGAGTGACTACCTTAAATTTCCCACGTTTGCCAAGTCTACCAGAACTACTGATGGAATGACTGCAGAGTTTTTCCAGAACATCAGTTTAGAGCACCAAACACAACTGTATGAATTATACAAACTTGATTACCTAATGTTTAACTACTCAGTTCCATCTTACGTGAAATTGGAATGACCAACCCTCTGTATGTCCAATGAAGACATATGTTGCAGTGTGAATAGATGGACATTTTGTAATATAATGGAAGGCTGAAGGGAGGGTGGGGATATTCCATTTGTACTGCGAGCAGTACAAACAATATAATTTAAATTTCTTCAAAATGAAAGACCGCTCTCTAAAATGAATTTAAGGTAATCTGAAGACATACAGACTACTACTATGCTCCTCTACATTTCAACGGCGCCTTTATTCTGTATGTAAATTGTCTATAAATTATTAATAGGTATTTAAACAATGTCTTCTGGTCTATATACATATAGAATTGTATATATGTACATATTTTGAGAGCCAAATATTAAGCAGCACATTTTCATCATTTAATTCTTTCCTGTCCATGTTAGTATATAATCAAATTAACAGAGTAAACTGAATTATCTGACCTTTATGCATTGGTTTAGGTGTTAAATCTAGAATACATGTTCATCCGCTTAATTGATGTAAATTCATTAGAGTAAAAATAAACTCTTTACACTACATAATGTAATCTAATATCTACTGATAGCCATTTTATTTACAGTGTACACATAGATTAGATCCCATTAGAGATAATTTCTTCAAACCCACAAAGTAAGGATACCGTAGACCAGCCTTGTGCTTTACACTATGGACAAGATTTTATTCACAATGTTTTAGATGATCATGCAGCAAGATGTGCTACATCAATTCCTTTTGGAATTGTACATTGTATTTAAACTAAGATATTATGCAAAATTGGATAGTTAAAGTCCAATTTGTTTTTCAGGTTATGCATATAAGAATATAGCTTTATCTTCTGGTGCCACCGCACCATGTAAGTTTTGTCCTAGTATACTGACATAGTAGAATCTATGTTATATGCATTTCACTGGAATAGCTCAACATTGATACCCCTAGGACTATGAGGATGACATTTAGGGCCGTATTCAATTTGAAGCGAAAAGCCGTTTTTGGGTGTTTTTTTGGCGAAAACTTTTCGCCGATGACGTCATTTTTGCCTGTTTTGGTTTTACTCCGTATTCAATTTGGAAGACTTTCTGCCTAGGCGGAAAGTCAATGCAATGTAATAGGCGAAAAAGTTTCACCTATGAATACCAGGCGGAAAAAAGTGCAGAATTGGGGTTTTGGGGTGCAACGTTGCAGGAACCCCCCTTCAGACAGTCCCCCATAGGTAAACTGTATCAAAATCGAAAAAAAAAAAAACACTTAAGGACACCCCAAATAATCACTTTGAATTGGGAAAAAAAAAAAATGTTGAGGGACAAAGATAAAAACTAGTGAACTTGACTCTGGGGGAGTCCCCAAGTATGCCCCAGGTATTTTTTTCATTGCAGGTGCTTGCGGCAGGTGGATTTTTAACGATTTAACTTTAGCAACTTTAAAATATGCTGGCCCCCATTTTCAAGTACCCCAAATTTGCTGGGATGTTATTTTCTGGAAAAAATACTCCTGAATACTATTCTTCACCACTTATACAAAAACGCTATTTAGCAGCTATTGAGCACGTTTAAAAACACCAAATACCTTCAGCAAGCCAAATCGGGGGGTACCATAGTGAACCCCCATGTCAGAGCATCATTTGGGGGGTGTCTGGCTGATTTCCCCAAATCTGACAGTACTTTCCACCTATTCAAGTTTCGCCGGGTCCCGTTTTCGCGTACTTCCATATTGAATACGGGGTAAAGCGGGGACGGCCGCAATACTTTTCCGCCTACAAAAGACGCGATGTAGGCGAAAAGTCTGGGAGGCGAAGAAGTATTGCGGATCCGCTCTAATTGAATACGGCTCTTAGTATTATTAAGGAAATGTACAAGTAAATGGTCTAAGCTGTGCTGAGCTTGTGGCCGGTAACCCCTTATCTTCTGGTAAAATGTCCCTACACATCTGCCTAATGAGCAGTGGAGGAATTTGGCTGGTCAGTGACTTGACCAATATAATTCAGTCATACTCTGCACTGCTGGAAAGTACTGATCTCCTCCAGCAGCATTAGAGACTAACCAGGTAGCAGAACAGAACACACAATGATCTCTAGTAGTTGACTGTAAAAAAAATAAAAATGTAAATTTAGTACATACAAATTCTCAAGATACTGTACACTAGGTTTTAGGTCTTGTTTCAGTGTTGACTCGCCTCTTAACATGAGAAATATACCTGCCATTCATATAATAGTTACAATAAGTCCAAAACCATTTTGCACAATTTGCTATTGGAATACATTCTAGTTGGCCACTATGCAGTCTATAAGGTTACTGTGCTTGAGTGGCTCTAAAATAAAAATGGTTTTAGAATAAAGTCACAAATAATGAACTACTAGTGTGCCACCTTTTTGCTGAAACATGTATTTTTCAAATAAGTCTAAGTTCCATTTTGCCTCTTAATAATGCAATGTGTTCCCATTATTACCTGCAATGAATAATACATGACTTTGTTCTGTAATTCATCTAAAAGTAGAAGACCTAGCCCTGTGCTGCTGGGCTTGAACGAGCCTTAAGATAGGCAGAACACATTTCTGGCTTATGGCCATGTGGTATTTGCCAGAGAACATGGCGCTCTGTTACAATCCATAAAAAGACACATCCTCCACCTCTGCCCTGTCAGGTATTGTATTTTCTTTTCCTGCTGGTCAGTAAATGCTAAGTTTTATTGCTTTATTTTGACCTTTATGTGTTTCACGTATATACATTAGGTCACCAACAAAAATATTGCTGTGCTATAGATAGTAATGATACATTGAAACTGTTGCGTGTTCCCTCTCAAGTGAGGCTGTACTGTTATCATTTTGTATATAATGTTCCTCAGACTCTTCCTTCCGCTTCAGGTCTGTGCATCACTTTGCAGAGCAATGTTTTGCATGCACCTCAAGCTTTAAATGGCTAAAAGAAATCTGTATTCTACTGGAATGGCCAAAAGGTAATTTATTAATATTGTTTTAAATTGTACAAAACTTTGATCCAAAATAAATTCATTACTTATGCAGTGAGCTACATTTGTGGTAATTAATGAGAGTGTAAAGGACGCCCCGGCAAATCACACGGAAATGGGTGTGGTCCTAACATAGAACGGACAGAAAAGGGGAAATTGTGATTACTCGGTGTTATAAAGGTATAACGAAGATGTATAAGAGGATCTATGCACAATATTGGGACATACAAACGTTATACTGTACCTGAGTTAGCATGAAGATGGCTTTAGCAAGTGTATTCATGATATAACTAGATGATGTACTGTTGAAACCAAATCCATACAGACTGAGTCTTGTAGTTGTGGAACTTTTATGGCCATCCAGATGCACAAATTGGGTCTTATCTGTTTCCTTTGCCTGTCACATTTCCCATATGCCCTGTCGTCATCCTCAATAGTCCCCTCTTCACTCACTTGCTTCTCTCCCTTCCTTACTCATCCCCTGCATGCTTATTATGGCCCCAGAAAAGGTACAAAAATAAAAGCACTGTAGTATTGTATATGAAAATAAAATGCAGAACACTTAGGGGGTAATTTAATAAAGCTTGGAGAGAGATAAAATTGGAGATAAATAGCACCAATTAGCTACTAACTGTCATTTTTCAAACACTGTGGGCCTCATTTACTAACGAGTTTTATCACCAAAACGAGTGATAAATTTCACTGTGTATGATAAATGGTGCTCCAGCCAATCAGCCCACAACTGTCATCTGTTAAAAAAATGACAGTTGGGAGCTGATTGGCTGGAGCACCATTTATCATACACAGGGACATTTATCACTCGTTTTGGTGATAAACTCGTTAGTAAATGGGGGCTACAGCCTATAAAGTGACAGTTAGGAGCTGATTGGTTGGTGCTATTTATCTCCAATTTTATCTCTCTCCAAGCTTTATTAAATCACCCCCTAATACCCCATTTCCACCTAAATTCCGGTTCTGACCCGGAGTTGGAACAAAGTTCCTATCCGGTTCAGACCCGGAATTTTGCCGGCGCTGACTCGGGATATTCCCGAGTCAGCGCCGCTCACACCGCAGTTCGGTCTGCATAGACCCGGCTTTTTTGCGGAGTGAAAGTGGACGCTTGGAGATGACGTCATCTCCAAGCGCCACTGAAGCCAGACCAATCGGCCGGCTAGCAGCGCACTCCAGGTCATCGTGACCCGGAGTGCGCTGTTCCCATAGCAGGGTTTCACGGGCTACGCCCGTGTTAAACCCTGCTAGTTACCTGGGTTGGATTGCCGGGTCACTCGACCCGGCGATCCAACCCTCTGCCCTTTTACACCAGGGAGCTGCCCGGGTTAACCCTTCAATAACCCGGGTTTTAGCTCCGGTGTAAAAGGGGTATGAGTAACACACATCTGCAAATATAGGATAAACCAACACCACTTCACGGGGCTTCTATAAATGTGACTTTGGGCCTGATTCAGAGCCGTTCGCTATTTGTGGTCGTTCGTTCAAAAACAAGGGGTGGCTATTCAAATGATCCGTTCGCAAATTGCAGTCTGTTCCCATCTCTAAGTCTGAACGAGCGAGCAAAACATACGCTCGTTTATTTGATAAAAACGCCCCCTGGCCGCACGCACCATACGTCATGTCCGCTATTTATTAGATTAATCGAGTACATCGTACAGCGTATGAACTGCTCGCTATTCTTGTGGTTGGTGTTTTCAACCGCTATTTTGCGAGCAGTTCTGAGTTAAAAAAAAACAAGTGACGTGGTCAATGACGCTGCTGTATTAATTATGCACTCCCTTAAAACGCCCGTTTTGACCTTTAAGCACGCCTGCGTTCGGATCTCCACTCCCCGTTTTCAAGCACCTTCCCCTGTTACCACCCACATACGCCTCATTCTGTCACTCAAAATAGCAGGCCCTCGCTATATTGCGTACCAACGATTTTCGGCCGCACTGACTGGTTCGCGCATGCGTACTAAAAACCGTACGCATGCGCAGATGTGCGAACATCGCTCGGAACGAGCGTACTGCCGCTAGCGAGTGGCTCTGAATGAGGGCCTTTGTCTCTAAACAATAAGTCCCAAGTGGCTGATCATATATTTGCAAATGTGTGTACTGTGTGTAGGTCTTGGGTATCAACTGCATAAGCAGTGTTTCTTGTGCTAGCAGTATTTCTCCTGTAAGTTTAAGGGGTCAATCCAATTAGGTGCGAATTGCAAGTTGCTGTTTTCTCTTCGATTTCGCACAGCAAATTCATTTTGCAATCGAATTAGCAACTCGCACTGAACCAGTCAGACTGAATTCGCATTTTTTCATTCGCACCTCCCTGAGGGTGAGAGATGGAAAGCAAAATCTTTATTTTAAGGTTAAAATGTCGAGACACCGTGCTGAACCCCTTGGACCCCCCTATTGTCTAATTAGGCAATTGGAAGTTTCCAATTAGCTTAATTAGTGCAATAATTACGTCATTTTTGGGGGTTAAAAAATGCCTTCAAATTATCCTAAAATCAACCTTGTTGTTTAGGCACCCCAAATGTAATTACAGTATTTTTTTAATTGAAATATAATTTTTTGGACAATTTTACAAAGTACCCCAATTTTTTTATTTATTCTTAAATCACAGATCAGCATTTTAACACAATTTAACAAACTTCAGTACTTTCCTTATGCCTACAAACAGCCTTCTATACAGTCCTGCTAATGAAATTATCAGTTGTAGGGGGTCCAGGATGGTCTCCCCACTTTTTGATGCACTTCTCTCACATCGCATTTGTCCGTAAATTCTCAAACCTCCACTGCAAGTACCATGAATAGGCATTTTTAATTGGATTGGAGAATTCTCAGGTGCACACATTCGTGCAAAGTCGTTAAGTTTCATGAAACAAACTTGCTACTCGCAATTTACACCTATTTGGATTGACCCCATAACAACTAGATCTGAACGGAGACTCTGCCCAGTACAAAACCGCTTATTAAGTGGCGTTATTTATGCAGTAAAGTTATAACTGGGTCCATTCCAACTAATATTAATTATTCAGACGCATAGATGTCTGACTTCCAGGAAATGAAGGACGGAACGAGGTATCGTTCCGTCGTTCATTACCTCATTCTGATGTGTACCCAGGATCCAATATGTCGGCTCGACATATCAACTGGGTACACATCGCTCCTTGTGTACCCAGCTTTAGATTTTAGTGAGTTAATGAACAGATTAAGACCCCCCCCCTTGTACAGATACAGCACCATATAGCAGTACACCCCAGTTTCCCATAATGGTAGATCCCTACAGCATTCTGTCTAAGGGTAAGTCAGCAGGTATACAGGTAATTTAAGCAGGAAGCTGCCCCTGTCACTGCAGCCTTATGGTAGGTTTTTAGTACATGTAAGATAATGCAGACTGAAATTCACTGAGAAGTAAGGAAATTCTGTATGACTAATGTTACAGGTGATGTCCATTTAGAAACTGTTGGGAAACTCACAGATGAGTCCTTCCTTGTAACCGGTATCTCTGAGCAACTATTGTGCAACCTTGAAGTCAAATATGGTAAATTAGTCATATCTTGATACAAAATGAGAGACCGCTGTGCATTATGACTTTTATTTTTAGTTAACTTTGTAGGTGTTCAAGAGTGCCTTTATGTTCATATAGGGCAGTGTTGGCTAACCTTGACACTCCAGCTGTTGTGGAACTATATATCCCAGCATGCCCTAATAGCAAAACTGTAGCAGTGCATGCTGGGTTATGTTGTTCCATAACAGCTGGAGTGTCAAGGTTAGCCAACACTGATATAGGGACTTCACTACCAATTGTTTGCTACCACAGCATTTAGGTACAGTATAAAATTTAACTACACTGAACTACAGCAAGCAATCAGCAATTCACTGTTACCTAGTGGAAGTTATACTATGCAAGCAACTGTCGGATTAGGTGCTATGATTTAGTCTAAATGTTGCATATACATTCAGTGCTGGTATCTGATCCATACATTCAGAATGAAGTATGAAGAGCCATAAAAAGACTGCATAAAGAAGTTCTACATACAGAAGGAAAATATAAAGCTAACTGTGCTAGTTACAGACCTACTGTATTGCCCTTCTGAACAATGATAGCAAAATAAATGGCAAAATTCTGTCTAAATACTTTAACCAGGTTTTACCATCTCTAATTCACAATAACCAACTGGGATTCATGCAGTCACAAAGGACAATGAACAGCATACTATTAACTTGCTACATACTGTAAATCCCAAATTATCTCATTCAATACATGTTTGTGGAAGTTCATGGCCTTGACTTTAGAAATTGCACTAATAATGTATTTGCCCTGATTATTGATTATATAAGGCGCGTACACAGTACTACACACACGATTTTTTGAACAATTTAACTAACGACGTCGTTGTTGTTCAAAAAAAAATTATTTTTTTAGCTGAAACGATGAACGATCATCGTTCACGCGCATTCACGTTTGTAGTTTGTTGTTCATCGTCCATTCTGACTGAACAACTTAACGATTTTCATTAAGGGAAGTTACAAAAATCGTTTGTAGTTCAAAAAAATCGATCATTACATTTAGTAAATGAACGATTTTAGTAAACGATTTTCATACATTTTTCCCTTGAAAAAATGAACGAAGATCGTATACTAAAATCATTCATTTACTAAATCGTGTGTGTATGCAGCTTACGTTGCAGTCATTAGATCCTCCCAAGAGATGCATCGAGTGCAGGTGGGAGACTGTAATATCAAAATCAACCTAGAATCTCCCTTTCTAATATATAAAGTAACTTTCTTCTGAGCTATAATGAGATTTCTGCTTATAAAATAAACTACTCTAAATCAGAGGCCAAACTCCAACATATCTTGAGAACAAGAAAGTAGCCTCTAACTTTTACTTAAATTGGCAAAAAATCATGTATCTAGGAGTATTCCGAACATCTACTGTACTTATAAGCAACTATTTCAGGAAACCTTTCCCTACTTTTTTTCTACATTACAGGTTGACCTGGCTGCTTGGCACTGATAATCTTGTAGCTATATAGAATCAGACGTTAAAATGCAAATTATCCCAAAATGCCTCTATTTATTCCAGACACAATCAGTAATAATCCCATCGATGATGTTTGAAAACTTTTAAATGCATTAATAAATTTAGTGTAGACCCAAAAGGATTTCATAGTCACTCCTTAGAAATCTGTAACACATGGTGGAAGGGGTTTTCCAACATCAGTTATATTATGTAGCCTCCTATTTCCCCAAAATCTCTGCTAGCTTCACTTCAACAAATACAATCACTTGGTTTGATATTGAAACTAAATTTCAATTTGTTATTCTTACCTATTTAATTAATTTGGTTCATTTGAAAATAACACAGGGCTGGTTTTATGTAATGCACTACCAACAACACGGTTCTCCCTAAATATATGGGACTTGGATACAGCCTCTCCATGCCCTGCTCGCTTTTCACTTGTTCCCTTCTCTCTGGTACAGCCTAGGGATGGACATCGATGGTCAATGTTTGCTGACCATCAATGTTTTTCTTGTGATGGCAGCATTCCGATGTTTGCCGCCATCAAATGGTAGTGATTCGATGGTGTTGTGATGGGGGTTTTTTTGTTTTATTTTTATAATGCTGAGAGCTGCACTGTCCCTGCCTGCAGCTCTTAGCATCGGGCATCTTCGTCCCCTGTCAGCCCTGAAATAGGGCTATTGTGCATGTGCAAGAAGGATCTTTTGCGCATGCGAATATCAAATGAATCATTTTTTTTATCCAGGACTTTTGATGCAATTGTTACGTACCATTGCATCAAAAGTTTTGATGGTGGAAGCCCAGCCATCATTTGATAGTGGACTTCCGATGTCCATCCCTAGTACAGCCCAGATTTCCCAACAGGCATTTCTTTGACTCGCTTTATCCATTACATCTCTGCAGGATTTCAAGAACTATTAGATCATATAAAACAAAATGAGTTTACAGTATATCCTAGCTGATATGCAACAAAATTGTATTGAAATTGCTGAAACAACACTTTGCCCCTTTGAACACACCCAATGAACCACCCCCTTGCATCTCTTTCACCAAAACAAACTCTGAGATCTACAGGATTATCTTTTGTACAAATTGGTCCCAGATCATCCACACATAAAAGCATGATCTTAATACTATGTTTTGTTTACTCAACAACTGTAATGTATTGCAGAGTCATCACCCTATAGAAAGTAAACACACTGTTCTCTAAATGTGACTGCTGGAGGAACTGTTGTCTCAACCATAAATTCGCCACGGGATAGGTATGAGATGCCGGCGGTCAGCAATTCCGACGGCTCTAGGTAAGTAACCCTAACCCTCCCTCCCCGGTGCCTTAACCTAACCCCCCCCCCAGTGCCTAACCCTCCCCCTAACCCTGCTATTTACCTTCAGGATCCTGGTGGTCAGGATGCCGGAGCCAGTATGAAGTGTCGGGATTCCGGTGTCTGCTTTGTGAACGTATCCCATTCTACTAACATATGGTGGATCTGCCCTCAAGGATAAAATACTATCCCTTTTGGACTCTATTCTCGAAGCTCCTGTACAGGAAGATCCTTGGACCTTTCTTCTGTGTTACCCTCACTAGAATTTATTGTAGCATCTGCAAAAGTCTTATTATGCTGCAGTCAAAAACTGGCCAAAATCCTCAACCATCTTCAACACTCGTCCTTAAAAACCTCATATGGAACATAGGGGTCTATTTACTGAGCCCTGAATGGAGATAAAGTACCAGCCAATCAGCTCTCAGCTGCCATGTCACAGGCTTTGTTTGAAAAATGACAGGAACTGGTTGGTTGGTTGGTTGGTTGGTTGGTACTTTATTTGGAGTCCATTTACTAAGACTTGGATGGAAATCTCTATGTAAAAAATGCTTTCTGTATTTTCTCCATCACATAGTACATTGCATGTTAAATCCCATAATTAAGGAACTAACTCCTCTGATTCATATACCCTATAACCTTATTAAAATTGTAACATTCCTTAGCAATTTCCTATATTATACTGATGAAAACACTTTCAGAATCACTAAAGCTCAGAACTCAAAATTCAGAGGCGTAGCCTGAGGCCCCATAGCAACATTTCCACAGGGCCCCCTGTGCAGTTTATCCATTTTAATCGTGCAAATATTAGATTATTTACAATCTGCCTACTTAGCTGACATGCTAGATTACATGCATGGTGATTAGCATATAGTAAGTATTATAAATGAAAAAATATACTTTCTAAAAAATAGTATGTAGTCTTGTGACACCCACCTTTGTTATCCAGTATTTCGGGTAGGTTCCTTCAAATGTAACAGGTTCTTTCTTCCTTGGCAGAGAGGTGAAGGTAACCTGACCCCAGACCCAAGAATCACACAGGTTAGTTAATAAAGGAAAATTCTGTTTTATTTGACTGGATCGCTTCCCAAGTAATAAAACCTGTTTGTTTTAAATACAGTTAGGCCAGCATCAATGTAATAGGTTTGTTAAACATTAAAGCACACATTCTAGATGATACCAAAATATGCACAAGAAATGACAGTAAATACAATTTAATATAACAAAGTTAAGCAGTAAAATACTTCTATATGTATACTCAATATTACTATTACCAAAAGCTTCACCTAATGGCTCACACTACACAGCCCTAAATAGGGGTATAGGACAATGGGGGAGATGTATGAAGCCGAGAAGCGGTATCAGCGCATGTTAGGTGCACTGATACCGCTTCTCCCCGATGTATGATCGGGTGTCTGGGCGGCAAATGACGGGCGCTATGCGCCCCTGTCATTATTGGCGCTGCTATCTTGTAGATAGTCTGGGCCATGTACGAACGGTCAGATCGTCTGACCGTTCGGCCCGCTGTAGCTGTCAGTATCAACAGCTACAGCCTTGCGCTAGCCTATCCCTACAGCAGAGACAGCGCTGTCCCTGCTACGGCGGCTCCAGGCTGCATGCGGGGATCTCGCGATACTTGTGAGATCCCGCGCATGCTCAGTGGAGCCGGCCGGGACAGAGACAGCGCATCAGCACTAGGCTGATGCGCTGTGGTCTCTAGCGGGTAGCGCCGGAGGGGGGAGTTAACGCTCCCCCTCTCCGGCCGATGAGATGTTCTTACATCTCATCGGTAGTGCTTCCTGCTTCGCCTCGGTAAAGAGTCGCTATCATACATCTACCCCATTGTAATTTACATGAAGCAACGAGTTTCATTTACCTTCCCACACATTCTAATTATCCATTATGAGTCTCTCTATGCGCATGGCCATGCTACCATGGTGCACTTATTCATTACTATGGAATTGATTGAATAGTAGCATCCAGTAAGCTCATTACAGTAGGTAGTAATTCAGTATTAGGTGACACTAGTTGTCAGGTGAGGGTATCCCTGGTGTTACTAGTTAGAGCTGTATCTGTGCTGTCTATATGAGTGCATAGCCTGTCAGCCATTATTGTCTGTCCTCAGTGCTGTCACAGAAGTACTTAGTTTATTAAGATTAAACAACTTTTCTCTCAGATGATGTTTGTGGTAATTGCCAGTGCTGCATATGTATCCTCTGTCACAAGTGGCAGCCTGACTCTCTCTTACTCTATGTGAGAGGAGCAGGGCATTATTAACATCACAGACCTGATCCTCCTAAATCTGTCAGGTCCTGCTCCCACTCCTGGGAATCTCCATCCTCTGTCAGCTCAGGAGTCAGGGCTCTCTGGCTGTCCTCTCTCAGGGCTGTGCTTAGGTATTCCCTCCCCTTCCTCTCTCTCATGGCAGTCTTGAGGCTCTTCCCTCCTCCAAAACTGCAGCAGGTGCCTGTGTATGTGTGTGTGGGGGGAGGGGTTAGTCTGGTGTGTGACTCCCCTGTTCCTTCAAGAAAACAGTTTATATTAAAGCATAAATATAAATGATGGTGATGCCCTATTTTTGGGTATCACAGTCTTCCTAATCCTAAAAGTTTGATATATAACGTGGTATATATGAAGGCTATGATTCACTAATAAATCAGTCATACCCCTTTTACACCTGAAACCCAGGACCAGCCCGGGTCACTGAACACGGTTTCAGGCTGTATTACTGAGGCTTGAGACACGTTTACACCGCAGGCTGGACCCGGGTTATTCATCTCCAAGCGCCAGCTCTCCACAGGTTGTCAACGGCACCTGGTTTGGATGACCTGGGTCACCCACTCACGCTGCAGGGTTACACAGGTCATTCCCATGTTAATCCCTGCTAGCTACCCGGGTTGGATTGTCGGGTCACTCGACCCAGGAATCCATCCCTGGTCCCTTTTACAGTGAGCTACGACCCGGGTTGACACGGCAATAACATGGGTTATTATGGCCAGTGTAAAAGGGGTATAAGTGAGGAGAGACTGAGGGGTCCTGGACTATAGATAGACACCAGATGTTAGACAGTCAATAGGTCGACACATTAGTCGACAGGATGAAAAGGTCGCACACAATTTTTTTTTATTTTAGGGTTAGGCACTACACCCTTGTCAAAATTAAATCTTTTCATAGATCCCTACTCATGTGACTAGTCTGTGTAGTGCCACCCTTTTTTATTCTCCACACCCTCTACCTCCACATCCCAATTTTTAATACTGGTACTCAACAATGCAATCACATTTTCCGTGGATTAAATGGTGTAATGATGAACTTTTGCCCAACAGTTATCTTAATTTCTTTTAACAGTGCAATTGTGTTTATTTTTTTACCATTTTAATAAATTAATAAATAATTTAAAAGAAACAAAATAATGTTATTAATGGCTATCTAAAAAAAACATAATTGCTGACTTTCTGGGTGCTTCCTCTGACAGGTGGCAGCCAGGGTGGCACAGGGTGATCCAGGCACGGCTGGGCAGTGGGTAGGTGTAACTGCATGATTGCGTCATCGTGGCCCTATCCTGCTATACAGTGCTGAGATTACTGACATTGTAAAGCGAATGGTGGAGCAAACGGTGATGTATGCGATCCCTCTCCATACAGATTTTTAAAAATGACAATATAGTAGCCCACAAGCTACTATAAGATAACGCCATCTGGGGATGGCATTACATATCTGGGCCATGCTCTGGAATGTGAAATCCGGTAGCACAGCAGCCCTCATAAAAAAATCTATGGGGGCTGCATTTGAGGGAAGGAGTGTGGCACGTGTCGGAGATATCTGCTGCTCCATAGTACATCTAAGGGATCCTTAATATTTGTGAGTACCTTACAAAAACACCTGTTTTCGTGGAATATCCCACAAAAATTTAATGATAAATATGCCCCTAAATTAGAGTTTTAGCGGCTTCCAAGGTGAGGATTCATCAATGTAATGACACAGGACCTGATTCAGACCCCCTCGCTAGATGCAATCCCTCGCTTCCAGCTTATGCAAATCTGGCACACACCCAGCAAGGCAAGCGATCGCAAGGCAAGACATAAGCACACCCACTATGTCGGCGTGTGATCACTTTGTGTATGTAGACGCCCACCATCCATTCTTAAGACGCTCACTTGCGTACGTCATCTCCTGGAAGTGCCTAAAAACATTGGTACATCGAGCACCATCGAATGCGATCGCAGCGCTTGAGGTTGACTATACCCTTCCGCAAGCACTGCGAGCACTTCAGAGTGAAATTCCACCAAGTGACGTGTACTATGACGCTGCCTTTTAATTATGCACGCCTCTGAAACCTTCCTTGCAACACTCAGGCACGCCTGCGTTCACACCTCCACTCCCCTGTTAGTAGTGCCCTGCCCCTGTAACCACCCACAAACGGTCTCTGCTGTCACTCATTCAGATGGCTGTCTATGCTGGGCGAGCGAGCCCTTCCAGACCACTCGCAGTGGTTCACGCACGCGCATTGGGATGCATACGCATGCGCAGATTGGAAATATCGTCTGAGAACGAGTGAGTGGCCGCTTGCGAGTGGGTCAGAATTAGGTCCACAGTCTTATAACCTACCTCAGACTGAATTACCCATTCTAAGAATGTTGTAAATGCTTCAAATAGCTTACAGGATATAGCACAACTTATGGGAAGGCATGCACAGTATTGCTCTTCAATGGATACACGAAGCATGTATTGGGAGCAACCAAAACTCCACCTTTAAATCTGCTGTGACCACGAATACTCCCTTCCCACAGATTTTAACATTCTGCTTATCAAAATAGGTATATAATATTTTTTATAACTCGGGGTCAAAGGCATCAGACCACCTCTCCTGTTAAGAATGCTGATTAATCATTTTGAATGTCCTGGTCTCTTATTTTGGCACCTAACCCAGAGTTTACACCCTCAAACACGGGGTGTGCAGCCTGCTACGTACACCTGTCATTTTTCTTTATCTGCCTAAAATGCTTCATCATAGTACAACCACGTCAGCTGGACATTATCTAAATGTGCATCTGAAATAGTATCCTTGCAATAATTTTTTTTCTCCCCAGTGGTACATTGCCACAAAACCCTTTATTAGTGGACAATCAGAGTGTAGCGCCAATCCCTTAAACTAATCTCTTCCAGTTACTTCTCTACCATTCACTGGTCATGGTGAAATATGTTTTTAGTCCTGTATAAAGTAAGTGCAGTTAGTACAGTGTTTTGGATTATTAAAATGAGAATTTCTGTATCATACTAAATTCCAGTGATACCCAGCAAAAAAATACTACAGTAATATAACAGATTAAAATACTGCATATGATTGTAAAATTAGGTAAATGAACCTAAAGAAGTGTGACTGACTATTTCAACTGTGTGTTTTTTGCCATTTTGTAACACAATATTTTTGAATGGGACTTCTAGGCACCTGTAATCCCTCTCCAAACACCCCAGTGTCTGCTGAATGTATGCTTGCATACAGCAGTGCACATCCCTTATGTACCGTAGAACATGCAATCAGCTTTTCTTTTTGATGTACAGCAAGTGTAGTAATAAGACATAGAAAGATTTCTTTTGCCAATTTGTTTCACTGCTTTTCTGTTTCAAACAACTATAAATTCTTGATGACTGGTACTTTAATTTAAGTAGAAAAGTTCTCTATCTGCTGAATGTGGAAATTGCATTACCAAATGAATGCAAATGAGGCTTTCTACAATTTAATTATTTCAGTTATTCCAGACGAAAACGGCAGAGAGTAATTGTTTCAGCATTTAATTACAAGTTGTAGCAATCTACACTTATTACCTAAAGAAGATAAAAGTCAAATGCACAGTGCTCTATTAAAAAGATAGTCAGGAGTGTTCTGCATATCTGTGACCTGTGTGTCCTCTAATAGGGAAACCCTTAAGCCAGGTACATATGAAACCATATGCTCTATGAGCGATATTGCTCAGTGTTGTCCTCTGCTGGCTCAATGTTGTTCCCGACATTGAGCATATACACTGAACGATATTGCTAACAATATCATTCAGTGACGTCACCGGCAGGGCCTGACAATATTGTCAGGTTGGCTTGCATGTTCGGACGATAAAAGATATCGTTACCGATAAGCACGCTCCCGTGGATCGTTAACGTTGTCTTGCATACACAAAGAACGTTATGAATGATAACAATATCGTTCACAATATCATACCGTGTGTACTCACCTTAAGTGACATTCAACAGGGGTGTATCTAGGGGTCCGAGCACCCCTGGCAAAGTAAGGGACTGCCCCCCCCTCCCTCCCTACCTGACACAGCTCTCCCCATCCATCACAGCTCCCCCATCACACAGCTCTCCCCATCCATCACAGCTCCCCAACTCACACAGCTCTCCCCATCACAAAACTCTCCTCCATCACACAGCTCTCCCCATCACAAAACTCTCCCCACGTGTTTTTCTTACCTGTAGTTGACGTCAGTGGCGTGGTTAGGGGCTGCTGCTACATAGGAAAATGTCTGTAAATGCTTCTGCTCCTTTATGCTGAGGGTGGTCACAAGATTGTGACGACAGATCCTCAGCGCCCCAGCACAGCTGGGGCCAGAAAAGAAGGAAAGGGGAGGAGCTGAGAGGAGAGGTGAAAGCGTGGGCTTTCTTCCAACCGCCTTCTGGCATGGACCGCTGTGCTGTAGGCAGTATTACAGAGTATGGGGGGAGGAGGTGGAGGAGAAGGGAGAGAGTCTGGGGCACTGGTAAGGATGACCATCGGTATGGTTACCATCGATTGTTTCACCAACCAATGGTCAACCCTGTTCTATGACTGACTGGCCCATGGGCCAATCAGAACCAGGGGGCATGGCTTCATGGCTCTCGGGGGCGGAGCTATGCTCAGTGTCCCGGCACCTTATAAAAAAAAGCTAATCATTCGCTTATGCTCTTCCATCGATGGCGGGAAACCATCTGGTTCTCCCTCATCAATGGGAACAACATTCAACATCGGCCATAAAATATTGAGTCATCGATGGTTGATGGGCAATCCCTAGGCACTGGTGGCAGACAACACAATGGCATATAATGAGTCAGTGTGACTATTTGTAATGCTGGTGGCTGTGGGACCTTCATATGGTGAGCTCGCTAGTTCCATCATTGCTGCTCCATACAAACTGAGGAGTGCAGTGCTCTAAGCAGCTGCATATACCTACCTGGCGCAGGATGGCACCCATGGCGAGTGCCATCCTGGCCAAGGGGTAGATATGCCCCTGGTGCAGAAGAATCAAACAGGCCACTTTCTTACCCCAGCACTAGACCCCCTGGGTGTCAATGGAATTCTAAGGGACATATTTTATTTTTACCTAAAATAACGTGAAAACTGGTATTTTCACACCCTTTTCACATTATTTTAGTATCACTTAAATGTATCAAAGGGTGGAGAATTTGCAAATTTCTCCACCATCCCCTCAAATTCTCATATTTTTAGTATGCAGATCGCATTTCTCATACCTGTAATGGGAAATGCGATCTGTTTCAGATTTACTAAAGTAAAAATAATTTAGGAAGGAGCCTTGTGAAAGAGGCTTCCCTCCATTTCCCCTACTCCTGCTCTGCCCTTCCTGCATGCTGACAGGCAGAGCCCGGAACTGGCTTCTGTGATCAGCCTGAGGTTGGGATGCAGCAAAGGATATTTTGCGATCAAACCTTGGAAAATGCTGTTTTCGGAGGTTTGGCAGCATATACACAAAGCTCCGGAATGCGATACATTATGGAGCTTTGATGCGGTGGGCAACGCCATCTTTATATGGCAGAGGTTCCCAAACACAGTCCTCAAAGCACCCCAACAGTTCAGGTTTTAGAGCTATCCATGGCTGAGCACAGGTGGTTAAATCAAAATGACTGAGGTACTAATTAAGTCACCTGTGGTCAAGCATGGATATCCCAAAACCTGGACTGTTAGGGTGTCTTGAGGACCGAGATTTGGAACCTCTGTTATATGGCTTTACCCAATAGAAGCCTTTGGAATTCTACTCCCAATTCCTAATGAGAGGGATCCAATCAGATCCCTCCCAGCATCCCATGTGGCG
Source organism: Taudactylus pleione (assembly GCA_031769625.1). Classification (NCBI taxonomy): domain Eukaryota; kingdom Metazoa; phylum Chordata; class Amphibia; order Anura; family Myobatrachidae; genus Taudactylus; species Taudactylus pleione. Next base: position 898,295 of record JAUIMM010000039.1, read on the forward strand.
CATGTGTCACTCGGCACATGCGCAGAAGGACTCCTGCTGCATTTTGCAGGAACGGGGCCTACTGTAATTACATGGATTCCAGCCTCGCCCCTTAAAGTGGTCAGCTGCATCTCTTCTCCTGGAGAGTAGAAATAAAAAGAAGGTGAGTATGGACCACAGGCTGATCACAGAGAAAATAAATAGTTAGACTCTTTCTCGCTTATTATGTAGATTATGTCTGTTTGGCCTTATGCATGGCCAGAGTTTTTTACGTAGCTCTACCAAATTCAGCATGGTGGTGTAGTTTGACCAGAATTAGTTTTTTGCCTATTTGAACTTCATCAGGGCCACACACTGTCACACAATCCCATAAAACCAAGACACTCTTAAATTACACAGGTTATGGGGCTGAGGGGCTAGCTTCATACACACACTGTCACACTCTGGCAGGCTCATGAGCAGCTCAGCACTAGATACATTCAGACTGTGGCAGACAACATAATCCACAATCTTTGATCCTGACAAAGATTAGCATATGGAGATTACAAACAGCAGGGGAGATTGGTCACAGCCACACAGTGCAAGTGTGGACAGGTCTCCTTCTGTCCGGGAACAGGACTCCAGTGCCAGCATTCTCCCCCTGATGGCTTCCCTGCTAGACATAATCTTCAATGTTGGTCTGCAGAGGAATTTCCCGGATTGATTCAGCTACAGACGCAGTGAAAGTGATTATACAAATACCTGATTATTGGGTACATGTGCATGTGTAGTACGGGTCTGTGATCCTGCATGCAGTCCCGCAGCAGACTGTTAGTGATTGACAGTCTGATGCCGTATCTGGCCGGTGAGTGGGTGGTGACTGCCTCCATTTCTTAAAACGGAGGCGTGTCGTCGCCCTTTGGGGGAGTGGAGAAGCCAGGATCTCTGTCGGCTGACGAAGATTTCCTGGCCTTTTTTACTCATCTGTGGTGGCCGGCATGCGTGACCACCTGGTCACTCAGCCGGCCGAAGGGATCACAGATAATCCATTGCTGCGTCCTTGGACACAGCTCGGATCAGTAATTCATGCAGGAGGCGTGATGCCCCCTGCTGCATTACCATGTTACAGCTATTGCAGCTGATACCATAGCATATTCGTCCGCAACTGAATCACCCCCTATATTCTACAGTAATTTCCGAAACTCAAGTGATTTTGGAAGCTATACTGATGTCTGTTCTTTAAGTCAGTCTTCTCCTGATATACCCAATTCCAAATGGTATGAGAATACACTGCCTGCACTGTCATTTACTCCTAATTTGCATAGTTATGTGGGTTATAGGTGAGGAGAATGGAAAAAGATGAAAGCTGCAGGTGTACCAGTCTTCAACCCAGGCAACGCTGGGTATCTCAGCTAGTAGAAAATAAAATTAATCTTACCTGTACCCAGGGATCGATGAGCTCCTTCTGTGACCCGGTCAGCTTCAGTCCTGGCCGACATTTTAGCTGACTGCACAAATCAGCTGACCGGGGGTCACAGAAGGCACTGATCCCTGGGTGTAGGTAAGTTTTATTTCATTATTTACTATTTATTTTCTCTGTGATCAGCCTGGGGTCTATAGATACACAGGCTGATCACAGAAGCCAGCTCCAGGTGCAGAGGCATTGAGGCAGGAACACCGCAATGGGGTAGCCAACACATGCACAGACACATTCTCAAGGTATTTTTTGCAAAAAATACCTGAGAAGTGCAGGGAGGGGTTTTGCAATGACAGAGCTTTATTGCAACCCCTGTCCAGGAATGCAAATTATAATACAGTCATGTGATGTGTCCAAATATCGCATTGTGAATATAATCAAATTTTTCACATCAAAACCGAAATTTATTTGAGAATTGTCATAAATATGTCTGTAAGTGCATTAACAAAGGAGCACAGGAGATGCAGAAACCATATTCAAAGGGCTTTTATAAACATCCAATACTGGATATGTATCTTCTATTATTGACCTCTACAAACCTTAAACTGAAAGAAGAATACGAAAGGGTTCCAGGACGGGATATACTAAGCATTGCATCCGTGATGCGGTACATCCCGCCACTTATCGGGTACATACCAGCGTTAAGTACACCGGTATGTACCTAGAAATGCGATTAAAATCACAAAGGACAGCCCTCCCGACAGCTCATGGTAGCCACTCCTAATCTGCCCCCCCAAATGCCTCTACATGTCAATCTAAGGGGGGACTGCGAGCGATCATGCAGGACCCATTCTGCACAGACCCAGAACCACTGGATTAGTACTTAAACCATTGGGTTTGTGTACAAATCCAAATCAGGCCCCCATTTCACAGAGAGTAACACAGAATAATATAAATCACGAATACCTGCGTTAGATATTAGTTTTTCTAAAGTGTTCAATTGAACAAAACCTTGCCCATAATGAAATATACACTAGTACCAAGGTGATACAAAAGGTATTTATTGTAAATATAAGTCAGGTATATTGTATATTTTGAAGCAGATAAATTTAGGTTCTCAGGATAGTCGCAGTGCTAACCTTGTCCCTAATGTACCTGTGTTGTTGGGTATTGCGAAAGGGTGTGGGGGGGGGGAAAGTAGTGTGGGGGTAAACGGGATTGTGCTTAAAGTTTATCTTCCTGATCGGAAGGTGGTGAACTTGTCTAGGGGTAGTGCATTAAGGCACTGATGATAAATGCTAATATAATAGAATTAGCTGTCAGTAACTGTGTGTACAACAATTCCTAATCAAAGGTAACTGTCTCTAATAGATGTGAAAATCTGGTAAAATGCAGATACAAATGTTCCAGGTGTTACGCTCAGGAGGAGCGGCGTCCCGTGCCCTCTGGTCTGACAACTTACCCTATCCTCCTGATGCTTGCTTCTCTCTCTGCTGTGCGGCTCCCAATTGGACGAATCCCTCTCTGCTGCTGGCCGGAATCACCATCAGCGGCGGGACAGCTCAAGTCCCATGCTCCTGTGAGGTCACGTGGTCCTCCACCATCCACCGCCGCTGTTTAGGCGGCTCTACTCACTCGGGAGGAGACTGGTCTGTGTATAGATGATTACAAGGTGCGTACCTGGTTACGCCCTCTGTGTAGATGCTCGGTATGAGCCGGGAGCGATGAGCCGTGTGTGATAAAAGCGGATGCGGAAGTCAGGGCTGTGCTGGGTAATGTAGTTTAATTGAGTCCAACACGTTGCGGCTTCAGCCTCCTTCAGGGACATATGCACAGGTATGCTGGGTAGTACTTTAAATAGGGTGGTTCTTGATGACTTATCTACAGCTGAACATGTGTGTATTGGTTGCTTTAGCTCCACTGAGGAAACAGGATGTTACACCGCCCATGGGAGTGGTCAGTAACCTAGGTTACTGTGTGTTTATTTTGGTCACATGATCGTTGTACTGGAGTTGTTTAGTTCATGAATTAAAAAGAGCATGGATAGTATGGTGTAATCTCCAATTAGCTGTATCCAAGTCAGCCATGTATATTATTGTACATAAAGGAAATAAATGTAATGGGTATATTGCAGTCATTGTGATTGCTCCTGTTATGTGCCTCACATTGGGTGTCCATTTGAGTTTTGGGAGTGGAGAATTGATACAGTATTGTCTGTGTATTGAGCCCGTTGTATTGTGAGCTCCTGCTTTATTTTATTGGGTGATAATGGACTTGACCTCATTATCGATGTTGAGGTCGCATGGGCTCTGTGTTCTGAGTGTAAAGATCCACTTTAACTCTTCTTTGTCCAATCTATATTCTATATCACCCCCCTCCAATTTGGTGCAATGATTTTGATGCCTATTAGTTTTAGACCTAAGGGGTTGCTGTTGTGTGCCACTCTAAAATGGTTGGACAAACTGTGTGTCATAAGGCCCTTGCAAATATTCCTAATGTGTTCAGCACTCCTCACACTTAATTTCCTGGTGGTGCTCCCCATGTATTGGAGACCGCAGGGGCACTCTGCCAGGTAGATAATCATTGTACTATCACATGTGATGTGTTTCCCTGATGTTAAATTCTTCCTTTGTTATTGTTGATTTGAAGGAAGTTATGCATTTAGTGGCTATTGGACAGATTTTTCAGGTATAGCAATGTCCACAGTAGAAAAAAAACCCTGTGGTTTTGAGTTGTTCAAAGTTTTTTGTACCTGTATTCTCAGTGGGATATGGTTTTTGTTGAGGGTACGGTTCAGGTCAAGTGCCTTCTGAAATACAAGGTTTGGTTTTTTTAGGAAGAAGATCTTTTAGTAGTTCGTCCTGTAGGAGGACATGCCAATGTCTCTGTAATATTTTCTTTAATGAGTTTGAGCCCTTACTGTACTGGGTGACCATACAGGTCAAGTATATTTTTTCGAATATTTCTTTTGGTTTACTCTGTTTTGAGGCCAATAGGGGTTCTCGGTCTAGTTTAAGTGCTTTCTGGAAAGCGGTTTCCACCAGTGTGGGGTCGTACTGTTTAGCTATGAACTGATGCTTCATCTTGCTACCTTGTTCTATATAGGCAGACTCTTGGGTGCAGTTACGTCTGACATGGGTAAATTGATCTAAGGGGATACTTGTTATCCAGTTTGGGTGATGTCCACTTGACGATAAGATGTAGCTATTTCCATCAACAGTTTTCTGAAAACTTTTCGTGTGTATTGCATTATTTTGGATGAAGATGGTGATATCCAAAAAATAACTTGGGTGTGGCTGTATTCTGTAGTGAAAGCCAGATTGAGATAATTTGAATTGATATAGAATATGAATTCTTGTAGAGAGGTTTCATCCCCTTTCCAGATGAAAAATATGTCCTCAATAAAGCGCCGCTAGAGGACCAAATTCATGCCATGCCCGCATTGGGAGCAGATTGTGACATCCTTCCATCTGCTCATGAATAGATTTGCATAGCTTTGCGCGAATTTGGTCCCCATGGCAGTGCCACTTGTCTGTCTGTAGAAATGGTTATCAAACCAAAGATAGTTTTGTTGAAGTATAAATAGAATGCTCGTGATGAGAAAGTCTTTTTGATCAATGTGTAGATTGATATCTGCAGCAAGGATTTGTTCTATGGCTTGCAGTCCCTGCTTATGGTCAGTCACTGTGTACAGTGATATCATGCCACACGTGCACAGCCAACAGTCGGGTTGCCAGTTTGTTTGTGATAGTGTTCTTAATATATCCGATGTATCCTGTATGTAAGATGTTTGACGTAGGGTTGTAAGAAACTGTCAATATATTGTGATAAGTTAGATGTTATGGAATTGCTGCATCAAACGCAATATTGCATTTCTGGACTTTAGCGATTGCTTGTAAACTGTTACATATTACGCAATAGTGTGACCACTGAATATTAGGAATTGGTATCCATTGGTACAGAATACGTTACATCGTGATTTGTTTAAAACTACATTTTATGTTGAGATATACACAATATTGCGTCTGAATTAGAAAATTAACCAGATTTGATCATCTTTTACTCCTAAACGAGTAATTCCCTTTAGGAGTGCTTGGGAGCATGTTATCTTTTATTGCATGCTACTTTAGTGATCCGTGATAATCACTTAGCCCCCGGACTGTTCTATTTAACGTGGATCGCAATTGTTTTACATTTTGATTCAGCATATGCCCCCTCCCTTGTCTGCTGGTTTGATGATTAGGTTAGGTTCATTGGCTAATTCTTTTAACGCTGTGCCTTCCGCTTTTGTGAAATTATTTTGATGATGTTTGTATGGTTTAACTCTTTCTACATGTCTCGTGACTAATGACTCGAAAGTGTCAGTATGTGAGCCTCTGAGGTGTTGTGGGTAAAACCTAGATTTAGGCTTTAGGTCTGAATGTTTAAAGCCAGTAGGATTGTCACGTTGTTTGTATTCTAACTTATTGTTATTTATGTGATATTTTTGTAGTGTGAGATTAATGATGAATTTATTTAAATCCAAATATGTCTCAAATTTGTTTAAATTGGTGTGTGGGGCGAATTTGACACCCTTATTAAGGACAGAAATGTGTGTGTCTCTCAGGGTGGTGTTGCTCAAATTGAAGACGCCTACTAGTTCCGTTCTAGTTGTAATTCGGTTGATTTTCTTAGGGGCGTGTCGACCTCCCTTACATCCCCGTCTGCGTTCTCCAGTTTTCGTTTGTTGTTGCTGTATTGGGTTTGATGGCAGGCATTCACGTCTGCCTCCAGATCTAAAAAGTATCTCCCCATTCTGGTTGTGTGTTTGTTTTGTTAGTGTCTGTTCTTGTTGGTACTGTGGAGAGTGGTGTCTGATCGTTTGTGATCTGTGATCCCGCATCCAATGATAGTCTAGCTAGGTTCTCATAGGTGAACTCCTCCTCTACACTGTAGGTTGAAAAATCAGTACCAGTAATTGTGTCCAATGCAGGATCTTCCCATTCAGATAGTGTATTTACCTTGGTTGCTTGTATTGAAATGTGTGGTGCTTTGTTTGTATTATGTACTTGTGACATACACTGTTGGTATGTTAGGTTCAATTTCTTGTAAACTGGTGTTTTCTTATGTGCTGATTGAAATGTATGTGACCGTATGTTTTTGACTTGCTGTCTATTGATGTCCTTGCACTTTTTACGGTGATCCTTTATTTGTTTTTTTTCCCCACTCTATCTCTTATGATTTTGGCTTGTTTTGTGGCCACTATGTTTTCCTCATTTTTTTCTAATTTATTTAATGCAATGGTCTCCAGTTGCTTGTACTCCTTATCCTCTTTTTATATATCTAGTTCCTGATGTAATGTTTCTATTTCTGTATTGAGGTTGGAGAGTGTCTCGCTGTGCGTGTCTATGATTAATTGTAAAATATTCTGCGAACATTGGTGTAAAATAGACGCCCATTTTGTCATAAACATACCAATGTTAGACTATGTGATGGCTGTTTCTTTATTTTAAGGCCCTTTGGGGTAATGTTGTGTGTTACATACCATTGTAGAGTCTTTGTTCCACCAAGTTCTGTTTTCTTTGTGTACTAGTTTTTCTAGTTTGAGAAAAATGTCACAAAAATGTTGTCCTTTAGTTAGAGCATTGGTGGAAGTTTCTAAATCAGAGAATAATTTCTGTGCTCTACTTACCCTATTGCGTCTAATGTCGAGTAAACCCATGAAATGTGGTGAAGAAATGGAGTCGTGAGTGGTGCTTACAGGCGCCTAGCACAATTTTTGCTGCAGTTATAATGTCAAAATGGTATCACCCTTTAATACCTAGACATGCGTATTCAATAATATAAATTGTGACAATGCAAGCGCGCACGGTGCTAAATGTAGACAAAAGTGGTTGAAATACTTCCCAATTCTATATATGGGGTCCCGTATATGATGGTCAGTTGTTCATGATGTTCTCGTTTATATGAAAGACATAAACATATCGAGCATAGTGTAGTACCATAAAAACACAAATTTATTAAACAACAATTTAAATTTTCATTTGAAATTATTGTTGTTTAATAAATTTGTGTTTTTATGGTACCGTGCGCACTTGCATTGACACAATTGACATTATTGAATACACATGAAATGTGGCAGCTGTGTGGCACTAATTAGTTACAATTTGAACATTGGGTTATATGGTGTGTACATAAGTAGCGATTTTAACGATAACGATATCGTTACCGTTATAGTTCAAATCACTCATTTAAAAGGACCCTACCAAATTACGATCGACCAGCGATGCGCGGCCACGTATGGACGATAGTGCCGGCTGTCACGTCTGTCAGGTGTGTACATAGCTTTATTATATGTTTTAAACCTTTTTTTTAATTATTATTGAAGATTGACAAATTCTTGTAAACCATCTCCTGTGTTGGTATTATTGAAACCTCCAGTATACGTATTTCCTATATTTATCTATTTAATCAAATTTGATTGTCTAACCCTGTTCACCAGTGCAGTGAGTCACACTACTATAGGTGTGTTCTCTGGAAATCTGATAGTGATGACGATTACTTTCACAAGCAGAAGCATAGGGGTGCTGCAGCTGCACTGATGTGACCAACCTAATTTATTACCAGTTATTTATATAGCACACACATATTCCACAGTGTTTTATAGAGAATATTTGGCCATTCGCATCAGTCCCTGCCCCAGTGGAGCTTACAATGTGTATTCCCTACCACATGTACGCGTACACACAGAGTGTCCTATCAGCTTCCTCGTACATCATTTGCAAAATGTGCCTCAGTCATAGAGAAGGGACACCACGATTGATCAATATACTTACACACACAGGGGTAAATTTACTAAGATGGGAGTTCTATTTAAGAAGTGATGTTGCTCATAGCAACCAATCAGATTCTACTTATTTATCTAGCACCTTCTAGAAGATAATATCTGGAGTCTGATTGGTTGCTATGGGCAACATAACTTCTTAATAGACCTCCCATGTAAGTAAATTTACCCCTAGGGGTCTATTCATACAGCAGTGAAAAGCTCTGTTTCATAAAGCACTTCAGGAAACAGGGCTGTTCACTGCATTCTTGTATTCAGAGAAGGGATATACCGCTCCTGATTGGTGTTAGAATCGTATCCTAATATACTAGTATGGGGAGAGTGATTTAGAGAAGAGCGGAAACATCTGGAGATGGTGAAATGAGCTGAAGATTAACACCGTAGGGAGACAGGAGCATTGAAGTTCATTGCTCCTCTTTCGTCGATCCACCCCCTTGTGTCCATCAGCAGCCCTGTGATGTGGGCTTACGCTGGAGCACAAGTCACTGCCGGCGCATGCACAGTGGGAAGAAGAGTTAAGCGGCCCAAACACGGTGCAAATTTTTGCACGATATGGCCGATTTAGATCAATCGTAACGACCAATCGTGTACATCATGTGCGGTATTTGTACGATGACTATGCGCGTCCCCACAGTTGGAAATCTGCATCGTAGACCTTATGGAAAAACGGTAACATTTTGACCTATCGTGTTCGATGTGACACACATCATATGCTGTTTTGCTTGATGAACGATTCGATGTACGAGGTCTTGCTAAATCCCTGGCCACTCCCCCCTCCATTTTGTGAGAGATGACGCATCGGTATCGTATGATTGTATGTACAATCGTACACCATTTGACCAGATTTTATAGAGAATTTCAAGGGAAATCGTCCACAGAGGAGCAGTGTGGAACCATGGCGCCCGGAGAAAGTGCATGTCATAGCTCCCCCCCTGTACTGAAATGCAGCAAACAGTGGCAGTATCATGCTGGGGCATGGAGGTCCCATTGGGGGAATAGAATGCTTCGGAGATACACGATCTAACATTAAGGGGTAGCTCCTTTGGCACTGCTTTATTTATGTATACACCGAGGATCTGACTTTTATCTCATTTGAATCATTTTTATTAGTCAGTAGAGCAGATTGTATTATATATTCTGATCATTTAACTTAAATTTACAGAATACATGTGCCACAGTGAAATTCCACAGGGTGCATAGCTTATTACTGCAGTTACTGCCCCAAGCAGCTTTCACTGGAGTGGTAACACCTATGGGAAGCTCCCTTCTCAGCTATGCTCCTACTTTAAATCTACCTCTAAGAGTAACAGATCACTACTAATCATGTATTTCAGGTCTCCTAATACAGTATTTTTTAAAAGACCTTTCAAATAACACTTTGTTCTCATGGCTAGGAACAATTCATTACATTAAATAGCAACACAGTTACTTTTTTTAAACTCATGCCTGCCAATAAGGAGAGGAGAGGGGTGGTGACAGAACTAATAAGAAAGGAGAGGGGAGGGGCAAAGAGTTGATCAGAGAGGGGTGGTGACAGAACCAATAAGAAAGGAGAGGGGAGGGGCAAAGAGTTGATCAGAGAGGGGTGGTGACAGAAGCCAGAAAGAAAGGAGAGAACAGGGACAAAGAAACGATCACATGGTAGAGAGAGGAGGGAATTAAAGAAGTGAAAAGTGAATGTAATCAATCTGACAGGAAAGGGGAGGTGACAGAAGATGATCACAGAGGAGGGGGGGCCGGAGGAGAGGCAATCTGGGCTGCTTGAGGGAGCATGAAATGTGGAAAACGGATCTCAGATACGTAACTTATTTAGGATATAGAGCAAACAAATTAGATAAAACTAACAGGCAACCGTCATACTGAGCAGCGCCCCATGAATTCTGGGACCCTGGATGGCGCCCTCTGTCTATTTTGGCGCCCAGAACTAATGCTCCACTGGAACCACCCTCGCTACTCCCCTGATAGTACAACACATCCTTAACGTTAGGAAATCGCACCGTGTATGGCCGCCTTTATTGTCTACTACCAATGTGTTAGTCTATGCACTGCTTGCTGGGAGAGGAGACTGCTGCTGCTCAGTGAGCAGTCTCCCACTGCAGCCCAGCACACAGCAGAGTATGCTTGGCTCCTGACAGGTAAGAGGGAGGGGGGGCGGTGGCAGACCTGGGCCCCTCCAACAACCCTGGGCCTGGGTAATTAGTACCCGCTCTGCCTCCCCCTCTTTCGGCGCCCCTGTGCATTACACTGCAGTGGGAAGGAGAAGGGGGTGTTTGTGGTGTTTCATGATGACTTGATTTGCGACACCAAGCCAGCACCCAGTTGAATGTAAGTATATTACAATGGTGCAATAAAGGAGAAATGTACTGTATATAAGAACTATTATTCAAATGGAGTATAGCACAACCAAATGCAACAATCGCAAAAGTTCCAATATGAGTGATGTCTCAGTCTCACTACTGTACGTCTTCCCAGCAGAAAAAAATACCCACAAGCTTGCTCTTTCGCTGTCTTTGTATAAGCATTGGCTATAAATCACACGTCACTATTTTATATATAAATACAACAATGAAATAATATCACAAGCAGGGTCGGCACTACCATTAGGCAGCTGCCTAGGGGCATCGGCACCTGGGTGGCGCTACTGAGTCCGCCTAGCACTATAAAGGAGCCCACACACGGTGTGATATAGTAGCCGATCTGACAATTGGTACAATTTTGCTGCTATATCGTACCGTGTATGGGCTTTGATATAGGCCAGTGCGCGCACCCGTGGGGTCGTACACCGCACCTCCAGATCTTACCTGCAGGTTCAGTTGATCTGGGGATGCAATGTGCGATCCCATGCAGTGCTATGCGGTGGGGAGGGGGGTGCTGGCATATCGGCACTGTGTGTGGGGACTGCCTGATATATGGCGGACGCTGGATCCCCTGTCACGTCGCAAGGTGCATATCGCACCATGTATGGGGCGGCTTAAGGCGGTTGTTCTCAAACTCGGTCCTCAGGACCCCACTCAGGTCACATTTTCCAGGTCACCCAGCAGGTGCGTTCATTACTCACTAACACATTTTAAAAAACATAGAAGGTGGTGCTAATTATTTCACTTGTGATTCTGTGAGGACACATGGAAAACATGCACTGTTTGGGATCCTGAGGACAGAGTTTGAGAACCTGTAGATTAAGGCATTGGGGTCTCTGTGCACCAGACAGATGATAGCCACACAGAGAGAAAACCATTATCCTAATCCTATTAAACATTGCTTATATACTTTATGTACTCCTTCTACTAGAGATGAGCGTTCTCGTTTTGACTCGGTTATGTTTGGATCTCAAAAATGGCATCATATTGGCTATCACGTGTTTTGGATAGCCAATAAGATAAATCTGAGCTTGCGCTAATTTGGCGAATCGAACGGAGTCGAAACTGAACCGCTTATCTCTACCTTTTACTATATTCTCTCACTGCGGCTGTCTGACTTTTACACAGAACCGTAAATGCATTCTTGCCAGTAAGCTATTTTTTTAAATTCAAAATACTATACTCTGATATAGAGATGTAAGGAAAAATGCTTCATTTAATATATCTTCAGTGCACCTGTGTGACTTGGAAAAGCTGTGTCATACGCAGGGGCGGATTGGCCGTAGACTTCAGCGGGAACTTTCCCGGTGGGCCGACGGCTCAGGGGGCTGCTAGCTGCAGATTTTGTGCTTTTATATATATATATATATACATAGTAAACATTTTCCCCCGGCCCTGATGATTCGGCACTGGCTTACAGATGCACTTCCGTAGTGCTGGCTCCTCCCCAAGGACCACCCACCTATAGGAGGATCCAGGAGGGTGGCACACAGGCACATGCCGAGTCCCCTGTCATTTCTGGCTCTCCTAGCAGTACGCTGTGGCCCCACAGGCCAGCAACAAGGCGGGGGAGGTGGTCCGGCCTGGGTGGAGGAGGGTGGACCCTTCCTTTACCTCCCGTTTCCTCCCCTCCCTACCCTCCTCTTACCTTCATCTCTTGTTGCCTAGGTTATGACGTCACGATCTAGTGACCGACCCCAGCGCGAAAACCAGAGGAGTCCGTAGACCTGGCCTGCCTTCCTAGTGCTCATGTCAGGCAGGCTGGTCTGGGTCTCTTCCATCACTCATTAGGCTCGCGCTTTGCCCCTGCTGTGTCGGCTGTTACTGTGTGATTTATCACAACAGGATTGGTGCCTGGGTAAAAGGTCAGTCCTTCAATCGCAATACCTTTCTCTCTTGTCCCTGTCTCTCTCTCTTCTCCCTGTCTCTCTCTCTCTCATCCCAGTCTCTCTCTCTTCTCCCTGTCTCTCTCTCTCTCTCTTCTCCCTGTCTCTCTCTCCTCCCTGTCTCTCTCTCTCTTCTCCGTCTCTCTCTCTCTTCTCAATGTCTCTCTCTCTCCTCCGTCTCTCTCTCTCTCTTCTCCCTGACTCTCTCTCTTCTCCCTGACTCTCTCTCTTCTCCCTGTCTCTCTCTTCTCCCTGTCTCTCTCTCTTCTCCCTGTCTCTCTCTCTCTTCTCCCTGTCTCTCTCTCTCTTAATGTCTCTCTCTTCTCAATGTCTCTCTCTCTCTTCTCCCTGACTCTCTCTCTTCTCCCTGACTCTCTCTCTTCTCCCTGTCTCTCTCTTCTCCCTGTCTCTCTCTCTTCTCCCTGTCTCTCTCTCTCTTCTCCCTGTCACTCTCTCTCTTAATGTCTCTCTCTTCTCAATGTCTCTCTCTCTCTTCTCCCTGACTCTCTCTCTCTTCTCCCTGACTCTCTCTCTCTTCTCCCTGACTCTCTCTCTTCTCCCTGACTCTCTCTCTCTTCTCCCTGACTCTCTCTCTCTTCTCCCTGACTCTCTCTCTCTTCTCCCTGTCTCTCTCTCTTCTCCCTGTCTCTCTCACTTCTCCCTGTCTCTCTCACTTCTCCCTGTCTCTCTCTCTTCTCCCTGTCTCTCTCTCTTCTCCCTGTCTCTCTCTCTTCTCCCTGTCTCTTTCTCTCTTCTCCCCATGTCTCTCTCTCTCTTCTCCCCGTCTCTCTCTCTTCTCCCTGTCTCTCTCTCTTCTCCCTGTCTCTCTCTCTCTTCTCCCTGTCTCTCTCTCTCTTCTCCCTGTCTCTCTCTCTCTCCTCCCTGTCTCTCTCTCTCTCCTCCCTGTCTCTCTCTCTCTCTTCTCCATGACACTCTCTCTCTCACTTCTCCCTGTCTCTCTATCTCTCTCCTCCCTGTCTCTCTCTCTCTCTCTCTCTCTCTTCTCCCTGTCTCTCTCTCTCTTCTCCCTGTCTCTCTCTCTCTCTTCTCCCTGACTCTCTGTCTCTTCTCCCTGACTCTCTCTCTTCTCCCTGTCTCTCTCTCTCTCTCTTCTCCCTGTCTCTCTATCTCTTCTCCCTATCTCTCTCTCTCTCTCTCCTCCCTGTCTCTCTCTCTCTTCTCAATGTCTCTCTCCTCCCTGTCTCTCTCTTCTCCCTGACTCTCTCTCTCTCTCTCTTCTCCCTGTGTCTCTCTCTCTTCTCCCTGACACTCTCTCTTCTCCCTGTCTCTCTCTCTCTTCTCCCTGTCTCTCTCTCTCTCTTCTCCCTGTCTCTCTCTCTCTCTCACTTCTCCCTATCTCTCTCCTCCCTGTCTCTCTCTCTCTCTCTCTCTCTCTCTTCTCCCTGTCTCTCTCTTCTCCCTGACTCTCTCTCTCTCACTTCTCCTTGTCTATCTCTCTTCTCAATGTATCTCTCTCTCTCTCTCTCTTTTCTCCCTGTCTCTCTCTCTCTCTTTTTTTATTTTCCACCAGTGATTGATTGTATGGTTTTACAGATCCCTGCATGCAGATTTTTTCTGTGTGTGTGTGTGTATATATATATATATATATATACACACACAGAAGATAAGAGGCGGCACTCAGAGACTAGTACAAACGATGTACTAGTCTCCGAGTGCCGCCTCTCATCTCCTGTTAGCGATGTTGAGGGTGCTGACCCTCTAGGAGGGCATAAATGACTGGGTGCCCTCTCGGGAACAACAAATGCCAAAAGATACAAGTCGGCGGCACACGGTTTCTCAACAAGATGTACACTTGAGCAGTGTTTAATTTCTTTACACTTATTTTTATTGTATAACCCATTTTGCCGGTCTGTACCGGCAAAATAGGGTGCAGCGACCTGTACCAGGAATGGCTCTGTCGGTACCGGCCCAGCAAAGCCCCGTTCCACACTCGCCTTCCGGTCCCCCAGCATTTCATGGTACTACTCTCTTTTATTCTTTATTGAAAATAGACTATATAACCATTGCATGTTGATGACATTGGCTTTATTCCTACACAAACAGGCGGCTTCCAGACCATATTATCTCCTGCATGAGTTGTGAATACTGACACAAGACACTGCCTGTCTAGGAAGGATCAATTTCTTCAGAGGGTCCCTGTTGCAAAGAAATCATATAGGTAAGAAAATACTCATTCACATGCTCCGTCTGGTTATTAATTGAAGAGGGACTGTGGGCATACCCATCAGCTCCTGGAGCAGTGGGCATGCCCCCAGCATGACGAAACAGGGGGAGAATGGTTCGCAAACACAAGGCCAGGCCCCTTGGCTCAAGACCACGCCCACTTTTTGGGCACGCGCTGAAGGCGCGCGCACATAGGGCCACTTTAGGAGAATTTTCCAGGGCCACTTTAAACTCCCAATCCGTCCCTGGTCATACGTGTGCGGAAAAGACCCTGACTGGCCTGCAATGGTGCCTGTATCGCAGGGGAGCTAATGCATCACTTTGTTCTGCAACATAACATTTCTACTCCCCTCCCCAACTAGAAATCCTGCATGAGAACCTGGACATCAGAAGAGCCTGAACAGAGTTCTGCACCATACGTCATTGCATCTGGACTGCAGCCTCATCAGCCAGTCAGGAACAGGTATTATTTTTATTTTACAAAAGACAAGTGTACTTGGCTTTGGGAAGTGTGGATTAGTGTATACAGGGGCGGTAGCCTACAGCTTTGCCTAGGGCAGGGTGAAACCTTGCATACTATACTTGATATCCAAGATCCTATTACCAATTTACCATATGTCTTTTCTTGTATTTTTTTGCACCTAATCACACCTTATTTTGTTATATGTACTTGTGAGTTTATGCCCTGAAGTTGGAATAAAGGTTAAGTTATAATCATTCCTGTATTTTTTATATTACTGTGCTATTAGGAGTGCTCTCAATATAGAGTCTTTGATGGTCTGTTAGACCTCCGGTTTTTAGTTTTTGCTGAAACCTTGCACCGGCCATGATGACAAGTGTTAATAATCTCCAAGTGGCTGAATAGATATCAATTTAACGATCGCCAGTTAACACAGATTTGAATGTTACAGTATTTCTCACAGAGAAAATGACTTGCTCAGTAGTCAGGTATAGATATCTGCCTTCATAAAACCCATGAACTCTTTTTATTTTACTTCACAGACTGGAACAAAGTCTAATGTTGAATCGGTTCATGCTGCCTCCTTGAGGTGCTTGGCTGGGAAATGCTGAATACTTTGCTGACCGTACTCCCGTCTTTATACCGCAAATTTACACTGACTCCAACCAATGCTGGTCTGGGAAAAGGGCAATGCTGCTTCACTGGCCGAGATCCACCACTAATTGTCATAAAAAAAGATGGTCGCATTTGTAACGCGTTTCTCTGCTATTGTTCAATTTATTTAGAAGATTCTTTATAGCATGGTCATATATATATTATAGGAATTTATTTGCATCCTGGCACCCAGTAAGCACTGAGGCAAAGCAAGACTGCAAGCTGAAGCTACTTAATCTGGGCAGATGCCCAGTTGCAGCCCTGTGGAATCATCAAAGGATGTCTGCAAAGTGAGCAAACTGCTGGAGGAAGCCAGGCCATGGGCACATTAAGGCTGAACTTTAGCATTGCTTTTATTTAACCTGGTATATTTTTTTGGTATTTTTGTATTGTGATTTTATTATATAGTAATACGCAATAGAAATAGGCAACAGGGTAGATGGCCTGCTGTATGCAATCTTCCTAAGGGGTGTGCAGTCGCACATCCTGTGCGCACGCCTATAACAGTCACTTTTTCCATAGTGTCCATCCACACAGGAGATAGTGTCTCAGCATCCTTGGGGCTGAAGGGGTTTCCTGATGCAGCGGACACAAAGGTGTTGAAAATGA
Organism: Taudactylus pleione; assembly: GCA_031769625.1. NCBI lineage: Eukaryota > Metazoa > Chordata > Amphibia > Anura > Myobatrachidae > Taudactylus > Taudactylus pleione. The sequence continues at coordinate 914,643 of JAUIMM010000039.1, forward strand.
CATCATGCTTAGCTGGGGCAGGTACTACTATTTAATGCAAAGCAGCACCTTTTACCTTTGGGGTTCAGTGCAGGCCAAGACTGGAAGGGAATATACTGTTCAGTGGTTTAAGACAGTAGTAAAGAGGACATCCGGCTACACCTCCATCCTAGTTTATTACCATACTGCATATACCGCATTATTAGTTCACCAGACCAAAACCTGACCTGAACAGAAGAAGCTGTGGACCAAATGCATGTATGTATGTACTGTACCAGCGGACATTGAAATGTTGCAGACACAAAAGGAAAAATGACAAGTACACAACTCCAACATTACTAATTACATATATATATATAATACATTTTTGAAATAACATTTTCCAATAGATAGAGGTTTTAGCATAATAATGGCCAAGGTTATGGGCCTACCCACCACGTCAAGGTACCCTCTTAGGGAAGGTCCCTAACATACTGGGGTTAAAGTCCAGAGCGCAGGACACCCCTAAACCAGCCCAGCTGAGCCACTCCTGAGCATCACACTAGTGAGAAAGGTGAAGTGTAAAAGAGTGTTAAATAGATAGGAGCAGCTACTGCATATGTTAGAAGTGAGGTGAAACATAAATGTATGAAATGTAATATAAATGTTACATATAATAAACACTAAAGGTGCTATAAGTGCAAAAAAGGAAAAGTGTTATATTGCGATGCCCTGAAACAGCCCAACCAAAGTAATCCAGGGGACCCGCGCCCCAAAAATCACCCCATGGCTGCACTATATAAAGTTATAGGACTTACCTAAATTGTGCCTTGTTCAAAAGTCGCATGGGGCGCTCCGCCTCCAACCCTCAGCTAGCTAGCAATAATAACACAAAGCAGTATGTTAGGGACCTACCGTAAGAGGTTACCTTGACTTGGCAGGTAGGCCCATAACATTAGCCATGATTATGCTAAAACCTCTATTTATTGCAAAAATGTATTATATATGTAATTAGTAATGTTGGAGTTGTGCACATGTAATTTTTCCTTTTGTGTCTGCAACATTAGACTCAACAGGCAGCACCCCCCACATTTTTTATATTCAGGGTGTGCAGCCTAGGGCCCTTCTCCAGACATTCAAATGCTAACTGAGCTATGTCTTGAGACAAAAGGGATCAATCCGAGCCAAATTAGTAGGACCTGTATGCCTCCTTCCTAATGCCACCTTATGCCTTAGTAGGTGCAAGGTCCTTTTTTTTGTACTTGCTGTGATGGAAAAAATGTTCACATACTATCCCTTTCTAATTTTATTCAGCATTTTCTGATGCATAGCTGACAACAGAAAATCTTGGGTCCTGGCACACTCATGCTATTGGCGCCCCCATCTCTACCTGGTAGGAACAGGCCAGTTGGCCACGGCTCATCCCCCATGTCTCTCCAGCCTGTATAGAAAAGCAAATTAACCACACTGAAAAAGTGTCATACTGTATGTCTTGACAGAATGATAACATATTAAATACTTTTTCAGAGAAATACCCAATAAAAAGACATCAATAGAGAGTACGGTGCATCCTATATTGCCAGAGGAGCAGTCACTTATAAATGAAGATGCACATAAACATAGGATAAAAATTTAAATCCGATTAGGAAATCACAAAAAAATAGATGGTCTGTCCCAATTAAGCTTTGGTATTGCAAATCTCATATTTATAGACTTAAAGGCAAAGATTACATCAAATACTTGTTACAAGTCACCGGCGCGCCTTGTCATAATTAGGATTCACGGTACAGATCATCTTGGTGGCAACTCCCAGCCGTAGTTGTGACAGGGATACTGCACCCTGTCTTATCTGTGTGCAGTTCATACTTGTGTTCTTGCCTGTTTGTTTCTGTGCAGGTCTCACCTGCACACTAGTTAATTATCTGTCTGTGTGCAGAGTTCAGGTGTGCAGTAGTCTCTCATTAGGGCAGCTCTCTGCAGGGTTTTTGCTCTGATTGGACCCTGCATCTGATAAATTACAGCCAGGCCTTCACTCCTTGCCGGCTATAGCATCTATGTATGTGCCCTTTCGGTTCCTGCCGCATTTGCTCTGTTTCAGTATCCTGATCTCACCACTGTGTACCAAGACCACATAGAGTCCTCCGGCTGTATTAGCCGCACCTCAGCTAACCAGGCTGCGCCTCAGTCTCTCCTAGGCCGCACCAACATGAATTGGTCGCACTTCGGCGAAGTTAGCCGCACCGCGGCAAATCAAGCCGCACTTCAAACCATATCAATATTTACCAGCTAACTTGCTGCATCAATTCTACAGGCTGTACAAACCACATCAATTCATCCAGGTAAATTGCTGCATCAATTATCCAGGCTGTACAAGCCACATCAATTCTTCTAGCTAAACTTGCTGCACCGATTCTACAGGCTGTACAAGCCACATCAATACCACCAGCTTACTTGCCTGATCAATTCTACAGGCTGTACAAACCATATAAATACCACCAGCTAACTTGCTGCATCAATTCCACAGGCTGTACAGGCCACATCAATTTCTCCGGCAACTAGCTGCATCAATCCTACTGGCAGTACAAGCCACATCAATTCCACCAGTTTATCTGTAGCATCTATACAATCAGCTGTACAGCCTACATCAATTTCTTCAGCTATATTAGCTGCATCTAAACCCTTGGCTGTTCAAGCCGCATTCATCCAACCAGTCAAATTAAGTTGTATTAATTCCATTGGCTCTTCCAGCCTCATCTCTTCCTTCAGTAGTACTATCTGCTTCACGACCAATCTGGTCACACCCTGGTCACGTCTTCAGCTCTACTGTGTCACGTAAAACTCTGGCCTTCCTAGGCAATCTGTGTAAACCCCCAACTGCCCAGAGTTTTAAGTCCAGGCGGCCGCCTATGTACCTGTGAACATAGCCAATTCTAAGGGAACAGCGGGTGGCTGTTATTGTCAGAATACCTAGTCTCATTTGGATTCCAGGGAGTTTACACAGTGATTACTAGGAGACCGTAACAATACTACCATCCAAATACAGATGGGTCCACATACATCTAGCCTCCTGGCGCGTTAGACAGCCCTTCTAGTCATGCCATGCCATGGTGTGACACAGTAGCGCCAAGCGTCTTTTCATGCATCTTTTTACCTTCAAATGCGTCTTATTACCACAACGATGCAAATAGATAGCACAAGCAGCTTCTGCTGATTAAATGATATGCAGCATGATGTGCAGGCAGCTAGCTAGATCCACTACCAGACCTGGGGGAACCATCTGAACTGAAGGAAGAAGACCCAGAGTTCCTCAGACTACTACTGTCAGAATGCCATGAGAGGCAAGGCCTGCACTGCCAATTGCACCAGGATCGCTTTGCATGTTTGTAGCAAGGCTGTCAAGAGTCAGAGATTCTTAAGGAGGCTCCAATCCTGAAGAAGGGAGGCTGTGCAACTCACCGAAAGTATAATGCTCACCACCAATACATAAGCTGGATACTGGTGCAGTGTCTACAAAAGCTCCTTGCTCCATTGAGACCATCAACTTAAGTCAAAATGAGTAAGATACAGGGAACATAATAGGTGATGTCGATGCAGCCAGTACAGGGAGGGGGAGGGGCACGGCCGCAGAAGCAAAGTTAGGGGTCAGCAGCACGAGCCCCAAGTACACAGATCATATACAATAAAGTACTTGTCTATATTAGTGTTATTAATAACTAATAAAGGAGCATTCTTCCATAAAAAGTAAATTTAAACAAGACGTAAAAATAAAATTAAAGTACAGTATAAGTTTTAATCGATACACCCATCCATGGCCTTCCCCTTAATTGGCTAAAAAAATTACCAAAATTGTTTATTATCCAATTATGTAAATAATAGCTATTTAAAACTGAACCATGAAAATGTAATTAACAAATATGCATATCAAGTTGAGATACCTATTATACAATTTGATAATAGAAAAAAAGACTTTACAATGTTAAACTTCATAGTGCAAGAAGATCATCCACCAGCAGGAATGGGCTTTAGTGAGGATCGCCCACCACTACTGCCTGGGAAGGGAAATGGGAGAGGTGGGGCTGCAGTAAGTCTAGGCTGGTAGGCGATCACAGCCAGTGACTGTGGCCAGGTAGGGGGAGAAGTGTGTGCAGCCATAGCTGCCCTGAGCCCCCTGAGCTCGGCTGCAGGAAGAATGCCTTCCTGCAGTCACTGGTTGGCGATCCAAAGGATCACCCTTCACGGTGTGAGGGGGAGCTGTGGGAACAGAGGGGCGGGCACAGTGCTCTGTGACTGGTGGCCGCGGGACGATTAGCTTCCAGCAGCCGCCAGTGGGAAATGCATCAAAGCAACTGTGTCGGGGAAAGCCCAGCTTGGTGTGGATGTAAGTGGTATAAATAATCAAATAAAAATCTGCTTAATGCTGCTGAACGACTGTAAATATCACTGTAAAAATACAAATAGATTGCAAAAGCAACATTACAATAATAACAGTATAAATCTGAGGGTTTCAGATATACCTAGCCAATCAATCAGAAGTGACTGCCGATCAACATCAGTTCGTATTTTCCAACCGCATGTGACCCATGTCCCCACAGAAACATATGTGTCTTTCTTGAGGTCATCATGGGCTACATTTTGTACATACACACACTTACGTACAGTTGGCATGGGATTGGATGTGTAAGAATCTATAGTACACATTTGCAATTGGAAAAAAAAAGCAATTTGTGGGGTAAAAAGGCACAAAATTCAGTTTGTCACCAACAACCCTACCATAACCCAACCCATTATAACCCCTATAATGTCAATTCCTTTTTGAAACAAATCAGTACTTTTAATACAATTGCCTAATATTCTTATATAGTATCTATTTTAAAATCTAAGTGAAGGGGAAGTATTGGGGGTAAAGGGCAGAGATCCCATAGGCTAGGGTGAATAATTGGGCTTTGTGGGAACACTTGAAGCAATGGATGTTGGGGGAGAGTCTAATAGAATGAGGGAGATCATTCCACAGACTAGGGGCAGTGTGGGAGAAATCTTGGAGGTGGGTGTGGGTAGTGGTAATCATTGGAGAGGTCAATTTATTGTTTCAATAAATTTATTGTACTGGATCAAGGGAAATCCTATAGCTGATCCAGTGTTCTCCCCAGGCTGTATGTTGCAGGTGCATCGCCTGGCAATAAACAGCTACCGCCTGGCACTTCGCACTCACCCCCCCGCCTAGGACTCGCTGTGACTCCCCAGCCAATTGCTACCAACTGCATCTCCCCAGCCAATCGCCGCCAGCAGCCTCTACTCTGAATGGCTCTCCATTGGATGAGAAAAGCCTCTAGCTACTCCCCAGTGTTGTCTGTAGTGTGAAACAACATTTTCCATCTCCAGGCTGACCGGCACATTGATCTCCATTCTCTACTGTTTCTGTTATTCCTTTGGGTCCAGTGGAGCAGAGCAAGGTATTCTCTTGGACAGGCTCTATCACACTCTTACGATACTTAAAGTATAATTGCTCCAACTGACAATTCAGTTTTGGGTGGAAAATCCTGAGTAAAATATGCAAACTCCTGCATGTGTCCAGGGGTAGTGTGATGTCAGAAACCAGCAGGAGTTAAAGTGATAGACAATGACAGTGGCACCATGAAAGGGAAAGTAGAGCAGTGGTGGATACTCAGAAGATGTCAGGGGGGCAGTCACACAGCAAGGCCTCAGGTCTGTAACCTATTAAAATATGATTTTACTGAATATATTCCCCTCTACAACAGGTGGATCTTTTGATGGTTTTGTCCTTTAAATAAAGCAGAATATATGATTGAATGTAACTAATTTGTATACCACTTCCATTAGTACCACGAACATACAGTTGCACAAAAATACACATTAGTATATTCTACTAATTTGCTGGCTGGGCAGACCTGCTAAGCATTCCAAACATGAGGCGTTTACTTGACATTGCCAGGCAGACACATTACATAAGTTATTTGCTGAGGTTGACTCTGTTTAGGATTATATTATTATTGTTTAATAAAATGGAAAGAATGACACTTGGCACGGAGAACACAGCTAAAAATATAACTAGAATATGTTGACTGTTTACAATAAGTTGGTTGTTAGGTTGCAAATGATTCTTACATCCAGCTGCAGTCTAACTGATGTTAACTTTTGTCACATTTGGTATTTCCTAATAGCGTGTGTGTGTTTTTCTGGGTGCAGAGCTGCACAAGGTCACTACTACTCACAAGGGTGGATTGGGCCACCGGGAGCATGAGATAGTACCTGCTGGGCCAGCACACGGCTGTGTCAAGCACTCCCCTCAGCATCTAACCAGAGTCCTAACCCTTCTGCTACTATATATTATCTGGTTGAACCTCTGTTGTATGATGGTGACATTGGTTATATTTCTACACAAACAGGGGACATCTGGACCATATGATCTCCTACACGGTCAGTGAATATCAGCTGAAGACACTGAAGAATACCAGTTCAAGTTCTTCAGAGGTTTCCCATTGCAGAGAAACACCATATAGGTAAGAAAAGACTCAAGCCAACTGGCATGTACCTGGCAGGGAGGGATGGCGGACCCAAGATTTCTGTTGCCGGCTCTGTGTGTTGCTGAAAGTGTTTGTATACAGAGACGTTGAATCACTCACATTGGAGGCCAAGGGATGGGTGATCAGCAGCTAGCATAGGGCTGGCGCAAGTATCATGCGCCCAAAAATGGAATCTAAAGACGCACAAAGCATGATTTCAGAGTCTGTAGATGCTTCTTCTCCCCGATCGTGTGGGTATATAAGTGAAGGCCAGGCTACATTATCATCTGCTCAATACTCTGTTGCCAGTTTAGCCAGCGCAAATCACTAGTGGAGTAATGAGTCCAGATCTGATCTTGTCAGTACACATGTATTTCTGCCGGAAGATAACAATACAGGATTACTTATCACAGCACAGAGACTGGAGTAGCTGAGTGACAGAGTGCAAGAACCAATAGAAAACGATATCAGGTCTTACAAAATTACCACAAATTGTATTTAGTCCTCGATAGGCCTCTGACATTGATTGAAACATTTTGCACAAGATCTGTTTTAATCTATTCTATATAAAGTTTTTTCATCACATACGCTGAGCATGTCGCATATCCAAATATATGTTTAATTAACAATCTGAGATCTCAATTAATAGCAATACCTGCCACTATGGGATAAATGTAATAGGGTGTAAGTTCTTTTGCGAGATCAAACTCTCACCAACTCACACAGTTTGTAGGTGCCAGTTTGTACCGCAACTCGCAAATGTAACGGTGCAAGTGTGTAATAAATGCAAGTGAGTGTAAGTTATTCTTGGGAAAAGCTCGCATTACGAGTTTCTTTACAATTTGATAGTTTCACAAAAGTCTTCACAGATCAGTGAGATCTTGTAGGCTTCTGTGTGTAAAAATGTAATGCAATGCCACATTCACACTAGACGATAAGTTGGACGATATAAACGATAACGATATCGTTATCGTTTATCACGTTCAATATTGTCCAGTGTGTATGCAAGACATCGTTAACAATGCGCGCCCCCCGCTGATCGTTAACGATGTCTTTCATTGCTCGTTCTTGCAGGGCAAGTTGACAATATCATCAGGTTCTGCAAGTATGTGGATGAGGGAGGGTTCCGTCACTGAACGATATTGTTCAGTGTGTATGCTCAATGTCGTTAGTGACATTAAGTCTGGCAGTGCAAGTGAGACGAGATCCGGTCTAAAGATCTACAGTAAAAGGGTTGACAATGTCTAGTTTTGATGATCCTTCTCTGTCTCCTCTGATGACTCCTCTCCCCCCACACTCCAACAGCCTCTTTCAGTAGATGTTTCCCAATGTTCTGTTCTTGGACCTCTCCTATTCTCACTCTATATGTCTTCACTAGGTGAACTCATCAGCTCTTTTGGGAATTGGTATGACATACCGCCGGAAGAGTGAAGATCCCAACAAGGTAAGTAAATATACTATCCCTAACCTTCCTCCTCCAACCCTCCCTTAGGGGTGCCTAACCCTAATCTCCCCCCTAGTGCCTAACCCAAACCTCCCCCCAGGGGTGCCTACACCTAACCCCCCCTCCCCGCACCCTAAACCTAACCCTCCCGCCGAGGGGGGGGGGGGTGGTGGCTAACCCTTAGTCCTCCCAGGAGCTCCAAAACCTATCTCTCCCTCCCCACGGCTGTCCGCTCCCGACGCCCAGCTTACCTTCGTTCGGAATGCCGGGCGTCGGGATTTCAGCGGGTGGATAATGATAGGCGTCAAGATTTCGATGCCATTCATTAGTTCCATGCTGGGATTTGACAGTCGGGAAGCAGGCAGGTCGGCATGTCGGCTGCCGGCTTTTTGACCGCATACCGTTCTTTTGACCTGCATTATCATCTCTATGTTGATGATACTCAGATCTTCCTTTCCTCCCCTGACCTCTCCCCTCTGTTCTCGCTCGTATCTCCAACTGTCTCTCTGCTGTCTTCTCCTGGATGTCCCAGCGATTCCTTAAACTTAATATGTCTAAGACTGAGCTGATCATTTTCCCACCCCCCAACATAACCATGCTTCCCACCATTTCTTTATCAATTTGATGACAACTATCTCCTCTAGCCCCAAAGTGCGCTGTCTTGAAGTTATCCTGGACTCCTCCCTCTCCTTCAAACCACATATCCAGAATCTCTCGCAGTCCTGTCGTTTCCATCTTTAAATATTTCCAAAATTAGACCCTTTCTCACCCAAGATGCCACTAAAACCCTCATACACTCACTGGTCATCTCCAGATTGGACTACTGTAACCTCCTCTATCTGGCCTCCCCAACTCCTTCTCTCCCCTCTCCAGTCTGTCCTCAATGCTGCTGCTCTGCTCATCTTCCTCTCCAAGTGCTCTATATCTGTCTCCACTCTCTTACAAGCTCTCCACTGGCTCCCCTTCCCTTTCAGAGCCCAATTCAGGGTTCTCACACTCACTTACAAAGCCATCACTCATTCCTCTCCCATTTACATCTCGGACTTCATCTCCCTTCAATCTCCTGTCTGCCGTCTTCATTCAACAAATGCTCGCCGCCTTTCATGTCAATTGATTAGTTTCTCCCACTCCCGTCTCCAAGATTTTGCCCCCACTGCTCCCCAGCTTTGGAACTCCCGCTTCCCATCAGACTCTCCACCTCTCTACAATCCTTCAAACGGGCTCTCAAGACCCACTACTTCAGCAAAGCTTTCCAGCTCTAAACTTACTGCTACATGCTCCTTTCTCCCTGCCTACCCTATCTGTGTCACACCTGTTTGTCTGCCCATTCCATTTAGAATGTAAGCTCTTACAAGCAGGGCCCTCTATCCTCTTGTGCTTCTCCTTACTTTACTTTCATCTACTTCTTACTCCCCACTAGAGTATATAACACTTTGTTGCTTTACGCTGTTGCTTATCTGGGTGTTATGGTCGCTAATGTAGCAATCTATATTATTTACATGTCAACCTTTTGAACCTGTTGACCTTCTTACATGTCAACCTTTAGTGTGTCAACCCTTTGTCCCTATTGACCTATTTACTGTTTAACATTTACTGTCGTATTGGGGGGGTCCCCACTTCCCGAGGGATCCCTGGCCTTGGCTGACTAGTTGGGGGTGATGAAAGCTTTGGTCATGGGACCCAGTGAAGCGTGTCCCCCAGCTGTTGCATTACACCCCCACTAGAAAGAGCCTGGTGCTGGCTGTGTAAAGTATGGGGGACCCCTACATCTTTTTCCCTCCGTATTTTCACATTTAGGACTGGCTCAGGAGCCCGATGATGGTGTAAAATACAGGGGAACTCTTTTCTCCCCCATATCGAGGACTGGCTCAAAAAGCTTGTACCTTGGCTTCAATATTATCCACTGAGGGAATAACAGTGAGCTGTTCAACATTTTAGTTGCAATATAAAACTGATCAGTGAACCACTGCACTTCCTGGTGCTGTTTGCAGGGCAGTTTCTAGCCAATCTGGCTCCCAGTGCGAGCATTCAAAATGCCCCCCCCCCCCTCCCCTCCCCCTTGTAATATTTTCACAAAAATTTCTGTTGTGTGGCACACTATGCTCCACACCCCCGTGGCTTAAGATGTCCACACAACATTGGCATAGCATGCTACACATACCCATGGCGTAGCTTACTCCATACCCCCTGACACAGCATACTGTACACACACCCTGACTGTAATAACATCCTGCACCCTCCTCCAACTGACATAGCACATCATGCTGCACCACCCCCCATTGATATTACACATCATGCTGCACCCCCCATTGATATTATGCATGCTGCACTGCCCCCCCCTGACATAGCACATGCTGCACACCCCCCCCCCCAGGCCCCAACATTCTGCTGCAGGCAGCCTGCACCCCGCACAATTGACAGCAACATTTACTCGTTGCACGCACTTCCCTCCCCTTCCCCCCGCAGAGGTGCAGTTCAGTTGCCTGGAACTGGACATTTGAACCTGGTGTGAAGCTGCTGACTGTGCGCTTGCCGCGCTTCCATCCCATGCCCAGTCAGCGCCGCCAACCACTCAGTCAGTGAGACCAGAGAGAGAGTGAGGAGTCGAGGGCAGCCAACAGCAGGACAGTCAGAGTGGAGGTCACTCTCAGCCGGCGTCCGGACAGACTCTTCTTCAGTGCGGCTGTGTGCGCCGACCCCCTTCCTGTTATGTGACGCCCAGGAGGAGAGGAGGGAAAGCGGCTATTGGATGCGTGCTGTGCGCGCGAAGTTACTGTAGCCGCCCGACTGGTTGAGGAGGGAGACAGGCTGTCACAGTATCAGCGCTGATGCAGGAGTCGGACCTCCGATTGCACGGGTCGCCCAGCCCTAGAAACGGCCCTGGCTATTTGTATATGAAGTGTATATACTTATTACTTGCTACAAGTAATTGAGGTCTAGTTAGGACCAAAGAGATTAACTCTCAGACAGAAATACAAAGACTATAATAATTACCTCTAATGATAGATATACAATGGGACTATAATAATTATTGCGCTTGGTAATAAGTCGCATTTATATCAAATGCATAATAGATTTATAGGCATATATATATATATATATATATATATATATATATATATATTTACCAATAATGGATTTATTAAAGACACATAAACATTTATTTATTATCAGTTATTTATATAGCGCTCATATATTCCATAGCACTTTACAGAGAATATTTGGCCATTCACATCAGTCCCTGCCCCAGTGGAGCTTACAATCTATAGTCCCTTCCACATGCTCACACACTTATACACTATGGTTAATTTTGTTGGGAGCCAATTAGCCTACCAGTATATTTTTGGAGTGTGGGAGGAAACTGGAGTACCCGAAGGAAACCCATGCAAACACAGGGAGAATATACAAACTCCACACAGTTAAGGCCGTGGTGGTAATCGAACCCACTATCTCAGTGCTGTGAGGCAGTAATGCTAACCATTACACCATCTGTGCTGTCCCATATAAACATGTATTAACGTCCCGTAGATAACCGGGACTTTCGCAAGAGTCTTACGAAAGTCTCGGTTATCTACGGGACGGAACGTTGACATCACCCTCCAGATACACTTGTTCTTGCCACTGTCTGGTCTTCATTGCGACTCACCTAGATACTTTCTAAGCAGCCTGGAAAGGAACACAGAGGCCACTACACGCTAATCCCAGCAGCTGGTGCACGCTATTGCTGCAGTGCACAGCAGTCTTCTTCTTACTGCCTCTAGCCGCCGCAGCCTGTCAGGAGAGGAGCGCCCGGTGGAACGGACCCTGGCGTGGCCACGCTGACTGGGGGTTCGATGACAGTGTACACCTGGGTGCAGCGAGACATATGGCAATACAGACTGAGGTAATTTTACCACAACAAGCGTAACACTGGGACGCCAGTGTTCACAGATATTACATTAACGGCTGTGCACTACAATTGGCTTACATATACACATGTATCAGTGTTTATGAACTGCACATTATTAACCAGCTTGCTTATGTCAGCATATGAATAGAACATTGAATATTAATTGGCTTGCCTATTCTGCAAAGTGAGAACTCTGAACTGGCGACAGTTGATTGATATTTATTTTTATCTACAACTAAAGGCCCCCATACATCAGAGATTGATTGTAGCAATCGCGCAATTTGCAATCGATTGTGTATAAAAATCTTTCCCTTTTTCAATCGATTGTGGTATCTCTGCAATCAGCAATCGATTGAAAAAGGGAAAGATTTTTATACACAATCGTTTTGAAATTGCACGATTGCTGCAATCAGTCTCTGATGTATGGGGGCCTTAAGTTGCGAATATCTTATTACAACAAAGTATCTTTTTATATGTGGAGTAGATTCCAAGTATGTCAAAAGACATTTAGATATTTCATATTAACACCTAAAGTTACTGTGGTTTATATAACCATTTATGTGTACTGAGAAATTTGATGCTCTACATTTGAAGGTTTAGGTTTTGTGTTGTATTTTTAATACATGTTTATATGTCTAAATTTCCCCAATAATGGTTTTATTGTAAACAAGCCTCCTATTCACTAATACAGAGCAAACGAAAATTTATATATATATATATATATATATATATATATATATATATATATATACACACACACATCTATAAATCCATTATGCATTTGATATAAATGCGACTTATTACCAGGCGCATTAATTATAATAGTCTTTGCAATAAATATATGTCCCATTATATATCTATCATTAGAGGTAATGTCATTAGATGTTAGTACCTAAATCGAAAGCGCAAAAAAAACATTAGACCACATCTGAGACAGGGCCGGGCATGACCAAAATATATGAAATATATCCCCTACTTGACCACCATTACTACAGCATTGGTGTCAGGACCCGGACTGTTAGACTACGGCTGAGGTCGCGGGCGACTGTGCTCCATGTGTCCAGATTCAGGTGTCTTCTCTGTCATACAAACAAAAAATGGCAGCTGCTCAATCAATCGAGCAGCACTAATCAGGTGCATGAAAGGGAGGGGTCATACTAAGTAGAAAAAGGAGGGGGGTTTAACCCCCTATTGTTCCTCAGTACACTGAATAGTACCTGCAACAATATATGAAAACTATATGGTCATAGAAATCAGAGATATTAGTTGCATGCATTTGCAAATGCATGGAAAGCTGCTATGCCACGTCACGGCTTCTCTGTCACTAGCAGTCCCTAACACTAAGGGGTTCACATCAGGGGCCCAGTGCATCCCGAGAAACGTCCAGCCCAGGGCATCACACGAAAAATGGAAAAAGAGTGACAGTGCAGTGTAAAGTATAGCTGTGTGTAAGACTAATTAATGAGTGTTGGAAAAAGGGGTTAAAATATATGTGAATTATTACATGAAAAAAATACAAACATAATATGTGATGTAAAAAGCAACTGTGTATATTAAGTGGTGATGCCATGAGGGGGCCCAGCCAGACCAGCCCCGGGGGCCTTACGCCCGAACGCTCACCCCAAATGTAAAATATACCAATTATAAGGCCTCATGATAAAGGCACATATAAATTTTGTCAAATGTAAGGCCTCCTGATAAAGGCACATACATAAATGCATCCACATTGAGAGCCAGCTTACCTGGGAGTCACCCCTGGGAACTCCAACTAGCACTACTAGAACCAGCATGCCCTACTAATGCTGGCTCCTTCATGCCACTCATACCAAACAAACAAAAAATGGCAGCTGCTCAATCACTCTAGCAGCACTAATCAGGTGCATGAAAGGGAGTGGATAATAATAATAACATGGTACTCAACTGTACTACTGGTTTCGCAGTTTTGAATAACATTCCGGACGTGTATAAGGTAAAGTGGGCAGCCTAATGTTGTGCTGTGGCGGCATTGCGATCGCAATAGATTAGCATACTATCGCAGTGGAACTGTGTGCGTAATCGCTATTGTATTCGCAGTTGCAATCCTTGCTGAATCAGGCCCACAGTTGATGACTGACAGTTCTATACAAAATGGTGACTTTTCTACCAACGTGACATAACAAAGGCTGGTAATGATGTAACAAGTCACATGGTCAAATAAAAAAATCACCTCCTGCATGCATTTTTCCATTGCCATCTATCTATTTATAATCTATTCATTATGAACATCTATTTAGAATTTAGGTTAAAATAAGCTTACATTACAAGGTCGGTATGCATATTAACAGATACACTGATAAACTGACAGCTCTATAGCAAGTCACATGATCAACTTATTGAGGTTATAAATCACATCCTAACTGCAATTCACCAATACTATCTATCTAACATTATTTTCATATAACATTTAGGTTACAATAAGCAATTCTTACATTGTGACTTGTCATATTAGCAGATACAGTTGATAAATGACTGTCCTCTACAAAACGGTTACCTTTCTACCAAAGCTGAGTGACATAACAAAGGCTGTTTATGATGTAAGCAAGTCACATGGTCAGCATACTGCATTTAAAATAAATCTATCTAATTTTAGGTTAAAGTAAGCTTAACTACACAGTCGGTAGGCAGATTAACAGTTAGTTATTAACAAACAGTCTATAAAAAGTCATATGATCAGTCTGTTGAGGTTATAAATCATATCCTATCTGAATTTATCCAATGATCTCTATCTATCTATCTATCTATCTATCTATCTATCTATCTATCTATCTATCTATCTATCAGGCTAAAGTAATCATACCTTACATTGTGAGATGTCATATCAACAGATATAGTTGTTAGCTGATTGACCTCTACAAAATGGTGACATTTCTTCCTAAGCTGAGTGACATCACAGAAGCTGTTTATTATGTAAGCAAGTCACATGGTCAACATACTGAGGTGAAAAAAAATCACATTCTTCATGCATTTTGCATCTATCAACTGAAAATAAATATATCTTTAGGTTAAACTAAGCTTACACTGCACAGCCAGTAGGCATATTAACAGTTACATTTGATAACAAACAGTTCTATGGTCACATGATCAGTTAATTGAGGTTATAAATCACATCCTACCTGCATGTATCCAATGATATCTATCTATCTATCTATCTATCTATCTATCTATCATTTAGGCTAAAGTAAGCATACCTTATATTGTGAGATGCCATATCAACAAATATAGTTGTTAGCTGACAATTCTCCACAAAATGGTGACCTTTCTACGAAGTTGAGTGACAGAACAAAGGCTGTTTATGATGTAAGCAATTCACATGGTCAGCATACTGTACTAAGGTGAAAAATCACCTCCTGCATGGCTATCTATCTATATTTTAGGTTACAATAAGCTTACATTGCAAGGTCAGTAGACACATCTGACCTTGACCAATACTATCTGTCCATCATTATTTTCATATATAACATTTAGGCTAAAATAATCATACCTTACATTGTGGGATGTCATATTAGCAGATAGAGTTGATTACCGCCTGTGACATCACTAAGGCTGTTTATGAGGTAGGCAAGTCACATAGGTCAGTATACTGAGGTAAAGATCAATTTTTTCATGCATTTTGCCATTTCTATAATTTAAAATAAATATATTTATCTATATTTAGGTTAAAATAAGCTTACACTACACAGTGTGAGGTTTATTATATCAAGCAGTGAAAAACTTAGTGAAGTGGACAAGTGGAGAAGTTGCCCATGGCAACCAATCAGCTCCTACCTATTATTTTATAGATTGTACTTAATAAATGTTACTTCAAAGCTGATTGGTTACCATGGGCAACTTCTCCACTGGTCAGCTTCACTAAGTTTTTCACTGCTTGATAAATAAACCCGACACAGTCAGCAGGCATATTAACAGTTACAGTTGATAACAGTTGTATAGCAAGTCACATGATCAGTCTATTGCGGTTATAAATCATATCTTACCTGTAGTTATCCAATTCTATGGGGTCTATTTACTAAGCAGTGTTAGGAGACAGAGTGAAAAGTGATAAGAAAGTGATAAGGTGCCAGCCAATCAGCTCCCAACTGTCATCTCAGCCTGTGTTTGAAAAATGACAGTTGGGAGCTGATTGGCTGGCACCTTATCACTTTCTTATCACTTTTCACTCTGTCTCCTAACACTGCTTAGTAAATAGACCCATATCTATCTATCTATCTATCTATCTATCTATCTATCTATCTATCTATCTATCATTTAGGGTAAAGTATTCTTACATTGTGAGATGTCATATAAACAGATACAGTTGATAACTGACAGTTCTCTACAAAATGGTCCGGGCCAGATTAACAATGGGATGGAAGCAGCTACAGCTTCAGGCTATGATGATGACTAGCTGCCCAGCTGGTCACACAGTCACCCATAAATTACAGTTTTTCTAGTTTTTTAACAAAATTTATATTTTGTCTATTTTTATGAGTTTAGGGAGACAGTGGGGCTGATGGGGTGTACACACACACTTGGCTCTCATCACACCCACACAGCACTGGTTACAGCTCCTCCCCTTATCAGTATAAGCCCTTTAACATTTTCAGCACTAGGCCAATGGGTCCCTTAACCGGCCCTGGACCTACCTACTCTTCCAGGTGACCTGGAGCGCCACCTGATTTTGGGAACCTCCCAGCCATTTCGGGAGAGCAGGCAAGTATGGTTTGATCATGTATTCAGATAGAGACACCCACTGTACTGGCAATGTTATCAAAATAAATATGTAAGGCATTAGGGATACTATCCATAGGTCAAGTAGAGAGAGAGACTGCAGAACAAGCTGCTAAAATGTGTGCATGTAGGACATTGCTACTGTGATTACATTGTAGCTCATTTAGGAATCTTAATACTTTGTGCCCTGTTCTGGATCCTGTAAATTACAGATCAACACACAGCCTGCGCAGCATTCAGGCACAGGGCAATAAAACATTAGTTAGTTAATGTGGCATCGGTAAGTTACACTGTACACCTAACTTCAGGTTTATGTTGCTCAACTTCTACATGAATTAATATTTTTTTGTTATTATTATAATACAATGTCTCCAATGGAGCTGCCTTGCTTGGCTATCAAACATCAGCTTTGTCTCACACCATACTCAGTAATCCACAATGTGTTTTACTGGAACAATGATTCCCTCCTCCTGCCACATTATAGACCTCTCTAAGATGAAGCAGAAACCAAAAGGCGCTAAGTAAAGCCGCCCATACACGGTGCGATATGCACCTTGTGACGTGATGGGGGATCCGATGGCCGACATATCGGGTGGTCCCCACACGCAGTGCGATCAGGTGGCCGACCACCCGATATGCCAGCACCCCCCTCCCTACTGCATGGGATCGCACATCGCAACCCCAGATCAACTGAACCTGCAGTAAGATCTGGAGGTGCAATGTATGACCCCATGGGTGCGAGCACTATCTGATATCATGCCCATACCCGGTACAATATAGCAGTTATATTGTACCAATCTGTCAGATCGGCTGCATTATCGCACCGTAGATATTGATAATATTGCATTTGGATAAATGCTGCTCCCTAAAGAGGTGCTGGATAGAAAAAGAAAATGGAGAAGAGAGCGCTGAAGTCCTAACCAATTTATGGACTTTATTAGACAATCATATGTCACCAAAAATGTATATAACCTCCATAATCTAAAATTGGTATGCAAAATATCCTCTTAATAAAATATACAAATAACTGCTGAATATAATATGTGCATTATCATCAATAAAAGACCACTCTGAATGATGTCATTACTGGTTTTGCTCAGGCAAAATGGCCACAAGTAACAAAGACATTCCCTGATACGCACTCACTCTCAAGATTAATATAAGCCATGCATTAGGCTAAACTATGCAGTATGTTAAGAGGCAACTATTGCCATTTTTAATGTAATAAAATCAGTGGCACAGGCATCAGGGGGTGAGATTGAGGGGTATGATCACACAGCTAAGCGCTGTTAACATTACAGAAGCATTTCCGGAGTATTTAGGGTTGGTATTTACCACAGAACACACTATTGATTAGCTTTGTTGCAGTCGCGTCAGACAGCCCCTCTCAGTGTACCTGAGTGTACTCTGCTAGTGCTGGGTGTAATTTAGTTTTTTTGGCTGAAAATACTTCTAAGACGCAATGAGATGTAACTAGGAAGCACCAGGAGACTGTGCTGATTAATTTGATATGTGACACTTGTATATCTGTGTGCGACTTTGTCTATCAATCAGCATGCAAAGTGTACGATACAACGGCCACAGCTTTTTTCCAAGCCAAGTTCCATTTACAATCTCAGTTACACACAGATATACAAGTGTCACATATCAAATTAATCAGCACAGTCTCCTGGTGCTTCCTAGTCATGAAAAGGCATGAAACGCTTCCACTGGACCTGACCACTCACTCAGGCCAGGCATATTGCACTGCATGGCGTATTGAGGCTAGATGAACAAGGACACATTTGTACTTCGCATGGTACATAAGGTATACATTGTAAATGTCCTCTTGTAAGTATAATGTGTAATTCCCAAATAATCTCCATTCCAAAAGCCAAAACTCCAGAATTATGTAAAAGTGATGGAGGCTGACTAATACGTATGTATGTAGGTATGTGTATACTGTACTGTGTATACAGTATATGCAAGTATTTATTACATTTAGCTGTTCTGTTATGGTATGGTCAAATGACACGCCCAGTCAGGGATGCCACTGTGTATCATAACATCACAAAGATGCTGGCAAGTCGTGGTATTAAAAGGTCCCAACAGCAAGTTATAAACAAGTTGAAGTTTTGCGCAAGATGTTTATCAAGGTCCATGACCATAATCACAATAAAAGCGGTGTGAAATGGATGGAATGGAAATACTATGATGCATGTTACTCTATCGTTGGCAACTCTGCGGTAACAAATCCGGTCAGCCTGTCATCTTCTTTATCCTGCACCACCAGTCAAAAACCGGAGGGGGGATGCAGTCAGCAAAGTCTGCCCAGCAGTCTAGCCTGCCCTGAATCTCCGCTGCTGCTTTCTGATGAACATGACACAAGCGAGCATGATTCCTCTGTTGAGATTAACACAATTGACTTAGAGGACACACAGACCACCATGTCGCAGAGCACCGTGTCACAGCCCCTGTCCTGAACTAGACACATCACAGACTACCAAGAATCCTACACTGTGTAAAAATCGCAAGTATAATAATAAGGATAACATAAAAGTGTTTTTAAAATAAAAATGTGTCTGTTGCAGAGTGTAGCAGGTGTGCATTTGGGAATAAGCCAAATACACATGTACACTACCTTTGCTTTTAATATATGCTACAGTCTTTTGTTCATTGAAATTGAAATTATCCCTTGAACATATATGCATCTACGGGGAATGCAAAGGTCCCAGCAGCAAGTACAAAACAGAGTGAAAAGTCCTGCGCCCAAAAAGTGCAGGTGGGGGAATACCACAAAGCACATGTATGCTTATACAACTGCTATGTCTATATATGCCTGCAGAATCTAATTTTTTTTGTTTACCACTTTGTAGTGTTCTCCGTTCTTAGTCGCAAGAAAAAAAGGAATAGAATGGAAGAAATGGTGACAGCTATGTCAACCCTGCTGGTGAATCAGCTCCATGAGATGGACACTGCCCTGCAGGCACATGAGGATGCACGCCAATTACGCTTCCTTGAAGCAGAAAAAGAAATGTAGCACAGGTCATCAGAGTATGCAAGAACGCCTAACTAGGGAATCCCTGGAGCGCATAGTAAATAAGAACCCCACATAACCACTATACCAAACCCCACCGCAGGAGCACCCTTATTCCCAATATAATAGAGGGCAAAGTTTTTATGACCCTGCTGCTACACCATCAAACCCACAAAACCAAGATTACTCAATCTACAGGTAACTGCCTTAAGCCTGCAGAATAGATGTACTTTTGCCTATATTTATAAAAGTTGTATATTACAATAATGTTAAATATTTTACTATACAGGTTTTAATATATTATAATGGCTATTTTTGTTTGTTATTAATTGAAAATATAAGCACCACTCGATGTGAAGCCACTTAATAATGCTTATGTGTGTTTTAAAAATTGTGGCTGCCAGAAAGAACTTTTTAGGACCTTTCATTTAATGATGTTCAGCAGAGGATGTAGTTATGTGACTGGCGGCCGCATCCCCAGGACGGGAGGGTTAGGTTTAAGCACTAACAGGGAGAAGTTAGGCACCCCTAAAGGAGGGTTAGGGGGGGCAGAGGGGAGGGTTAGTTATACTTAACCTCCACTGACGGCGTGGTCATTTAAAAATGGGGCGTGTCAACATGACACACACCCCTTTATTGTCATTCTGAACATTCCTTTCCATATGCACCTTAACCCCAGTAGTGGTTCCCCTTATTCAGTGCCCCCAGTAGTGGTCCCCCTTATGCAGTGCCCCATATTATGGTCCCCCTTATGCAGTGCCCCATGTAGTGGTCCCCCTCATATAGTGCCCCAGTAGCAGTCCCCCCAATGCAGTGCCCCTTATACAGTGCCTCCTGTAGTGGTCCTCCCTATTTAATGCCCCGAGTAGTGGTCCCCCAGTGCAGTGCCCCTCGTCCCTTATATAGTGCCCCCAGCATTAGTCCCCGCCCCTTGCAGTGCCCCCGGTAGTGCTCCCCCTTATGCAGGCCCCCAGTAGTGATCTCCCCCTATACAGTGCCCCTGTAATGGTCCTCCCTATTTAGTGGGTCCCCTAGTAGAAAGACCCTTTTAGCCCATATAGCCCTTATAGTAGAAAGCCCCCAGTAGTAGTTTCCCCCCAGTAGAGGTTCCCCCTCCCAATGCAGTCTCCCCAGTAGTAGCCCCCCAGTAGAGGTCCCCCCAGTAATGGTGCCCCCAGTAGTAGTAGCTCCCCCCCAATAATGGTGCCCCCAGTAGTAGTATCTCCCTCCCCCCAGTAATGGTGCCCCCAGTAGTAGTGGTAGTTCCCCGACCAATAATGGTGCCCCCAGTAGTAGTAGTATCTCCCCCCCAGTAATGGTGTCCCCAGTAGTAGTACCCCCCCAGTAGTAGTATCTCCCTCCCAATAATGGTGCCCCAGTAGTAGTATCCCCCCCCAGTAATTGTGCCCCCAGTAGTAGTAGTATCTCCTCCCCCAATAATGGTGCCCCCAGTATCTCCCCCCGTTCCCTGTAGTGCAGACACACAAGTTACACAAAAAATACACTTACCTGAATCCACGCTCCAGCTCCGGCCACTGCTCCTACCGCACGTCAGTCCTCCCGGGCTGGCGCGCTTTGCATTATGGGAGAGACGTCATGACGTCTCTCCCATTACCCACTGCAGGAGCTGGAAGGACTGGCGGCGAAGTGTGTGTTATGCACGGCATGAGCCCGCCTGCCACCCTCCTCCTGGTGCTATCGGGCAAGCGGTCAGGGGGAGGAAAGGGGCTCGGCTGTTGAGCACAGGACCGGCGCTGGAAGCCTAGCGCCGGTCCTGAGTAAATGTGTAAATGTGCCCCGCTCGACCTACCCTAGTTACGCCATTGGCTGTCGGGATTTCCTCCCTTCGGCCAGCTGCTGTTGGGATTTGACAGCCACCAGCAAAACAATCCCATTCTGTTAAGCAGTATCCTGATTAGTGGGGATGGCATATTGAGATCTTGTTGTGCTAGCTGTGATCTGTCAAGCTACCTCAGGTCGCTATGTGCTACAGATTACACAAAAGTTATCATGTCCTCCCCAGTAATCTGGACACTGCACCTTTAGTGTACAATACATCACACTCGCACTTATGATAAACACTTGCTACTGTATTACGGTCTACTTGTGTGTGATTTTTTTTTTTAAATGTGCGTTTTAAAATTTTTGCCCAAGCATTCTCATTAAAACCAACAGTTTTTTTGTAAAAAAAAAATAAAACTACATTTTATCCTCTATACCATTGAGGGAAGGTTTTCCACCAGGGTTTTTTCTGAATTCTTTCTGCCCTGCAGTGTCCCCCATCATCGAATGCAGAATTAGGTGCAGTGTTATGTTCTACAGTGACCTGCACAGTCCACTCAGGCAGAAAATGCTCCTTCTGTATCTCAGCTTTTATGGAGAATACAGCAGACAGCAACAACATTGGGCATTAGCTTCAGGTCCACATCGTTTCGCTTCATCAAGCAGCACCAACGTCCCTTTAATCGCCCGAAGGCATTCTCCACAACTTTCCTGGCAGAACTGAGGATGTGGGTAAATGTTGTTTTCACCTGCGACAAGTGGGCCCGTTGCGTGAAACCCTTCATAAGCCACCGCCTCAAAGGGTATCCAGTATTCCCAATCAGGTGTACTGGGATCTCCACCCCATCCACAAGCTTTGATTTCTGTAAATAAATAGAAAACAGTATCACTTTGTTGCAGAGGTGGGACATTTTCACAGTGTACTTGTGTTTGGAAATATAACATTTAATGTTGGGTCGATGATGCGCATATTCCACAGTGCTTTACACATACTACCTTGCTAATTAACACCAGTGGCAACATGACTATTACTTGGCAAAACACATACAGTAGCTGTATTTCCAAAGTTATGATTGAAAGTCACAGCATGAACACTGGATGCCACGGTGATTATGTTCAAAATGGTAAGTTTGCAGGAATCCTGACTTGCGGTAACAGTAAAAATCTAAATTGGTAAGTTTGAGTAATGCTGACCATCACACCAACCATGCTGCCACATTTACACACAGGAAAAAAAATTGAAAACAAAGGGAGCTGAAAACACTTTGGGGCAAATGTACTAAGCTCTGGAAAGGGATAAATTGGAGAGTAATAACTGCCAGCCACTCAGCTCCTAACTCATTTTTAAAACACAGTCTGTGACAGAGTTAGGAGCTGAGTGGCTGGTTGTTTATCATTCTCCAATGTATCACTTTTCAGAGCTTAGTTCATTTCCCCCTATGCCTGCTACAGATCTGCCCAGCTATTTTGTTGCTCATGGTGTGGCGTGAGTCGTGCCATGGACTTGTGGAGTGGCATGCAGGCCTCTGAGTCGCGCCATAGACTTGTGGAATACCGTGGTATTCTTCAACGAAGGATATGCTACGGCATGTAATACAGTGCTTAACCACTGGGTGGCGAGTGCTCCACTTTTGTAATTGCATGTAATACAGTGCTTAACCGCTGGGTGGCGAGTGCTCCACTGTTGTAATTTGTACTGAATGCCTTGTACTGAATGCCATACTGTTAAACTTACAGTAAATTGGATGGATATCACATTCACAGCATTTGCATGTTCGCACAACCAATACTGTATTTTTAATGTCACATAATGTACATACAGTACAGTACTGTACCGTACAGTAAGATCTTATAACAGGATGCAAATCACTGCACATACAGTATTGTACGGTACATACGGTACGGTGCAGTAACTGAACAGTAGAGAAGTTGCCCGAGTTGTTGTCACGGTATAACCGATACTGTAGATTAATGAGATGCACGCACAGCTTTCACTGAGATGGGATGAATTACAGTTTGACAATTATTATTTTTTTTTATTAAAAACAGCAGCGGGAGGAGTGCACAAGGATGAGGTCGCTCTGTGCGGTTCACTGTAGCTGTCGTGTGGGCTAGTGGTTAGGTGATCACTTTGGTAGAATTAAGGTCCCGGGTTCGATCCCTGGAAAAGAATAACGTACCGTATATTTTTTTTATTGTCACTGTCTGCTCTGGACACTATAGTGAAACTACTTTAGTAGTGTTGTACTGTAATACTGTAGTGTTGTTGTTTAAAAGGCTGCTTAAAAGTAAGACATTGCAAACTGATTGTGCGTTTACATAGTGCAAAACTGTTGTCAATGTCTGCGCTGTGGTGGCTGTCTGCTTCGAGGGGTTGCAATGGGATTTCATGCGCATGCCCAGTGGAGGGGTTACAATGGGATCTTTAGCGCCAAGAGAGGGCTCTGTATCACAAAATGTGCACCCAAAGCGCAAAACGCAAACATGCGACAAAGTAGATGTGTCTCGGCCTTACACATGATAGCTACATCCCTTGGACTGTGTCTGAGAGTGGTTTCTGACTGTGAGACAGCACTCTGTGTTCAAAGCTGACTGTGCATTTGAAGCGCAAAATAGCGTTGCATCGCAAACTTATGACAATGGTGATGCTGTTCCAACCTTGCACACCAAGTACGGTAGTACTGGGATCTGTATGAGAGAGAGCTCTCTGTATTACACGGTTGGTGCTATGGTGGCTGTCAGCCATCTGCGATGGATTAGAAATGGAGGGGGTACAATGGGATCTGTGGCGCCAAGCCATACTCCATGTAGCGCTATGCCATCACTGAGCATGCGCAGTTGGCTGTATTACTGCAGTCGGTATGCTGTTGAATTTCCATCTCTGGCGGGCGCATGCCCATTAGGAGGGTTGCGATGGGATTTCTGGCGCATGCCCAGTGGGCCGAGAGTCATACACAGTGCATCAGGTCCCTTCCCCCAAAGCAAGCAAGAGCCTCTCATTACCATAATAAAGGATGCTTTGTTAATCCATTTACTGTAAGCAGTCAGCTCTGCCCTAGTGTCCTGAAAAATGCTACGAATAGTGACCATTGCCAAGGACACCATCCCCCGTCTGCTAGGACAACTAGTGTGCCGCTATGAATGTGCCTGTACTGTATATTAAAAACTGACGGTGCCGTTGAATTTAGCACCACAGAATAGTGATTTCATAACTGCAGAGACTGGTAGTGAATCTACTGTATAGAATGAGAGACAGGGCTCTATCACAAACTGTGCGCCCAAAGCGCAACCCTTTTGCGGGTTCGAAACTTGAAAGGTTACGCTTTTTATTATTATTACACAGTCAAGGTTACACTTTTTTGTCATAAAGTACTGTGGCATAGAAATACCAGAAT
Organism: Taudactylus pleione; assembly: GCA_031769625.1. Lineage (NCBI taxonomy): Eukaryota > Metazoa > Chordata > Amphibia > Anura > Myobatrachidae > Taudactylus > Taudactylus pleione. The sequence goes on from JAUIMM010000039.1 coordinate 939,394, forward strand.
TTCTGGATAATGTATTAGTGAAGATTTAAAACAAAATAAAATTACCGTATACAGTATATACTTTAAAGGTCTCGAACCAGCGGGACAAGAAAATGGTAGATGCAGTAGGGCTAGGCATTAGCCCCCTAGACTACTGCATCTACTGTACTGTAGTTCCTAGAGTCATGGAATCACTACAATGTCTACTGTATTGTACTTACTATAATACAGACAACTGGGCATGCGCAGTGCTATGAGACTCAATACGCCACAGTGTAGCGCGCAACTAGCAATGCGGTATACTGTATGGCGTACCGTATGGAGCAACAAACTACAGTACTGTAGCTGGGCACATCTACAGTACAATATATTGATTTTTGTAAGGGTTGGATAACAAGACTGAACTACAGTACTATAGTGAACATTAAAAAAATTAATTAAATTATCAAGGTCTCGAACATAAGGAGAGAAGTGTAAGCAAGACGGATCACCTAACCCCTTGCTCACAAGTCTCTCCTAGTAAGAATTGCATCTGTCCTCTACAGTACTTTATGTGACATCTACAGTACCATACGATGAAGTACTCAGGCGTCTGTAGCGTAGAGGTAAGAAATCGAACTTCTACATTGCAGACGTCTGTACAACCCGGTTCCGGGTTCGAAACCTGGAAGGTTAAACTTTTTTCTTATTATTATTAGACAGTCAAGGTTACACGTTTTATTTTTAATATTATTACACAGTCAGTGTGTAATACGGAGATCCCACTTTCACTGTGTGTGAATCATGACCCGCTACTGTATGATCTTCCATACTGTACGCCATGGCATAGCACTACAGGGGTATGGCTATGGCGCAGCACCACTGGCAATGCATTGCAACCCCGCCACTGGGCACGCGCCAGAGATCCTATTTGTACCGTAACCCATCAGAACTGGCTATAAGTCACCACAGTGCCAACTGTGCTGACATTGACGCATTTTTGCGGTTTAAACGCAGAGTCAGTTTGTACTACAGGGACCTCTCTCTTAAACAGAGTCAACTATCAGTTACTGAACACATTAAATTACTAAAGTTTCCAAGTCTGGGACAGCATTGTCATTGACGCAAGTTTGCGCTCTACATCACAGTCAGTATGTAATACACAGACTTCCCTCCAAACTAAGTCCACTACTGTAGCACTTTCTGAAGTCATGAATTTACTATTGTGTATACTGTACGGTAAGTCTCGGACAGTGCAGGATGGCACAAGTGTGAAAATTCAACAGTACTGTAGCAATACAGACAACTGGGCATGCGCCATGGCATAGCGCTACTTAGTGTATGGCTTGGCTCCACTGGACATGCGGCACACATTCCATTGTGATTGACACCCGACCACTGGGCATGCGCAGACATTGATGCAATTTTGCGGTTTAAACGCGCAGTCAGTTTGTTATACAGAGACCAGTCTCTTTAACAGGGCCCATTGCCACTTGATGGTCATAAAAAATCACTATAATGTCCACGTCTATGTCAGCGCCGGCATTGGCGCAAGTTTGCGTTCTAAGGTACAGTACTGTATGTACAATAATAAAAATCCTATTTTCGCTGTTTGACTCCCGAAGCACTGGGCAGGCATGCGCTCCACATGTACTGTATTGAATACTGAATATTTTAAGTGAAGATTTTAAAAATAATTAAAAAAAACATATTTTCAAGGTCTCGAACCCACGGAACAAGAAGAGGGGAGAAGCAGTGAGACTAGGCATTAGACCGCTAGGCCACACGCTTCACCCATTACTAGAGTTCTGTAGTTTGTAAAGTCTAATGTCTAAGTCTGGGACAGTGCCGACAGTATTTACATTTGCGCAAACACAGTATGATTTCAACCGCACAGTCAGTGGGTAATACAGAGCTTAATGATTTCAAACTGGATTAGACATTCTTCTACCGCTTTATTATACCGTACATTCCTGATTCCATGTGGAAAACGCTGTAATACTGTATAGTGTACCGAATCACCGCTTCTGTCAAACAATCATCGGGCGGTGATACAGAACATACCGTACGGTACATTGGAAATCACACGCATACGCTATGTAGTTTAGGAAAAGTGACACCTGGTGGGCAAAATGTTGTATTACACATAATGAAATCAGATGCATGTGCTATGTAGTTTAGGAAAAGTGACATCTGGTGGGCAAAATGTTGTATTACACGTAATTACTTTTTTCATTACTAAACTTTCTTTGTGGCGCGACTCATGGCGTGGTGTGAGAGATAACGCTGTGATGCCACATTATAGCTGGGCACATCAGTATATCACATTATTACTACTATAATGTTCAATAATATTATTCCAAATTGTATACTCTTCCCTGGGTTTTCACATTTATAACAAAAATTTTAATAAACAAAGTACAGCTATGAAAATGTAAACAAATAACAAAAAATTCTTATTTCCTTAGGAAACAGCCAGCCACCCTGCTTCTCCTCTGCGAGGCTATAGAGATAGGAGTTGGCCAGAACACGTGCATCATGTATTTGGCCAGGCCATCCCACAAACACATCCGTGAAGCTAGAAAATAAAGTTTATCTGATTATGTATCCCAAACCACAAACAATAATACAGTGAGAAGTGGATATCAAACAAACATTGTTAAAAAAAAAACGCTTACCAGTATTTGTGGTCCACACCAGTCTGTAGAACAATCAAGTGCCATCCTTTGCGGTTGTAGTATAACTCCAGGTTGTCAGGGGTGCGATGATAGAGATGTGAGTCCAGTCAATGGCACCCACACACTGGGGATAACCGTGCCCCAGGAAGCCTTGGATGGTGTCATCTAGACGTTCACCTTCAGGCAAGCAGATGAAGCGGTGGTAGAGGTTATCCAGTATTGCCTACGTCACCTGGTACACAGTCTTTTTTTTTTTTTAATCCATACATTTTTATTAAAAAGTGTTATACATAGAAAAGAAACAAAAAATAAAACAATACTAGCAGTTAAACCGCTCGTACTGTATTACATACAATGGTATATAATAAAGAGAAATACAAAGATATTGATACGTGTGGTCTCAATTCTTACCAGATTAAACAGCACAGTAAAAAAATAAGAAAACGATTTTTACAGATGCAGCAATCAATTTAAATACCTGTTGCCGCATAGTACATTAATAATATAAAGAAACTTAGCATTATATGAGGGTTTCCAGCCAAGAAAAGATGTTCAAGGTGTAATAGACATAAATCTTGTTGCTTATATAGAGAAACACATATCCATCATATTGCACCAGAAATAGGCATAAGAAATATGGATCGGTCTTCCGTTATACGGTTATATGGAGAGTCTAGCCATCTAGCCCATACATCATAATACTTCTGCACTGTATTTCTAGCAGTATAAACATATTTTTCATGTGCGGCAACCGCACTAAACCTGGTACACAATCTTGCACACAGTGCCGATGCCCAGAGCCGTAACTAGACTTTTTGGTGCCCTGTGCCAGAGAAAGCATTGGTGTCCCCCCTCATTTTTTTAAATAGGGACATAAGATAGTGCACCTGAAAAAGGGTCATGGCCTCATGGAGAAGGGCCAGGGAAGAGATAGTAGAGGCCAGGAGATGCTGGGGATAAAAGAAGAGGAAGCTACAAGTGAGAATGATAATAAACAGGAAAATTGACAGGCCCAAACAACACCCCCTGTCCTGTGGTGCCCTGTGCCATGGCACTGGTCACACCACCCTTGTTACGGCCCTGCTGATGCCAGCTCCAAACAAGCAATAGATTGTGTGGTAGTCCCCGGGGGTAGCATACCACTGGTTGCACTAACCTAGTTACGTCCCTGAGCAGAAGACAGCAAAACAGAAAATTATAAATAAAACAGACATTTAATTGGTAATGAACAGGGGCAGATTGGGTCTCTGGAATCATAAGAAAGTTGCCACTGGACCAGGACATGGATTCCCTCACTGGTTGACCCCTCAAGCTGCATAGTCAGCAACATAGAAGGGGGTCAGAGAGACCTTTAGCTGAATCCTCTGGTGGCAAGAATAAAGCTTTTGTTGTATATTGCGGTTCAGTGCATATGCAGTGCCATGACATTACGCCATGCCGTTATGCAGAGGAACCGTGAAGAGGATCAGGCACAAAACAGAGATAGAAGGTGAGTTTGGCCTGGAACTAGAGGGATGCATCATGCATGGGTTGTATCCAGAGAGACAGTCGAGCTGAAGAGACACAAGGGGTTGGAACCACAGAGACTCCAGGGGGGCTGGAGAACCACGGGGAGAAGGGTTGGAGATTATCTACAACTTTCAGGATTAGAAGAAAAGTCTGGGGAACAGTAATGTAAACCATAAATCAGCAATCACTTGGGGCAATTGCCAATTTTTGCAGATGATTGTGTAAAAATATCTGCAATGGATGGGGTTCACAGATTGCCGATTCTGACCAAAAAGTCAGAATTGGTAAATTAGGTTGTCCAACATGTTGGCTTTCACTGACCAATCGGGGCTGTTGTATGATGATGATATTGGTTATATTTCTACATAAACAGGAGACATACAGTATAAGATGAAGACATTGGGGTAGATGTATGAAGCAGTGAAAAGTAGTATGTAAAGCAGTAATAAAGTGATCCAAAATATAGACACAGCCGGTATCTTAGACGTTGCAAAAAAGCCTGAGAGCCGAAAGGAGAAAAATTAAAACCTAGCCCAGGACCTCTGAGTTGGGCTGGTATTGGAAGATAGAGGGAAAATTAATTGGGGTTCCCCAAATTTTCCAATAACCAACAATGGGCAGAACCAGCTAGGGAGATAATGCTATAGCAGGGAGGCACACAGTAAGGGGTCCCCATGCCATAATGTTAACCAGTCCCAATCTATCTACATATATAAAGCTAATATTTGCAAGCAATGACACATGGTGACCACTCCCACGAATGTCGGTGATGTCACTTTCAGAGAGTTCCAGCATAACACACATCTGCAATCTCCAAACACTTCTGTTATTTCCCATACTTCACATCACATACCAACACCTAATTGAAATCACTCAATAACAGCATAACGACTTTATCCACAACAAAAAATGTATACCAGTATAGATGAAAGAAAAAAGTCACACAGTGATGCACAGGTCAAAGTACAATAGTAAAGATAAAAAGAAAAAAGGAAATGCAAAAGATAATCTATATAATAAAATCAAGTGATGATAAGACAAATAGGGGGAGATGTATCAAGCCTCAGAGAGAGATAAAGTAAAGAAGTTGCCCATGTCATCCATTCAGAGATCGAGTAAGAGGGGGAGGAGTGGTAGTGGGGGGGGGAGTGGGGCGCTCTAGAAAGAGCAGAGGAAAGGAAGAGAAAGAGAGGGGGAATTTCAGGCAGCACCCAAGACCACATCTAGTATATAATATATCATATATACAAATCAAATGCTCTATGACAGATCAGAATTGTGGTTAAGGGGCATATTTATCACAATCCGCATCTCAGTGGATGTATCAAAATCGCATGCAGGGACAGAGCTTGCGATAAAGCTATGTTCTTGCGAATCTACTTCACATACTTTTCACTGTATTTTCCGCAAAAAAAATGCAGTATATGCAGTCAGCCGGTCTCCGGGCTCCTGCACTGTGACCCTGGTCAGCTGTTCTATGCATCAGTGCAGGAGCCTCTTGACCAGCTGACCGGTGCCCCAGAGGACCTCACCGTAGCACCGATCTCCGGTCCCTGGAACCAGGTAAGTGTTTTGGGTTTTTTTAAACAATTTTTTTCCAGTGATCAGCTTGCGGTCTATTTAGACCACAAAGCTGAATCCACGGGCTGACTCCCGACTCTACTTTGCCTGTCGGAACTGAGCGGGTATTGGGGGACAGGGGGGAAAGCCCTGATAACACCATCTGAAGGTGGTGTTATTATCACAGGGCTTTCCCACTCATTTTTTTACAATTTATTTTTAGTAAATCTCAGGTAGATTACATTTCCCATTACAAGTATGGGAAATGGATCTGCATACTACTAATATGCGAATTAAAGGGCATAGAGTAGTTTTTCATGAAAACAAATGTAATTGCTCTTTAATAAATTTACATGATACTAAAATAATGTGGAAAGGGTATGAAAATACCCTTTTTCACATTTATTTTTTGTAAAAATATTTATAAATAGGCCCCAAAATGTGAAGCACCTGACCATTTACTGCTCAAGCAAAAATCAACATTATACCTGGTGCAATAAGTCTGGTCAGAAAATGATTCCATAAATAGTGAGATTATTTTTTCTGATTTACCAGGCATAGCTGTCGACATTTGAATGATCCTGTTCATTTTGGGACCATATACATTGCAAACTCTGCAATTAGGTCTATAATAATCTATTTGTATGACACATTTGATTATATATTAAACAACAGTACAAATTATGCATGCACCCTCATAATTAGTTTACAGTAACACATTATAGGCACTACAGATGTAAGACAGATGTGTTCTCAGTGCCCTTAGCAAAGCTTAAGCCTACCAACCCTCCCCCAAAACCAGTTCATGCCCCTCTCACACTTGACTTTGTAAAGTATAAATTAGAACTCTTACCTCCTCCTGGTTATCAAGAGTGCTGTCCAGATGTACTGATATCCAATGCAGAATGCTGTCCAGGCTCCACTGCTAACTAGAGATAAATGCAGGATTTCTAGAGGAAGGGTTCCACATGTTATATTTGAAAACAAGCAAAAAGATTTGTGACAATAACCAATAACATGCACTTTTTTGTGATAATTTGTTTGAGTCCTTGTCTATGTATTTTGCACATCTTTAAAGGTACTGTGAAATACAAATGTGTCCTCACATATCTTTGCTGCAGTGGCGCTAAAAAAAACCTCTCAGCTTGCCAGGTCCCGTGAGACTCTTTCAGCGCTGAGCGTCTTTTTTGCTGAAAATGCTTCTAAGTCACAATGCTATGCGACTAGGACGCTAAGCAGACTGAGCTGATTCATTTGATATGCAACATTTGTACAGTATATCTGTGTGTGACTGAGTGTCTGAATCTGTATATGAAGTGCTACAATGTAACATCGGTAGTTTTGTACATCTAATGTCCTGTTGTGCTTCATATACAGACTCAGGTCCACACAAATATCGCATCACAGTGTCACATAGCAAATGAATCAGTACAGTCTGCTGGTGCGTCCTAGTCACATCGCATTGCGACTTAGAAAAATGCCCGACACTAGCAGAGTTGCACGGGACCTGGCGGCTCACTCAAGTTGCACTGCGTGGCATACTGAGGCTAGATGTATGAATACCTACACAACACATAAAGGGACTGATGCAGAATTGAACACATTGGACATTATTGCACATTATTGTATTAGGAACAGAGTTGTACATATCTCTGCTATTAAGCCACCCTTATCCCTGTGCTTCGTTGCATAGTAATAATCATCATGATCATAGTAATAATCATCATGACCACTCCTATCACTGGTGCAAAAGATCCACCGAAAAGCAGACATGATGATGATGATGATGTGCTACAGTACCTCCAGCTTCCTCCATGGCCTGGAGTTTGCACTGGAGGCATGTCTGTGTTCTGATTTGCTGAGTGATAGCCAATTGGAGAACAGCACAAGCTGCTGAGAAGGAAACTCCCCAGCAATATATTGCAGGCCACTCCACCACTTCATGCTAGTTTTATACTGCAAAGAGAAAGGTTAGTTTTCTAGTGCAAATGTTAACTTATCAAGAGCATACTAAATACTGACTGACATGGCACCCAGCATATTTATCAATAGCAAGTGGCCAATAGATCAGTAAATATTATTAATGAAAGATAAATTTTTCCACTTTTTGAATACTATGTTTAAAATATGTTCACATGTATTGAAGATATATTTTTAAAAGTAAATTAAAAGGTCAGAAATCATGCACAAATTTTGGTTAACTAAACATTGAACTTATAGTTGGTGCTGTGCAATGTATTACTTTGCATGTAGTGGTCTACACACCCAGACCTGTTTCCATGAGAAGCATTGGGGACAATGTTACCAACAACATGAAAGCGTTCTACTAAAATGCACACGGTAAGCACCACAAATTAGCAGCGAGCTCTGTGGGTGCTTCCCAATATTTTTGCAGGTATTGCCTCTAAACAGGTCTATTTTTCAGTCATATAGGAGGAGGATTACCATGAGCAGCCTTGCCTTGCCCGGTCAATAAGGACCCTAGGTCCTTTCTACTATGGTACAATATTGATGAGACTGATAAACACTAAACATAAAACTGGCTTCACACATTCTTTCTGCAGCAAATGTCTTATAAAAGTTCTGGCAATGAATGGATCTACCCTGCGCATCTTCCCTCATTTTGTATATCTGGTTCATCAACCGCATGAAACCCCCCCCTCTCCCTTTGTCTCCCTCCCTTCTCCACACCTTTTTAGTCTAGTTTTTCTGTTGCACATTTAGGGGTCTATGTACTAAGCAGTGATAAGAGACAGAGTGAAAAGTGATCAGAAAGTGATAAGGTGCCAGCCAATCAGCTCCCAACTGTCATCTCACAGGCTGTGTTTGAAAAATGACAGTTGGGAGCTGATTGGCTGGCACCTTATCACTTTCTGATCACTTTTCACTCTGTCTCTTATCACTGCTTAGTACATAGACCCCATAGTATGTTGCTTGTTATATTCAATACTGTATACTTTGCTACTTAAAGTTTGGGATTCTGCATGTTGGTTTCCTTCTCTTTCATAATTTCTACTGATTGTACCCAACTTCTTTAAAAAGAAATGCATTTTTGGTGTTTTTTTCTTTTTTTAAAGGAAAGAGAAGGTATGAGCATTCTCTAAAATCTGGTTATAGAAATGTCAATTATTCTGTATTGTGTTATGGAATGTATGTAATACAATTATCCTGTGTTGATGTTGGAGCTCATGGGGATGGGTTCCAGTTAAAAGGATTCTGCAGTGCAATTCCTTGTTCTCTACCAGTCAGGATAATCTGCTTCTGAGCTCGAAGTCATGTTTTATTTCCCAGTAGTCACCGTCAGGTACCAAAATAATGAGGAAAGCTCTGTCTCTATTATATGTGATATTTCACTGTGCTCTATAACCTGGGACCTGGCTGCTGCAAAAAATAACTGTTCATCGTGAGTAGGCTACTAGGAATGCTGGGATTAAATAGCAATGTAAAGGCTTGTATGTGTCATGACATTATGTAGGTCAAACATAGCACAAAGGTGGCCATCTAAGCTTCTATCAATGTCCACAATGCATGTCATCAACAAGATAGGTAAAATGATTAGCATTTGGGAAAGTTTTATTACACCAGAGACATCCCAGTTAATTTTAAAGCAATACAATTTATATTTTTATTAGTACATTTTACTACTGTTGATTAAATCAGTTGAATTAGGGAAAAAGCTTTTTTTATTCAAATTAAAATCCATGTACTCAAGACACATGTTTATCTAGGTCATATAACAGCTCTGCAGTATTTTCTGTGTTTTGATTGACACAGGAACAATTTAGTATATAATTTATGACAATGTTGGCAAGTAAGTGACAACTGTCTATATGAAAATGAAAAATAAGAATAAAATAATTCCTTAGGGAAGGGAGAGGGGAATTTATTAGGATCAATGTCACCAAGTGCCGGTAATAGGTAGAAATAGGCAGATTTCCCCATTCTGAGGAATTTGGTGGAATGACATTATTGTAATGTTGGTGAATTGCTGTCATTTGACAAAGAAGATGAAACTGGATACAAAAATGAGTTTATCATTTGGCAGAATACAACGCACACATCCACATGTAATTAATTTGTTCTGAATACTTTCTCATATTCATTGTGTATAATAGCTGTGCCTCATTTCCACATCATAAATAAATGGAAAACAATTATGACTTAGCTAGTAGAGCCATATCACATATAACAAACAAAACATTTAGTAAAATGTACTAATAGGCTCATAAATGATAATGAGTAGCGAACAGAAACTCGAGTAGAAGTTAGCGGCAAATTGTAGTAGCCTTTACCAGCCAGTTAGGCACACCTAGAGCAAGCTAACGTCTCTGATATTCTATGAATAAGAGACAATGGTGCATATCCAATTAGCCGTGGGGTTTATCCCAAGGCTAGTTGTCGTCTCAGACCTATTCATTTAGGTCCTGTAACCCCCGCATGTTAAGCCCAGCACTTGATATTTTCATGGCACTTTATATGCTTAGTAGATGTACATGTCTCTCTGTATGACCCAACAGGAGGCAACTGTTGTATTTCTTCTTTTATTAGACCCAACAAGATGTTAGTGAGTGCACTAGCACATTTAAGCACAATACCTATCTGTGTCTTAGAAATTATACTGCAATTTAAGCACAGTGTACAGCCGCTGCCCACCTCACATAACTCCAGCGGCCTAATCATTACCTCTACCCTCTGTTTTTGTTACCTGGCATTAACCCTTACAGCTGAAGTGTTACTTTATATGTGATGCTGCATTATACCTTCACTGATTGACTATAAGCATTACTGCCATATGATATTCTCATGGATCCTATTGAAAACATGAGTTTGATATTTTTATGATGATGCTACATGCTCAGTTTATGTATAAGTCTCTCTGTTTGATCCAATAGAAGGCAACTTGTGTATTTGTTCTATAATTAGATCCAACAAGATTTGAAGTGATTGTACCAGTGTATTTATGTATGAGGGGATGAGGTTAAGATACTGCTGCCCAGAACCCTGATGCTGGAAGCTCGACCAGGGACTAAAGATGGGCGTCTAAATCCTGACGCCTATCTTTGGCCCCATGCCGAAATCCTGACATCCCAAACGAAGGTAAGCCGGGGCTTTTTAGCGGTTAGCTGCGGGGGGTGTGGGTGCTAGGTTTAGGCACCCCCCGGGGAAAATTAAGGTTAGGCTAGGGCAGTGATTCCCAACCTCGGTCCTCAAGGCACACTAACAGTCCTGGTTTTAGTGGTAGCCAGGCTTAAACACAGATGGATAGATCAAAATAACTAAGGTACTAATTAAGTCACCTGTGCTCAACTATGGCTATTCTTAAAACCTGGCCTGTTTGTGTGCCTTGAGGACCGTGGTTGGTGTGTATGAGAAATGGGCTAGGGGAAGGGGGGGGTTAGGGACTACTGGGAGAGGTTATGGTTAGTGTCGAAGCTGGATAATTGGCTGAGAAAAGATCAGCTTAAAATTAGATCGTAAAGACGCCATCTTGCGACTGTCCACAAGACGCCATTTTAGAAAATGAGATCGCAAGATGCCATTTTTTCGAATGGCCGCCCAAGCGCCATTTTAGGTAAACTCACACTTAAGAACATATGACGATATTACTATTAGCATCATGCGATTGCATCTTTCACCATTTCTCATACACACATTAATACGCACAATTGCGCTGTTAACTAGTCGCATATTAGCGAATGCATAAGATCCTGTATGAAAACGCTGTTTATTAGCTTCATGCGTACGCATCTGCCCCAAGTTAACTAGCGTCTTTATATCAAACCCCAAATATTTACACAGTACATATTCACATAAAAGGTCTCATAAGCTTTAAAGTATAAGATTCAAGTTTGTTCATTTATTATAATTGCTGAGAAATAAAGGTTATTTGGTAGCTAAGGTTTAATACATGATAAGTAAGTCATGTTTGATATTATACTGATCTGCACTCTTTCAACAGCATTCTGGTATCGTCAGTGTGAAGATCGCAACATGCATTCTCAACTTATGGACCGCAGAGACTTAAAGCACCGAAATGTACATTATATGACCAACTGTTAGGATGTGCATGAGGCAGGAAACCAGAGACAACCAGTTGTTAGAGGCTGGACTGTGTCTATTTGAATCAACCTGTTAAATGCTCTGCAACAGATGCATCCTCCTTGGGAACCAATGGATCAGCGACAAGCCTCTCTATTGTGTTGTCTGTTTCTGTGAGAGTATAAACGTGTGTGTTGTGACTCCAGTCTGAGTCTTCTTGCTGAATGCTGATAGACGGGGGTTTCTTGCTGAAGCCTACATCTGGCCCAGAGCGCTGCGTATGTATAGCTGTACTTGGGTCTGTATAATTCTTTGCGCTAAATTGTACTTAGACCATAGCGTGTAACTGACTGTACCTTTACTTGAAATATCACTTTGTGCTTTGGAACCACAGGAAAAAGGTCTGGAGTATTTATTTACTATATGACTGCGTACGCAAAATAGCATCATCCTTAGAGGTTTATAGGCAGGATATTAGAAGGTATAGGCAGGAGTGTATAGAGGTTCTAATTCAATATCCTTATTAGGCATACACACCCCCCCCCCCCCTGGGAGGTTTAGGGTGTGGGAGGGGGTTAGGCACCTCTGTTGGTGACTGACACAGGACGAAGAATTTAGGAGGATGGCCTGGTATCAAGAAGGGCAGCAAAGAAGCCACTTCTCTACAGGGAATACATCAGGGACAGACTGATAGTCTGCAAAAGGTACAGGGATTGGACTGCTGAGGACTGGGGTAAAGTGATTTTCTCTGATGAATCCCTTTTCAGATTGTTTGGAGCATTATGGAAAAATGCTTGTCCGGAGAAGAAAAGGTGAGCTCTACCATCAGTCTTGTGTCATGCCAATAGTAAAGCATTCTGAGACCATTCATGTGTGGGGTTGCTTCTCAGCCAAGATAGTGGGCTCACTCACAATTTTGCCTAAGAACACAGCCATGAATAAAGAATGGCACCAAAACATCCTCCAAGAACAACTTCTCCCATCCATCCAAGAACAGTTTGGTGACATACAATGCCTTTTCCAGCATGATGGAGCACCTTGCCATAAGGCAAAAGTGATAACTAAGTAGCTCGGGGAACAAAATATCGAATTTTTGAGTCCATGGCCAGGAAACTCCCCAGACCTTAATCCCATTGAGAACTTGTGGTCAATCCTCAAGAGGCGGGTGGACAAACAAAAACCCCCAAATTCTGCCAAACTCCAAGCATTGATTAGGCAAGAATGGGCGGCCATCAGTCAGTATGTGGCCCAGAAGTTGACTGACAGCATGCCAGAGTGAATTGCAGAGGTCTTGAATAAGAAGGGCCAACACTGCAAATATTGACTCTTTGCATAATCTTAATGTAATTGTCAAAAAAAAGCCTTTGACACTTATGAAATGCTTGTAATTTTACTTCAGTATACCATAGTAACATCTGACAAAAAGGTCTAAAACACTGAAGCAGCAAACTTTGTGAAAACCAATACTTACCAATTCCATGTGCAATACCTATTACCTGCCTGTATTTAAGGACGCTGTATTATAACAAGACATAATAGCTGTCAGATTATTTGGGAGTATTTAACTCTATATTTAAAAAACAAAACAATTATATGAATATTTTGCCAACAATACTTCAGCTATTTTGATCTAGGTAACTATTTCTACTGGAAACCAGTCCAGATACAGATGTTCTTAGATTTCATTAATAAAAGATGGAACTTATAATCAGAAATAGTTAGAGTGCTCATAAACTCGTATACTTTTTCTCCATGCTGTATTGATAACTTCGTACATGTGTAAAACCTATTCCTGCGCCAGTAAAGTCACGGCCCAGTGGGATGTAGTCAGCATCCAGGAGTGCGGGATGCCGGCGGCCGAAAAACCGGCAGCATCGGGATGCCGCCACCAGAATCCCGACCGCCGGCATCCCGAAGGTAAGTATCGGGCTTTAAGGGGAGGGTTAGGGTGCGGGGTTAGGGTAAGGCATTAGGGGGAGGGTTAGGTTTAGGATGTGGGGAGAGGGATGTTAGGTTTAGGCACTAGAGGGGGGGGGGAGGTTAGGTTTAGGCACCGGGGATGGAGTGTTAGGTTTATGGTGCGGGGAGGTCGAGGTTAGGTTTAGGCACAGGGCCGGAGGTTAGGGTTAGGCACCGAGGTGGGAGGGGTAGGGGTAAGGGTTAGCCTTACCTGCTTTCCTTAACGGGTGCCGGGATTCTGACTGTCAGAAAGCCGCTGTCGGTATTCTGACCAGCGGCATCCCGACCGCCGGGATCTCATACCCAACCCCAGCCCAGCATCTATGGTTCACTGTAAGTGGGTTTTCACTGTGCCTGGAATATGGAAGTACAGCACACTACTCCTCTCTGAGCATCTCAGACACAGCGGGTGTCTCTCGTCATATGGCATATGGACAACTAGTAAGTGAGTGCACAGCTGTATTCTACTTTAACACATTTTTGTAGGCTCTACAAATTGTATAAGTTAGAATAGGACTCAGGGGGGTAAATTTACTAAAGCATCTAAAAGATACAAGTGGTGGTGGTGCCCATAGCAATAAATCAGATTCTATCATTCTCTACAATGCAATAGGGAAATGATAGCTAGGATCTGATTGGGTGGTATAGGCAATACCACAATTTATCTGTTTTAGAAGCTTTAGTAAATCTACCGCCATGTGTCCATCTCTTACTCACTAAAAGATGTGAATGTTCTAAAGGAGACTAACCTTCGACCTCCTGATAAAAGCAATAGGTAATTACTGATGTAACCCACTGTTCTCCTCAGGGCCAGCTCAAGGGGTAGCCATGCCCTTTGCAGTCTGGGTAGCAGTCGTTCGCGACCGAAAATGGGGGCGTGACCTAATTACCACAGGCCACGCCCCTAAATGGCTTTATTCAGTGGCGTGCACAGCACTCCGCCACTAGCTGGGCTTCCCCAGCCCTCTCCCTGCACTGAATGGATGCCGCGCATGTGCGCAGGATCCATTCAGCTACTCCGTGGTACGACACTGCTATGGCGGTGCCCAACCTCCTGACCAGATCACCCGCGGGATACTTCAGCCCATGGGTGGAACAGTGGGACAGTGCTGTTGGGAGGGGTGCAACCTCTATGGGGTGGTGCCCCTGTTCGACCGCACTGGTCGAACATGCCTCAAGCCGGCCCTGGCTCTCCTAACCAGTAGTGTCCTGGAGATCTCAGGAGCTATACACGCTGGGACCTACGCAATATGGTGATTTACTACATGGACTATGCCAAGATAGCCGTCATCCAGCTGCTAGAGAGACATTAGCTCCATCTGGGAGTGACTTGAGCTTGAGTGATGTGAAAATGGGTAGAGCCAGTGAAGAGTCAGATCTGTCAGAAAGCGGAGGAGCAGTCTTTAAAAGAGTATGGTTTGTAGCCAAACAAGGTTCCAGAGACAGAGGAGAGCAAGCAGAGCCAGGTAACTAACTGGGAGTTTACAAGTCAGGCCTGCATGGACATGTTGCTGTTGGTACAGTACCACTGAAGAGCTGAGGGACAGGGCTATCAATCCCTGTTGTGGCTGAAGAGTGGGCTGCCATAATATGAGACGCACCGGAAGTGTGGAGAGTTGGGTGGATCTGACGTTGACCCCTTGGGAGAGCTAGGCAAGTATTATTATTCTTAATTTCTATAGCACCACAAGTGGTCCGCACAGGGCCGGCTCTAGGGGTGTTCAAACTGTGCGGTCACACAGGGGCACCACCCATAGAGGGTGCACCCCTCCCCAACATCCCGATTTCAGCGGGACAGTACTGTCCCGCTATTCCACCCGTGGGCCGAAGTGGCCCGGGGGTGGTTAAAGCCGGAGATTGGGGACCCCCACTGCCGCAGCTGCGCGACATCCATTCAGTGATGGGAAAGGGGCTGTGGGAAGCCCAGCTAGTGAGGCTCCCCCCAGCCTGATGTTATTTGGAGGCGGGCATGCCACCTAATAATGTCACATAGGGGGCGTGGTCTATGGTAATTAGGTCATGCCCCCATATGGTGCAGTAAAGGGGCCAGCACAGGGTGCTCCGACCCCAGGAGCTTGCCCTGGGTCCGCAGCACCTTACAAGGTACATAGAAAAAGTATGAACAAAACAAGAACAAAGTCACTTACAGTATGGAGCATAGCAAAACATGGACATGGTTTATAAACATTGATGCATCAGCAGTCATTTTACCCAAGCATGGGCATCGGAATGGTGGGGCAAGGGGGCGACTCGCTCCCCCCTCCCATAAGGTTTAAAAGGTGCGGCTGCCATGGATGGTCAGGGGCTGCGCAATAGGCTGCACGGCCCCTTCACTGCACGGAGGAGGAGGTGTAAGCTAAAACACCACACGACACCTCCGCCTCCGTGCGGTGCAGGGACTATGCAGCCTATTGCTACAAAGCACAGCCCCTGACCGTCCGCTGCTACAGTGGGTCCCTGGGTTGGGTACGCATCGCACGTGCAGGTAAGATGGAGGGAGCAGAGAGAAGGAGAGGCGGGTGCCAGAACGATTTTATGTTGCCCCCCAACATAAAACATTCCGACGCCCCTGTACCCGCGGCTGCTGCTACAGTGAGTCCCTGGGCTGGGTATGCGTCGCACGTGCAGGTAAGATGGAGGGAGGGGAGAGGAGGGGAGGCAGGTGCCAGAACGATTTTAAGTTGCCCTTCAACATAAAATCATTCCGACGCCCCTCTACCCAAGGGAAAGGTGCCGTTGTAGGCAGTGGGGAGGAGATGATGGTATAAGCATACTTGCCTACCGTCCCGATTTGGTCGGGAGCCTCCCGAAAATTGGGTGCCCCTCCTGGAAAGGCAGGCAAGTCTCCCGGCAGCTGGTGATCCATCCTGCCCGACTCCGCGATTACATGAGAATCCCCGGCAGCGTGGGTGGCCTGTGACGCGATTTAAGCCGAATCGCATCATTTTGGCCCCGTCCCCTGCTTCACAATGCTGGGGTTATTGGCATTGTGTAGCAGGGGCGGGGCCAAAATGATGTGATCTCATGGCCACGCCCCAAATCCGCCCACACCTCCGCCCCCGATTTTGCCGATCTGGCTGCCCCTCCCGGAAGAGGCAGCCAGAATGTCGGCATTTCTGGGTATAAGTGAGGGAAGGCAAAGCACATGAGAGAAGAGAGCCCTGCTCATTAGAACAAGCTTTGCAATGTTAATAGACTGTGTTCATAACTGTACGATTATAGTGAGAGCTTGCATGTGGCTGTGTTTTATCTTGTGTATAGGTGTTCCTGTGAGATAAGGAG
Source organism: Taudactylus pleione (assembly GCA_031769625.1). NCBI lineage: Eukaryota > Metazoa > Chordata > Amphibia > Anura > Myobatrachidae > Taudactylus > Taudactylus pleione. The sequence continues at coordinate 956,379 of JAUIMM010000039.1, forward strand.
ATCCAAAGCTGCCCCTTCTCTGGGTGAGCAGCCAGGTCAACATAGCGGGGGAGGGGACGTTGTGCGGCATAGGGGGGCAGATCTGAGGCTGCCCCCTTTGGGTGAGGGTGGGCAGCCAGGTCAACATAGTGGGGGAGGGGGCATTGTGCAGCATAGGGGGGCGTGGTTGGGGACATTACCCGGCATCAGAGGTGGAGTGGGGACGCGACTGCACAATCACATCATTGCGGCCCCGCCCTGCTACACAACGCTGATATTACCGGCACTGTGAAGCAGGGGGCGGGCCATGATGATGCATTTCACGTAATTGCCCCCAGCTGCAGGTGTGTGTGGGGGTGACCAGGGGGTAGGCAGCCGGCCAGGAGTATAGTGAAGACCTGGAGTCCCTCCCGCCCCACAGTTAATATGTCTGTTGCCAATCAAAATCCATCCCCTTAAATACATCAGCGGATATAAATTTAGTTCAGTAAAAATACACATGAATAGTATAGACTACTTCATGTGTGCCTTTAGGTCAGGGTGTTTAATACAAGATTTCAGGGTTATATACATAATAAGATATAATTCTCTGGCAGGTGGGATTGAACTCGCAAAAAGACACTTTTTAAAAATGGAACCTAACATGTCAGATCTTACTGTTTTTGGGACAAAACGCAGTCTGTTGTATGGTTTGTTCACAGTTTTCTAGATCTTTATTTTATAACTCCTCTCTCTTTATGCAAATAAACTATATCTTGATCCAAGGAATATTGTAATTTAGATTTGATCAGTTTTTACTTCCAGTGCGTAGGTGTGAGCAATTGTAGCTATGAGCCTGGCTCTCATATAATTCATAGCAGCTCTTCTGCAAATAATTACTTAAATTCAACAATAGGATCATGGATAGTTCAAATATATGTCTTAGTGGATAAATATGTGTTATTAAATGGATTTGAATCTTATGTGCTTGCAAGGGGTCTCTACTAGTGTCTCAGGGCCTGATTCAGCAAGGAACGCAATTCTGTGTATACGCACGCACCGCAATTGTTAACATCAGCACTGCTATTTAAATGTGTGCATTCACATTGCGTACGCAGCCTGACATAAGGACTCCCATTTCCCCTTACCCACATCTGTATACTAGGGCAACACAGTTAAACAATCTGTAACATAGGGGAACATCAGACCCATGCTCATAGTTAAGGAAGCCCAGACCTCACTCAGGAATTGCTTACTTCTGCGCCTGCTATTAGTCCTCAGGCTGCGTCTGGTAGCACAGTGGCTAATTTATGCACGCCCCTGCAATAGCGTTGAGATGCACTGGCACGCCTCACTTTCTAAGGATTGACAGGGAGTGCATACGCAGTTCTGACCGGAGCGTCTGCCTCGCGCACATGCACTGCATACGCGTGCGCAGTGCGAATTAACCGATCGACTGCGTGCGTATATGAAACTGTCTTCCTTGCTGAATCAGGCCCCCAGTTTCTTCATGTGGCAAGGTATGAAGATAATAAAGCCTAGTTTTTAATTTGCTTTTGTTATATACCATGTGCAAGTAGACAGGAGCTGAGAGATGTCATGCTCCATTCAATGTACCATGTAACTCCATTCTCCAGTATTTTTAAAACGATTGCACTTTTCAATTTACTCAATTACTTGATAAACACCTTACCAAATGTTCTGTGGCTCATATCAGCCTTTTCTTAACTTGGGGCACTTTATATTTTCATTGCCAGATCACATTTCGCAGTTTTGCCATCTGTTGGCTAAAATAAGATAAAAATGTGCAATGATGATTTTTTTACTACTGTGCATAAGATAAACTGTGCATGTGCCATGATGATCTTGTGATGACGGACGCAGTGAGGATTTATTTGCAAAGTGCTTGACAGGCATCGTTTCATGGGACGTAAAGGGTGAGGGGATAGCGACTCAAATGCAGACGTGAAGCGAACATTTCGACAGAGTGTCGCAGGCAGCAGCTGCAATCCCGAGAGAATACTCTGGCTTCTTCCGAGCCTACGGTCATTCTGCTCAGCCGTAGAAGTTTGATGATTGTCATATATACGTCCTATGGTTGCGTCTTTGTACACAACTCAAGTTATGTCTCAAAACAAATTTCGACGGCTGCGCCCCCTCTGGATTCTCCCCAATGTGCCTAGTGGACCACCGGTGAGTAATAAATACATTTTTACAAAATTGACAACTTTTAACGGCATTTCAATCCATTTGCATGGGTACACTGCAGTGAATATTAGGAACCATTGGGCACATTATTTAATAAAACAATACCCACATTACTTGGCTAGAAAGGTAAAGGGAAACCATCATCAGATACATTTACAACTTCAATGTTAACAACAAAAGATCTTAGATTAATAGAAAATGTTGTATTTGCTACTTGTGAAGCATTCGCTGCTTTTTTATTTCTTTTTTAAAAAGTACTGAGTACAAGTGGGGAATTGTGCAGAGCCGGGGGGAGGTCACTGAGAAGTGACATCATTGCACATTGTGCTCGTTGACGTTGCTTTCCCAAAAAATACCAATAAAATGTACAAGTACATTAGTGAGAAGAGTCCCCTCTTTCAAACCATATGCCCACATAAAAGTTAATGTCTGGCGATCAATGTAATCTTATGTACTGTTATAATTTAGTTTTTTTTCTATTTAATAGTGTTGTATTCATTGATTGTAGGTCAAGCTAAGGAACGAACTTCACAGTTGAAAAATCTGTTAAAATGTAAAAACCTTGATTTCTGCTGTTAGAAATCAGTAGTAGCATGATAGGTGTCACAACCGGATACTGTGACTACCTCTGATGAGGTTAGAGACCGAGGGGGTTTTGGATACTTGCAGGGAAATGACGGGAGTGATAGGCAGTCTCCCAATTGCGGTCAAACCCAGGTTTGGCGAGACCTGCCCAGAGGTGCGGAGTCTAACCCACTTGGTGCTTTTCTCCAGTGACCTCTCCAATTGGGATATCGTTTTAGCCGCACCAAGTGAGCAGGTCGCGGCCCTCTGGACAGACACCTATGAGTGACGAGAGACCGAAGTAATATACTGAGACAACACAGGGAACACTGGGGAATGGACACAAGGGAATGGAAAAGACTGAAACACAGTACACGATGATGCCACTTGGGGACGCACTGGGAGAGTAGCCAGACTTGTATAGAATGTAGGGATGAAGTACACAAGCATGTGTATTTTGTACACTAAGGTGCAGCTCCGGACGCACTGGCAGATGACTAGAGATTCGTACACAGGAGTGTGTATTTGTACACTAAGGTGCGGCTCTGGGTGGATACACGGAGGTCACAAGGAAAACATGGGGAACCAGGAACACAGAGGAAAGTAATATAGCCTCTGGAACATAAGTCGGTTGTCACCAGGAATAACTACGTGCAGTCACATGGTGAAGTTGAACAGCAACTTCCTGCTGCAGGAGTCTGACCTAAATACCCCTAGGCAGCTGGTCATTGGATCCTGAGATCAGCTGGGACACAAGCAGGACTGCCATTGGAGGAGACTGGTCAGGTGAGATGAACCAACATGTCTGCGCCCATGCCTGCAAACACAGGAGCAAGGACGCACGCATGAAAGTCCTACCGGACCCCGGGGAGAATCCTCAGCCATAACCCACCACTGCCACTGACATCTAAACGCCTCGGAGCCTAAAGACACCAATCCAGCGGTGAGTAAAGGCTGATCCCAGGCTGGATCCTGACAATAGGGTTTCATGGAAGATTTACACTAATGAGCAGCAGCAACCATCCCATCACATGGTTGAGCTTATTGAATATACTGTATATCATTTGATGATACTATGATTACTAGATATGAACCAGTTAAAATCCAAAAAGACACAAACCTTAGTCAGTATTGCCTCCGGGGATCAAGAATTAGGTGTGCAGTAAGTTTATTCCAATTCACAATTAATGCTTTGGACCTCACACAAGTCATTCCTTCTGCTCAACATAAAGTGGTCACACTCTTGATCTTGTCTTCCATATTGTATTAGTAGTCTCTCACCTAAAAATAAACCCAGTCACATGGTCAGACCACCACTCAATGTGGTTCTCAGTCGCAACTCCTCAAAATATAACTTTACCCATGGAGTTGACCAGGTATCATCCAAGGAGGGGTGTGACTCCCCAGGCTCTTGCAGCCAACCTGGATCTCTATGCAGTAATGGGAGCCTGTGAAGGTCCTTGTTCCCTAGTCCGTTACTATAACAGGGCAGCTGCAATGGATATTATCGCCACTGTGCGTATACGACCAGGGCCATTAAGAGCCAGCCTGGCCAAAGGGGCATGGCCTAATCACTGGAAGTGTGGCCATACCCCCTTATGAAAACATCCCACCTAGTTGCAACAATGGTTGCTGAGGAGGGGAGCGCTGTGAGCCCCTCAGCCCAGCACAAATCAGGTGGGGGGGGGTAGGATGATCGATCCACCCCACTGGCAGAGGAGACTGCTGCTGCAGCAAGCAGTCTCTCTTTGCAGTCCTGGGCTGCTCAGCTGACAGGTAAGAGGGAGAGGGGGGGCGGTGTCAGAGATGGGCACCCGCCGGGCCCCACCAGCAAGCCCGTGCCCAGGTAATTAGTACCCACATCCCCCCTCTCTGCGCCCCTGTATACTACTCTGCATACCACACTATCATGCCCCTTGGTTTGACAAGTGTTAGTGGACTCAAGAAAAGGAGTCGTAGACTTGAAAGACGATGGAGGAAGACAAACCTGGTAGAGGATAACTTGAAACGAATCAAACATATTGTAGAATATCAATCAACAATCACTGGTAAGAAAACAGTGTTCCTTTCAAATTAGATCATGGCAGCAAACAATAAGCCAGCTCAGCTTTTCCATACAGTGGAGATGCTCTGCAAACCAGCATGCCTGCGGCCTGATGAAACCCTCCCAGTCAAGATGCAATGATTTTACTAAATTCTTTGCAGATAAAGTATCCTCCAGTGCCATCAATAGAGTGCCGAACTGCCAAGCCTGCTAAGGTAAGCCACCCGTCTTTATGGAAAAGCTTTGATATAATGGATGTATAAGACAATGCTAAAATTACCCAAATGTTGCGTCCCACTACCTGTGATCTGGACCCTGCCTCAACCAAGCTTCTAATAGGGTGTATGTACATGATTGGCCCTGTGTTTGCAAAAATAGTTCACTGTTCTTTGCAGACAGGAATTTTTTCTGAACCCCTAAAGGAAGCAATTGTTAGACCACTTCTAAAAACAGCTAATTTAGACCTTGATTGCATGACCAACTAGAGACCGGTATCAAGCCTTCCTTATCTAGGAAAGGTAATTGAGAAAGTAGTGGCAACTCAAATAGAAACCCACCTGTCAACCCATGATATTTATGATCCATTTCAGTCAGGATTCAGGAGAAGACACAGCCCTGAAACAGCCCTGGTATGTGTCCTTAATGATCTTCTGATGGTATAAGACAGGTGATTGTTCTACCTTAATCCTTATGGATCTCTCTGCAGCATTTGATACTGTGGACCACTGGATTCTAACTGAGCACATGAAGCATTTCTGTAGACTGGATGGCACAGTCCTTAGCTGGTTCAAATCATTTCTTACCAGCAGGTCACAGAGAGTTTCTTCTGGAGTAAACTCTTCATCACTAGTGCCACTTCCATGTGGTGACCGACAAGGTACCATACTATCTTCCATGCTTTTTGCAGTATACATGCTACCACTGGGTGAAATAATCAAACATCATGTCCTGGTCTACCACTGCTATGCAGATGATACACAATTGTACATGTACTTTGCTCCGGGTACTGAGAACCCAATAACAATCCTAAAAGGCTGCCTAGCTGACCTCCAGGAGTGGATGAGTGCCAGTTGGCTGCGACTGAACCCTGATAAAACAGAGGGCCTGATTCAGAGCCGGATGCTCTGACCAGAGCGCTCGCTCTGAATCAGGGCCCTCCTCCCTCAACTTGGAGCAGCCTCATGGACGCTCGCATAGCTGTGGGTTACCACCCACAGCTATAGCGAGCGTCCATGATGATGGTCGCGATGGTCAAGACCATCGTGACCATCGGGCTTGCGACAAGACCCTGCGGTAGGGTCTCGGTGACCGCAAGCCCTGGAGTGATTTTGGCTCTATCAGAGCTAAAATCACTCCCACTGACATCACTACTGATGTCAGTGGTGCCGGACTCAGACGGTAGGCGTTCCCCCGTCTGGCAACCACGCCCTCAGCACGCCCACCAAAGGGGGCGTGCTGTCAATCAACATCGACAGCACGCCCCCTTTGGTGCGAGACCCATAACGACGGCTTGGCCGTCGTTATTCGGGTCTCGCGCATGCGCACGACGGAGCTCCCTCCGTCGTGCGCATTTGCAATTCGGCACCATCGACCCGCTTGCGAGCGTCCTGCGCTCGCGAGCGGGTCTGAATGACCCCCAGAGATCCTTATGATAGGTCACAGGACAAGACTGCAGAATAGCCAATCAACAGGACTTGTGCTTAGGGTTTCAGAACTACAAAACACTGAACATGTGCGGACTCTTGGTGTTGTCCTGGATATTGGCTTGACAATCAAATTCTCATTCTTTCATCTGAGGAACATAGCCAGAATGAAGCAGTTAATCCCCTCAGAAGATCTGCCTAAAGTCATACATGCATTTATATAATCACGCCTAGACTACTGCAATGCCCTCTACCTTGGTCTCCCAGCAAAAGAATTGCACAGCTTGCAGATGGTACAAAATGCAGCGGCCAGGCTATTAACCAAGCAGCTCCGTTCCAGCCACATATCACCCATTCTCTACTCCCTTCCCTGGCTGCCTGTAAGATGGCAGCTTCTGATCCCCTGTCCCACTCGATGACTGCAATCAGTTGACGAAAGAATATTAACAGTACTTAGAATCTCCCACAATTCATTTGGGGGGGTTGAGCTTTCAGCTCTGTGGCTCAGGCTCTATGGAACTCGCTACCCCGCACAGTTGGAGAAACCTCCTCTCTAGAATTCTTCAAAAATAGACTTAAGATTGTTCACTCAAGCATTTCACTAATGTCCCTTTATTAAGCTTGTTTTGTATTTTGTGCTGTAAAGGCAAATGTAAAGCACTTTGAGTCCCATTAGGAGAAAAGTGCTATATAAATAACATTATTAATATTATTATTATTTTTATGATTCCGAATTGTCAGATAATTGCTCACTTTCATACAAAGAGAAATTCTTGCGCTAATCTTTGTTCCAATGGTTCACACCTGAGTAAATATCCAGATATTTCCGATGGAACAAATTCTTCGATCACAAACGAAAGTCCTTGGTGAGTAGTATATGTAACCAAAAAAGAAAAAGAAAACTTTATAGGTCGAAAATTCAAGATAAAGCTTAACACACGTTCTTAGACTATGTTAAACCACTGTATAGACCACAAGGTCCTATTCTCACAGTATTTTTTTCAATAGCAAGAAAAGGCCAAGTTGCTCACATCAGTGCTTACCTGAAACAGGTGTATGAAAATCGTATAAAAGTTTCTTTCACCCAATTGTGCCCATAACCTTAAGGATAGATTAAAAGGCAATGCGCTCACACTGTGGCTTACATAAGTAATATTCATGCAGGCATATAAAGGTTTATTTCACCCCAAAGTGCACTTGCACCTTTAACCAGATCATAATGGATGCTCACACTGTAGCTTATATGAAAACTGTTAATGTAAACTCATCAAAGTTTCTTTAATGGCCTAATACATAGAATGGCTTCCTCCAATGCAATAGATAAAGAAAAACACTTTTCATAGTGCAGGATATCCAATAATAAAAATGTATTTAAACTATAAACATAAAAAATGGGGGTATATCATATCCGTACCAGATACCACACAGCAGGATCACATGGATACAGTTCAGCCGAAAGATTGAACCCTGGTATTCAGGACTATAAATGATCCCTCTGGACCCACATGGTGACCGCTGGTACTGTAAAGGTAATCCCCCTATTCACTCCTCCACCGCAGTCCCGATCGCAGTGGCCAGTTCGTGCATGCGCACTGAGATACATACGTATGCGCAGAGCGCAACAGTCGGCCGATTGCGTGCATATTATAATAATAATTTTATTTATATAGAGCTTTTCTCCTAAAGGACTCAAAGTGCTTTACATTTACAGTACAAAATACAAAATAAGCTTAAACAAGGGACATTAGTGAAATGCTTGGGTGAAGAGGTAAGTGTTGAGTCTATTTTTGAAGGATTCTAGAGTGGAGGCCTCTCGAACTGTGCGGGGAAGTGAGATCCATAAGGTTGGAGCCATAAAACTGAAAGCTCGACCCCCAGACGAATTCCGGTAGATTCTAGGTACTGTTAATAGTACTTCCTCAACGGATTGCAGTAATTGAGTGGGACAGTAAGGAATCAGAAGCTGCTTTAGGTACCTTGGGCCATGGTCATGTAGGGCTTTGTAAGTTAGTAAGCCAATCTTGAAAACAATTCACCATCTGACAGGCAGCCAGTGAAGGGAGTAGAGAGTGGGTGTTATGTGACTGGAACTGGGCTGGTTGGTTAATAGCCTGGCAGCTGCGTTTTGTACCATCTGCAAGCGGTGCAATTCTTTTTCTGGGAGTCCAGGGTAGAGGCCGTTGTAGTAGCCTTGGTGTGGTGATATAAATGCATGTATGACTTTAGTCAGATCTTCTGAGGGGAGTAGGTGCTTTATTCTGGCTATGTTCCTCAGATGAAAGAATGAGGATTTGATTGTGGCTGACACCTGATGTTTAAGTGTCAAGCAACTGCGATCCAAGCTGAATCAGGCCCATTGTTTTAAGGACATAGGGGGTGATTCAGCAAGGATCGCAATTGCAATCTGTCCACATGGTCTTGGAGAAAGAAGAACTGAAGGGAAAAAATATTTTGAATAAAAGGACAAAAACTTCAAATATCCTGGGAACTTTGATAACTGTCCAGCGCCATTGTTTACACTTGTAATCTTTTTCTTCTTACACAGCTTGTATGGTATGTAGTATAGACTTCTATACTGTACATTCACTATACATTACTGCATTATTATTCAAGCTTCAGCGGATGAAAGGTTTGGATGAAAAGCAATTAATGCAGTTATATGGAAAAAACACTCTAAATTTATTATGCGTTTATATAATTATCCGGAATGATCTGTCCTGTCTCTGCCATGTGCAATGGGAGCTGGGGAGCCCCACCCAACGGTGCCCACTGCCAGAGCAAGTTCGAGGCAGGTAGGGAGTGGGGAGAGAGGGGGATGTCTACAGTGCCTGAGACACAAAGTGTAACAATGGCCTGAAGGTGGGGGACCTGGTGTACTTTGGGTCCAAATTGCTCATTTGTGTTATTGAGCTTCAGTAGATATGAGGTCCCCAAAGAAAAGGTCAACTTTGGTATTGCCCCATTTTATATGCTGCTATGGAGGAAGAAGGGGAAAGAGTGAGATCTTTGAGCACTAGTGAAATATTTTTGTAACATACAAAGGTGACAGCAGAAAGCATGTACGCAAGTTCTAAGAGGTAAATATAAGATTTTATAGATTAACCTAATACGTACATTATAGGTTTCCCTTCATCCTGTTAGATACACATAGCTTATTTTAAATACATCACAAATGCATATCTTGTTTAGAATTCATGTTGCTCATATGTTGTCTTTTGTTGTATAAATGCTCTTATCGATAAATCTGTAGTTCCCATGGGCCATGCTGGGATCCTTCTTTGATGTAAGATACATTTTTTTTTAAAAACATTGCATCATATCAATTAAATTAATTTTCTTATTTTAAGTTTCAACATAATTATTTATAATGAAATATTAATTACTCATAAATATAAGTAATTGATGCAGGAACTTAATTTTTTTCGTCTTCATCTGAATGAACAAGAAAAAAATTAGAAAAGATTGAACTTAATGGATTTGTCTTTGTTTGACCACTGTATTACTGATGTTACTGTAGCTTTATCTTTCTTGAGCCACTATATGTTTACCAAATAATCGCCTTCTGTACCCCATGTACTTGTATTTATGTTTATTAATATAGAAAGTATGAAATATTAAGCTGGAACATACAGCAGGAATTTGTGTTAAACAGTAGCTGTAGACAGAACCATGTTTCACCTCTTAGGTATGTTTCCAGAAATACAGTGGCAGATCGAGGACTGTTCCCTATGATGAGTATTGGCCGCACTTATATTATCATCCCCAGATGTGTCTGTAAAAGGACAAGTCACCCCAAGCAGAGTGTGGGATGTAATGCAACAAGACTCAGATGCTCTCACCACAAGACATGACTCATAATTCCAGACAAGCTTCATCATCAAGCCTGGAGTTCATCTGGTGGTTCCTTGACATATTTATTCAAGATGTCAGCATGTAAACTGTTGTTTGTACTTGGTTACCTAGGATGGAAAAACAATATATCTGAAAAATAAAAATAAAATTCTTAAGTAGAAAATTCTGTAACCACAAAGTCATAAGCTTGTCCTGAGACTGCCTGGAGAACATTTGCAGATCAGTCATCCTAAGAATAACATTAGCCATCAAACTTTTCCTGAACATGCACTTATAGTGCGCTTCGTAGCATCTGAGGATGTATCTGTGATTCTTTGCTTATCAAACCAACTCATTCACAGGAAACAAAAAGCCAGACTTGCAGCACTGTCTGTGAGCAACAAAACACACAGAACCGATCAGTTTCTACACGAAAGGCTGTAATACAGATGACGGTACAACCTCTCAACAAGACATGTATTATAATCAGAAATATTTATCTGAACTAAATTCATTTGAAACAATTTCAGTGTAACGGGAAAATAATCCTATGTAGTCTGGATATTCTGTTCTGCAGAGCAGCATAAACTGCAATGTTAAGTATGTTACATTATAAAAAGCATTCTACCATGATGTTTCCAGGAGCAGCACTGACTACACAAAAGGTCTGATACCGAGCTGAACGTAAATCTGCCATAGCTGCCCCCAAATTGCATGCACATAAATAAATGTGTATACTGGTCCAAATGCAGAGTTGTGCGGGATGTAGTTGGCATCCCAGCGCATAGAATGCCCGCGGCTGCGATCCCGATGGTAAGTATTAGGATTAGGCAGTAGGAGGAGGGTTAGGCTGTGGGAGGGGAGGGTTACGGTCAGGCTGCAGGGGGCGTGGGGGAGGGGACGGTTAGGGTTAGGCTGCAGGAAAGGTGGGTTAGAGTTAAATTACTTACCTGCATGCGTCTGGATTTCCATGCCGGAATTCTAACTGCCAGCATTGTTTGCGTTGGGATCGCGTACCCAACTCAGTGCACCACGACATCTTTGTGGTGCACTTCTCCCTATCCGTATGCTTTTACTTGCACATGCTCGATTCTGGAGCGTGCATGACATGGTCCGCAAATAGGCCAACACAGCGCATCAGGGCCAATCTGAGGTGTTCTGTATTTAATTCTCAGGCTATTACCAGTCCTGTTCTAGAGGTGTCTAGCAATGTTGCTGCTCGTGTGAAAATCTGTGCACTGGCTCTATGTATTACCCCATGAAGGCTTCATATAATGTCGGGCTGACAGTGATTAGGTTATTGCACAATACACAGGCATAGAGACTAGTTACTACCTGATGCCAGGTGAGAAGTTCCCGAGTCTCAAGCATCACTCCTGTCATTTTTAATATTTTAATTTTGAAACAATTTTAGGTTTATAGTATCGTAACATAAATAAACAGTTGTGTTACTTTTTAATACCAGTGCACATTTTAAATAAACCAATATGTCTTATATCATTAATTAATACATACAGTAGCAGGAGTGACAACAAATAAGGAAAGCCTTATTGTGGGGGTTGAGTGATGGGGTTTTAAGTACCATTCCCTACCCTTGCATACTGTACATAGAGACTTGGAACAAACTGTTATTACACAAATTAGGATAAATGTGTTACAATATTTATCTGCATTAGTGTTACATCACAATTTTTGCATTTCTTACCTCCGTACCTTTGGGGCCTCCACATGAGGTTTCTGTGGCCACTCTGTCCATGTCTGGGGGTGATTCTGAGGTGGAAGCAGGTAAAGCATCGGGGATGTTTTACCTCTGCACATGCATCTGAGATGCACAGCGCATGTGCCCCGATGTTTACCGCCAGGACATGCAGATTGAAATTACATGGAGATCCATGCAACTTCGATGGGCGCTTCTGGCCGGCAACTGAGGAAGTGACTAGCACTCGCGGGTGTGTCAGTGTCCATCACTGCATCTAAAGCTAGGTACACACTGGAGTGGCGGGCCTTTGTTCCGACGTCGGAATTGTCAAAGCCAGATAATTGGCTGAGACAGGATCGGTTTCAAATTAAATCTGCGCAACGTCATTTTGCGAATGGCAATGAGACGCCATTTTGCGACTGGCCGCCCAGCACCATTTTAGTGAATCTCGCCCATTATAAGTACATACTGCAATGCTATTATTTAGCTTTGTGCGATTCCCACGCAATAAAAAGAAGTTAAAAGTCCTTTCCAAGTAAATACAGTCATTAAAACATATAAAATGATTAACCCTGCAAAACACGTACCATGGTGTACTCCACAAAACATAGTCGCACAGCGCTAACTAGTGTCTTTTCTCAATTCCCCAATACTTACACACTGCACACTTACATAAAAGGTTCCCTAGCATTAAGTAATATTCAAGGTTTACTCAGTAATTATTAATGTTGTGTAATAAAGGTTATTTGATATCTAAGGTTTAGTACATGGTAAGAAGATCGTGTTTGGTGTTGTACTGATCCACTGTGTCTCAACAGATTTCCGGTATCATCGGTGAGAAGATCGCAACATGCGTCTGCAAACTATGAACTATAGAGAGTTAAAACATTAAAATGTACTCTGTAATGTTATCAGCTTAGATTAGCATTGAGCGGGAAAAAGGACACAAAGGGCTGTTGGAGGCTGACTTGTGTCCATTTGAATTGACCTATGAACGATCCTGTAACAGAAGCATCTTTAAGAAGAACCAATGGAATCATGCCAAACTTTTCTATTGTATTGCCTATCCCTGTAAAGAGTATATATGTGGGCTCTCTGAACTCAGACCTCAGGGCCTAATTCAGACCCGCTCACGAGTGCTGAGCGCTCGCAAGCGGGTCGATGTTGACCCAGTGCGCATGACGGACCCAGCTCAGTCGTGCGCATGCGCGAGACCCGGATAGCGTTGGGCAAGCCGTCGCTATGGGTCTCGCTACAAAGGGGGCGTGCTGTCGATGGTGAGTGACAGCACGCCCCCTTTGGTGGGCGTGCCGGGGGCATGGATGGCCAGACGGAGGCGTTCCCATGGGAACGCCTACCGTCTGGGGCCGGCCCCACTGACATCACAAGTGATGTCAGTGGGAGTGCTTTCGGCTCTGATAGAGCCAAAAGCACTCCAGGGCTTGCGGCAATGAGACCCTACCACGAGGGTCTCGTCGCAAGCCCGATAGTCGCGATGGTCTTGACCATCGCGACCATCTTCCTAGCCGCTCGCTATAGCTGTGGGTGGTCACCCACAGCTATACGAGCGGCTAGGAGGTCGCTCTACAAGTGAAGAAGGACGGCCCTGATTCAGAGCGAGCGCTCTGTCAAAGCGTCCGGCTCTGAATCAGGGCCTCATTCTTCTTGCTGTGCTGTTGATGGAGGTTTCTATTGCTGATGCCGGTATCTGGGTCCAGAGCGCGTGCGTATGTAACAACTGTACCTTGGGTCTGTATGATTTATTTGCGCTAATTGTCTTTAGATCACAGCATATAACCATCTGTTTTTATATTGAATAATAACTTTTTGTGCTTTGGAACCACACTCAAAGTCTGAAAGCATTTATTTACTGTGCGACTCATCACGCTAAATAGCGACAATTTTAGTAGGAATAGGCAGGATTTTAGAAGGTATAGACAGGATTGCATAGAGGTTTTAAATAGGTATCGATAGAATGAATGCCCATCAACAGTGATTGTGCGTCCACACTGGACGACTTTAATGAACGACGTAATGATCACAGTTAAGTCATTCATTAACAATGCATGTGCAGCACATTAAACCAGGCGAACGTCGCTATTGACCACGGAAGCGTGCAAACGATGTAGGCTATATGTCGTTACAAAACGACATATTGTCCCGACATTGCTTCAGTGTGTACCTAGCTTGAAGACGCAGCTGTACTAACACTGGCGACCATGGTCACTCGGACATTCTGCGCCTGCCACAAGCATGTGCAATGTTCGAAGGTGCACTGATAGTGATTCCCTACTGCAGGCCGGTAGGGAATCTCAATAGGACACCCATCTGTCGTGGCATTAGCATAAGATGCAGTAGCTGTTGCAGCCACGCCCACCTATGATTCACCCCTTCTGTGTTTTTTTAATATCCTTCTCCAGTGTCTAGATCCAAGATACTAGATGATACTGGCCATTCATAATATGGATATTTCTGTATTATGTTATTTTTATTTATTCTAAAGGAACATTGTGTAAGTTTATAGGTAAACCACAAGCAAAACTGCATTTACAGTATAGTGCGCCCAGAACTAGTATGCTATAATTATGCTTCACATGACCCACCATGGATGTCCACCGGAGCATTAACAATCACTAATTGAGTATATTAGTTGCTGTCAGCTACAAGAAATGTGCATTGTCTGAGAAGTATAAATAGCACCTGGCACAGTGATTCGTGTATCACATCTGTAAGATCCTGAGTGGAATGACAGCACCTGTATGGTCATAACAACTTCAGTTAGGGAGGCTATAAATGTAATGTCATTCTATGCACATGTGCTAACTTACAGATACATATGCCGTTATTACAAGCACTGAACTGAAGTTACAGCAATAAACTAGTACACTGGGCACATGCATAATTACAACATGATTTACAATTATGCAAATTATCCAAGTGAAATATACTGCAACATACTCCTGTACATTAGAAAAAACTGGGGATGTATTCAACATAAACAAAGTCAAGCAAATGTGTATATTTCAACTTCATACAGTAGTAGACTATGGCATACTTGCCAACTCTGCTACTATTTCAGGGAGTCTCCCTGACAATGAGGGAATCTCCCTGTCTCCCTGACAATGAGGGAATCTCCCTGTCTCCCTGACAATGAGGGAATCTCCCTGTCTCCCTGACAATGAGGGAATCTCCCTGTCTCCCTGACAATGAGGGAATCTCCCTGTCTCCCTGACAATGAGGGAATCTCCCTGTCTCCCTGACAATGAGGGAATCTCCCTGTCTCCCTGACAATGAGGGAATCTCCCTGTCTCCCTGACAATGAGGGAATCTCCCTGTCTCCCTGAAGAGTCTAACAATCTCCCTGATTGCACCTTACCCCAATTATGAAGCATTTATAGTAAAAACAAACAAACTGAGATATATAAATGCAAATGGGATTATTAGTATTATTTCCCTGCATTGGTTATACGGTACAATGAGCACTATGGCTATACATGCATTTCCTAAGAAGTATCAGTGTGTTTTCATCAACAAGTAGATCTTACTACCTGCTTTGGGGCTCGTTTACATGTGGATGTAAGGCAATTTTCTGACATATTTATCAGATGTAGCAGTACTAACAATACATGCCCACTGTACCGTGTGCTCATAGGTGCTGCTTTCACAATCTCCCTGAAATGCCTTTTCAAAAGTAGGCAAGTATGGACTATGGGCCTGAGACAAACGCTAATGCTGTCACAGCTGCAAATCTGTACACAGCGGATTTGTATTGAGATGCACACTGGCGGGTTTGCAAATTCAAGCGTCTCCATACAAAGACGCAGCTCGGACAGAGATAAGTCTATTATCGGACTTCTGAGTAACCCTATGATCGTGCAGAATAAACGCTGGAACTGAGATATCAGAGCCAGGCATAGACATGCCCCGAAAATGGTTGTGACACGCCTTCCCCCGTGCTGCCCATACATGGTCTCTGCCTGTCAGTCACTTTACGAAAAAATCGTCACTGAGAGCGACATGAAACTTGGCGCATGTGCAGTGCGACTTAGAGACACGCGCAGACCACTGATAATCACTCAACTGCGTAACCATCGGCATGGCGGCCATCTCTGCATCAGGCCCTATATGGGGAAATATATACTATTCTTGCACAAAGATCCACACTATTTTGCACATGTCTTTTTATGAAGCAGTTTTGTGACTACCATGGAGGCAGGGGCGTATTTATAATAGGTGCAAGGTGTGTGGTGCACACGGGCCCGAGTCCAGAGGGGTCCACACACCACACACCCAATTAAATTTACTCACCGCGGCCATTTCCCCAGTGATTCGCGCATGCGCAGTAGAGATGTCCCAGGAACACAGCGTGGGCACCATGTTCCCGGAGTCTTGCGTAAGCACAGTAGACAATGGCACAATGCCAGTCTACTGCGCTGCTGGAGAGGAGGGGGCCTTATCGGATCCTGCACATGGGCCCCCTCCTCTCTTAAAGCGCCTCTGCATGGAGGTGTGTAACACCCTAGTGTTGTGGGTGTGTTGATTTGCGTGCTCTCACCTTTAATGGGACATCTCACTGTACTAGTCGTTCTTGTATCTTCTTCTTCCCATGTCACAGCAGAGAGACAGGTGGTTCCTAAAACCCCAACACAATAGATGTCACAATATATGAAATAACAGGATTTATTAAGCTGAAACTTCTCGACCAATCAGAAAAACTCCTATGCATGCAATAAGCAATACTTTACAATCTGTAACTTATTTGGTCAGAAAAACAATTATGCAACACTTTAAATAGTAATATAGTAAATATATTACTAAGGCACCAAAACTCAGTAATTGTTACCAAGCAATATATATATATATATATATATATATATATATATATATATATATATATATGTAAACAATTACTTACACATTTCTATATCCTTTCACCTTACTCTAACTATTGCGTTGTTAATACCACAAAAGAAATACAAGTATACATGCAATTATAAGTCAGTAGTTTAATATACCCTATCCTCAGGCTAATCCTGGTAGTCCTATCTGGCCAGGTTATCATTGGTGTACATTACAGAAGATGAATCTTTACTTTTATTATCATCACAATACTGTGCAGGGTGTGTGATGCACATGGTCCCCCGGGTCCAGACGGGCCCCGCACACCCTGCACCCATATTATCAAAAACTCACCTGTCCGTGGTCCCGCATCGATAGTCAGCGCTGCACAGAACATATTTCCGGCGGTCTGCGCAAGCACACTCTAGTGCCCAGAGTCTACAGTGGCCGGCCAGCCGCAGTCAGCTGCCGGGAAGAGAGGAGGGGGTCCGACACGGGGAATGCACACAGTCCCCCTGCTCTCTTAAGACGCCCTTGACTTTAGCTGCAGTGTGTCAGGGGAGAAACTGCAGATTATCTCACAGCACCATGTCCCCAATGCAGCGCACACACAACAGTTCACTCAAAACAGAGGCAGTATATACACATGGGAGCCACATGAGTTCCTTCACAGTCTGAGTGTAATAACATTGTTTATATAAATGTATATGATCCTATGGTGGGGTATTACAGATACTGTAAATAAATAATTAGCCAATTAGAATGTAGATATGTTTATTGCTTACTGACTGAAAACTGATCTTGAAAGGTCTTAAGGCCTCCATGCACCTACCAACAGGGTACTCGATCCTGCAATCGGTTCGGAACCATTTTGCAATCGGATTGTCCATTTTAAATTTCACCAACTTGCAAATCACGATCATATTTTGATTGTGATCGGCAAATCAGTGAAATCCAACATGTTGGATTTTACAGATCCTGCAACCCGGCATCTCAGGATCGCAGGTACCGTTGTTAGTTTATGGGCCCCTTAAGATGAGGTCTGCAAGGAAGTGGTTCATGGCCGAGAGACATCACCTGCTGCAAGGCCGGGGAGCATTCTGGCGAGCCCAGCAGTGTCTCATACGGATCTCTCTATGATCCCTGCATTAAAATAAGTTATCTAGCATTGATTTATTTTGTCATGTTGCTGGATTAATTGTTATGGATTGTAGAGGTTGTTGCGGGTGAGGTGATCAAAATGAGGAGGGAAGAAGAAATAAGTGGGCCAATTTCAAATAAGGAATAGTATTGGCAGATCCTATAAGCGCCAGGGTGTGTGATGTAGATCACGCCACACGATTAAGAACTTAACCAGTTCTTCGGTTTATTAACCAGGCAGAACTGGCTGCAGAATAGCACAGGATTAATACTGTATGTAAGCAATGCAGGCATATTATAGATGCAACAGATCCAGCCAAGAACATATGAGGTTAATGCAGGTGGTGCGCGGGTAATGAGATACACCCCTTTTATATATACAAGTAGTGGTGGCAGTGGAGTATTTGCCCACTTACATATAGCAGTACTGACACAGTGAAATATGTGGGTTCTTTCCTGTATATGAGGCTCCCTATGGAGACTCACAGGGGCACGGCCTTCCTATATGGAGGACAGAGGTAAAGGCGCGCAGCCGCACACTAGCGTCAGAGGTTGCGTGGTGAAGCGCCTCTGGCACACAGGAGTTCTGGCAGCATCAGGAGATAGGTGACAATAAGGTCCTATTTAGGTCATAAGGAGGTGTGTCTTGCCCCCTATTGTGATTGATGTTAGGTGCTAGAAACTCATAGTAGAAGGTCTTGACGATGAGTGTAAGGAAGTAAGCTGGCAAGAAGTGAGAAGGGAAACGGACAAGAGTGTATCCGATGCTTGGTGGGTAGGATGATAGAGGAGAATGTAAAGGCAGGGGGAGGTGTCCAAAGAATGCATGCCTAGCTATCACTTGGGATAACCTGTGGTTGTAAACCACGATATCATGAACAAAGGAACAATATTAAGGGGTCTATTTATAAAAGTACTAAAGCCCTTTTCTCCTGCTTTTTAGTAGGAGAAATCATTTTACACTATCCATAATAAGCTGTAACAGAGGGGAAATCACTCAGATCTCTGCTGTTTTGCTTTCCACATACTGGATGTGCAGTCAGGGTAGGCAGGGGCGTTTCTAGAGAGGAGAGGGCCCGTGTGCAGTCTCTGACACGGGCCCCCTCCTCTCCGCCTGGCGGCCGGCAGCGCACTGAGCTGAGCTGTGCGCGGCCAGAGTTAGAGACTCTGGGCACTAGAGTAGGGGGAGGTGACAGAGATGAGTGTGAGGGACTTGTCATCAGGGTATGTAGGGCAGACCCTCCCGTCATACTTATAGAAAAATTATTTGAATAATGCAAAGAATATATTTATAACTTATAAACATCTTCTTTGTTTATTGTAATCATTTTTATAATTAACTCCTACAGCTTTGTTGAGCTCCCTGGGACTGCAAGGAGATGAGAGATAAGGCAGCAACAGCTCAGCCACGCTTTTGTATAGTCAGACAATGCTTGTAGAGCTGGGGGCGGGGCCACACCACGGGCAGTAAGCTGCACAGAGAGAGCTAAGAGGCATGCCTCTGAGTATGGGGGGGTGTGACTTGAGCACTGATGGACACCTTGGATGCGTCATGTGATCAGGACTGCAGTGTTTAGAGATCGGAGCTCAAGTCAGCAGCAGCAAGAGAAGACACAGTGATGCAGGTAGGAGAATCAATGGACACTGAAGCTTAGTGTAGTGAGGGGAGAGTTACAGCGAGTAGGGGGTGAGACAGGCTCCCAGCACTCAGACCCATATCCATGTGTGCCTCCCCAGCCATTGACCTCACTGCACGTCAAAGCTGGAAAGACATGTGAAAGACAGACAGGAGGGGGACAGAGCTGAAAGAGAGATGGACAGGAGTGACTAAGATAAGAGAGACATATCGGTGGAGGGGGATAGTCAGGAAGGTAGGGGAAGAGTCAGGAAGGCGAGGCAAGACAGAATATAAAGACCCTGCAACGCTGGGCATGATGACCAGAGACTGGGTGAATGGTGGATTTAAAATATTAGTTATATTATTTTTTTACACAGATAGATGGATAGATATTTCAGGGAATACTTAGAAGTAATGATGCCTAATTGCAATGTTTATCTAATTGAGATACACTAATTGTGTCATAATTAAAGACTACTGCATTTATGTGTGTTTGGAATCTTGTTTCTTAATTACACTAATGATCACTTTACTATGACAAGCTATTATTTTTATTTGAAGTCTTGCATAATGACCTTTCTGAGGTAGGCATCTAAAAATACCTTTTCTGCTAGAAGCATACTTAATACCAGGCAGATGACTTGTTCATGGAGTAACTTAATACCCCATTTGTTTTTGTATCATCTAGAATTCTTCAAAGTCAAAGCAAATGGTTTGAGGGGACATGTCTGGTTGCTGACTGTAGGAAATCCTTCAGTAACTGCTGAATGATGTGAGTCACTTGCGTATATCTCATTTCTATGTCTATGAGTAAGCCGATCACAACTCTGTGTGTGTTATCCTTATAGGGACCACCTAATACATTTGGGAAGAATTTGTGTATTGTAAATTACAGTGTCTCTTTTCAGCTGGGTCTCCTATAGATATTTTTTATTGTTTTAAATCTATTTGCAATGTAAATGAGTGATTAACCTACATTGCTCAACATTTTAATGGGCTTCAGTTTATAATAGTCTAATGGTGGGTACACGCGGGACGATCAACAACGATATCATTGTTCGATCTCCTGGGTGTGCTGGACGATCGATATCGATCATCCAGCACACCAGGGACCTCATTCAGAGTCGTCGTTACGGACGCACGGTCGCACGCCACCGATGTTCGCTATACTGCGCATGCATAAAGTTCGCAATGCGCGTGCGCAAACTAGCCGCTACGATCAGAAATTTCTCTCTCCTTGAACACAGCCAGGTCGGTAGTTTGAGTGACAGAATGAGGCCTTTGTGGGTGGTAACAGGGGAAGGTGCTTGAAAACAGGGGGGTGGAGATCCGAACGCAGGCGTGCCTAATTATGCGAACAGCGTTTTATGGGTGTGCATACGGTTTATGGGAGTGCATAATTAACAAAGTAGCGTCATGGCACATGTGATATGGGAGGTTTTTACACTGACATGATCGTAGAGCTTAAGAGAGGGTATGGTCAACCGTAAGCTCTACGACCAGTTCCGATGGTTCCCGATGGTCTCAATTAATCCTTATATGCCCGGAGGTGACATGCAATGCGTACGAGAAGGGGGCGTACTTTTTTGATTTCCGACCGCTTCCTCCCCTTGGTCGGCCAGCTACCGATCCGAACTTAGGGACGCTACTTGTGAGGGAATCATTTGAATATCCTGGCCCTTTTCCCGTACGACCGTGCGGCCGCTTCGACCGACTCTGAATGAGGTCCCATGTACCCACCAACGACTATAACATCTCTCGATCAACGATCGCGGGTCCCTATAATAACCTGGTTGATATCGACCAAGTTGGCCTGCATGCACGGGCGATGGCCGATAACGACCATACATGCCTGCGCATCGCAAGTCGTTGGTGGGCGAAAAATGCACGATATGATCGATATCGTTATCATTCATATCGTCCATTTAAGTCGTACCGTGTGTACGCACCTTAAGAAAAGGCAATAAGAAAATGAGAGACAAAATCAAAAAAGGAGGATAAAAGATTGGTCTAGAATTACCAGATCCTGCATTATAGTAATGTATGGAAAGGCAAGTTATTATAATTAAAAGATTGTTACTACATTTTTGAAACACCTCTAATCTACAGTATTTGTTTTCATTTTTTCCCCAGCTTGTTATCTCACACCACCAGTGTGACATATAGTGTATTTGAGGCACTCTAGAAAAAGAAAATGTTGCTTACCCCCCCCAAAAAATAAAAAAATTATACTTATTACTGTCACCACTAAGGGTTAAGTTTAAATATCTACTGGCCAAGATTTAATACACACTTAACTAGAATTTAAAAATGATAGAAATACCTGGTGAGTAGTGACAGGCATATGGTGGTTACTTACCAGTACCACTGGCTTCTAACCTCTCACGGCAGGGTCTGGGGCTGATGGGCAGGCCATGCTCTTAAGTTACAGGATCAGTCACATGACTGCTGATGCCATCAAGCTGCCAATTTCAAAACTTGTTAGCCTATTTAATAAAGCTCTGAGCACAAAACTGTGGCAGAGTATTAGACTAACTACATGTACGCCAGACCAGTGGTTCCCGAACATGGTCCTTGAAGTACACTAACAGGTCAAGTTTTAAGGATATTTATGCTTTTTTTTCTTTTTCAAACATCTATTTATTTCTTAAATTAAGGATATCCATGCTTAAACACAGGTAACTTAATTAGTACCGCATTCATTTTGATTTAGCTATCTGTGCTCAAACAAGGATATCCTTCAAACTTGGGCGGTTAAGGTACCTTGACGACTGAGTTTGGGAACCACTGGGCTAGACAATATTAGGCAATATTTGCAAGTAAATAAAGCAAATAAGAATACCAGCGTTGGCTCACATCTGCATTTTTTTCCATACACACATACAGGAATGATTACTGAGAGTCTATGTCTGTAGTCATTGTTGGGAGCACTTTGCAAAAGTAAGGGATAGTGTC
Source organism: Taudactylus pleione (assembly GCA_031769625.1). Lineage (NCBI taxonomy): Eukaryota > Metazoa > Chordata > Amphibia > Anura > Myobatrachidae > Taudactylus > Taudactylus pleione. Next base: position 978,878 of record JAUIMM010000039.1, read on the forward strand.
GTAAACAGGGTGGAGCAAATACCCTGGGTACTGTGGTGGAAGTGGGGGACATAGGTGCATTGGCTTGGAACTCACTGAATCGTCCCCTATGCAGTGTTGTACGGGGATGCCAGTGAAATCCCTTGTGGTCCCCGATGCCTCAGACACAGTCCAAACCATTTGCAAATTACCACAATGACCAGCGGCTACAGTCACTGTACTTGACCTCTCATCTACAGCACCGTCACGGAGATGTCAGAGGGTGGGAGAAGCGAGGACTCGGAGTAGCCAGAAAAGAAGGGTAGTAAAGTAATAGACATCTCAGGTGAGGGAATAAGGAGGAGAAAAGTATCTTCCTGTTCTGTAGCATTACACTGAACTGCTTGTATACTGTATTGCAGAGAGCTTTTCGCTCTACTCAGAAGATACTAATGCTGCATACACATGGTACGATTTTCCTGAACGATAAGAACAATAACGATATAGTTGAACGATATATATCGTTCATGTCGTTCATTTTTAGCCAGTGAATGATCGACCAACGATGTGTGTTCCCATATGGACGATAAAGATATCTTTCATCGTCCATGCATGCAGGCCAACTTGGACGATATCGTCAGTTTTCCCTGTTCAGAGATGTGGCAGGATGACTCACTGAAAGATATCTATGAAAGATCTTTGAAGGATATCTTTCAAGTCGTTGGTGATACAGATCGTACTGTGTGTATGCACCTTAATGCTGCCCATCCATTTAACGATTGCGGGGACGATGGCATGGTTACGACGCCGTCATCTCCCGCAGGGTGAACTGCGTACACTGAATGTTCAGACGTTCAGTGTATGCAGATCAATCATCCCCAAACATGACAACCTGACGGCGGTCGTCAGGTTGACAGTTATGTTCGGGCGATGATTGATGTTAATAACGACCAGCGGGCGCGCGCATCACTGGTTGTTTTTAACCCTTTACTGCCCGATTTGGGGGCGATTACCAAGCGATGGAGCGATAACGACCGTCGTTATCGCTCCATCGCTAGGTATAATCGCCTAGTGGATGGACAGCATAAGTGTTGCAATAAAACAATGTACTAACTGGGGATTTGCTTAACCTGTACCACTCAGTTAAAACCATTGGTGGCCGCTTCTGAAACAATGATATTACAGTGTGACACCAGTCACATGTGTGTGCAGAAACTGTCTGGGATCATAGGAGTCAGTTCTGTAGGTGCTTGAGTATCTCTCATAGTTGTGTTGCCACTAATCATATCTATGAATGGCATTTTTCACACAAATGGAGGGGGTGGGTAACGTGACCACTTCCAATCAATTTTAAGACTCCTAGGGATATATTTACTAAAGTGTGCGTTTTTAGAAGTTGAGATGTTGCCCATAGCAACCAATCAGATTTTAGCTAATACTTTGTAGATGGTGCTAGATAAATGTTAAGTAGAATCTGATTGGTTGCCATCTTCACTTCTAAAAACCTGCATTTCAGTAAATATACCCCCTATAGCCCTAAATGTTACCGGTTTGTGATTTATGAACAGACCCTCCTCACCATGCTACTAGGACTTGTTCTTTTTTATTCTGTAAACAGGACACTGATTGCCAACAACTGGTGTGGTTTACTACGTACTAAGAAGGTCCAAGTTTATTATTATTATACAAGTTCATATTGAGTAGATGCACTGATAGTACATTGCTGCAAATCCCTGGTCTTCAAGATACAGCAAGGTACTGTAATACTGATACTGCACTTTAGTTGCTATCAAACTGTATAAGGCCAGTAGACTCACCTATGAATAGGGCTACATATGGTTTGGATAGATGCCCAATTTACATCATCCATGTACTGTATATGGAAAAAATTTTTGAGAACACATCCATATGGAGGATTTCAAATATGTTAAAGTTAGGTAATGGGTGGTGCTAATGTGAAAGATTGAAGAGCAATAAGTAAAATAAGTAAAATTACTATAGACAGTAATTAGTTAGACACATTAAAAAGTGACAGGTACAAAAGATCGACAGGGTCAAAAGTTCGACATGAAAAAGATCGACACAAAAATGGTCAAATTTTTTTTTTTAGGATTAGGGTTAGGCACTTACTGGAGGGTTAGGCACTTACCCAGACGGTTAGGGTTAGGCACTGGGAGGGAGGGCTAGGCACCAAGGGGAGGGTTAGGGTGAAGATTAGGCTAAAAAACAAAAAAATTGTCGACCATTTTTGTGTCAACCATTTTCATGTCGAACTTTTGACCGTCGACCTTTTGTACCTGTCAAACTTTTTACATATCTAACTTTAATGTGTCTGACTTTTGTTTGTGTCTAACTTTTTTCCCTGTCTAACTATTGACTGTCTTACATCTGGTGTCTATCTAGACCAGTGGTCAGGGAAAAGGGGTAAATTACCCCACATGGAGTAAAAATGAACTGAATAATTTATCCAAGACATTAAACACTTGTCTGGCATGGTTGCATCATTTGTGACCAAAACAGGCAGTGCAACAGACATAATCGCAAATGATGCACCCGTCAGAAATGCCCACTGGGTGGCTGCTGGAAAATAATCTTCCAACAGCCGCCAATAGCAGGTACCTCTAGCCTTTCTGCATCCCTGCACCCTCCCCCAGTGTCTGCCATGCTGCACATCACTGCTGATCGGTCAACACGGCAGGACTCCCCATCTGGTTGCTGCAGATAGGTGCTGCTGCCCGGGAATTGTAAATGAACCCCCTTCCAGTCTGTACCTGCTGGCTGCTCAAAAGAATAGCCACTGGAGAAACCAAAGTCACAATGCTCCGAACATCAATGGCCCGATATATCGATGACGATCTAAAAAAATATATATATTAAATTGTGTTTAAAAATTTTAATTTAATAAAATTGTGTTTTATAAGCTTTAAAATAGATGTTCTTGACCCAAATCAATCATGAAAAAACCCAACCATTTCTGAGAGTTTTTGTCAATAAGGTGGTTAAAGAAAACATGACACCCGTAGTTTATTCACCACAATGCTGACAATACATTTTAGACCAACCCCTTCTTGTCAGTCCCCTTGGCTGGCCAGACTTGAGGTTGGCAAGTGCTACTCTTGAAATGGTGATAGCATCTCACCTGGGAATTAAATTGGTTCACAATTTTGCAACCCCCTCCATCACCCTAACCTGTCTTTACAACTACTTTTACAAAAATCTGGCATTCTGTTCTAATATCTTATTTTGCTATGGTTTTATCACTTTTGCTGTTAACTCTTCATTACATGTATGATATTTATGGTCAGGTAATAACATTTTGAAAAAAAAGCCTCCACTCTAAAATCCTTAGACTCCATATAAAATCCTCCACTCTAAAAAAAAAAATATAGACTCAAAACTCATCTGTTCACCCAAGCATTGCACTAATGTCCCGTTAAGCTTGTTTTGTATTTTGTGCGGTAAAGGCAAATGTAAAGCACTTTGGATCCTATTAGGAGAAAAGAGCTATATGAATAAAATTATTATTATTAAAATGTCATACCTTCATGGATCCATCCTGCCGAATGGTGAAGATTCTGACTGCTGGATGTTGTGTAATGGTAATGTAATATAAGGTGTATGTCTGTGTAGGTTGATGTAGTCATAATGTCGACATTCATAATGCAAACAGCACAATGCCGACATGTATCATGTTGACATTGTTGAAATGTTGACAATGAACGTTGGCATCTGCAGAATATTGACACGTTCAATGTGAAATGTCGACATTCTGCACGGATCGGCAGCGGAGGGTAAGTTTTATGTTACTGGAGGGGAGGGTTAAGCACTAGGGGGATGTTTATGGTGTGGGCAGGGAGATTAGAGACTAGGGTGATGGTTAGGCTATGAGAGGAGCGGGTTAGGCACTAGGGGGATGGTTAGGATAGGCTATGGGAAGGGAGGTTAGACACTGGGGGGATGGTTATGGATAGGCTATAGAGGGGAAGTTAGGCACTAGGGTGATGGTTAGGCTGTGGGAGGGGTGGGTTAGGCTCTAGGGGGATAGTTAGGGATAGGCTATGGGAGGGGAGGTTAGAGTTAGGTACTAGGGGGATGGCTAGGGTTAGGCTATGGGAGGGGAGATTAGGGTTAGAAGTTAGTCATACTTAAAGCAGGTAGTCATCCTGACGTCACCGCAGTAGCCAGAAGATCCTGCTGGAAATGGCGTACCAGGTAAGTCACCATTAGAACACCAGGGATTTTGTCGACATTCTAATTCAGTGATTTTTAGGCTTATTCAACTCACGACATATTGCTCTACACAGAAATAAAATAAAAAAATTGCATTGGCCCCCACAGAAAAAAATAAAATAACCAGCTGAGACAGCTCACTGTCGTCCCTGTCCTGTCTCTCATCGGCTGAGGTTGCTCAGTCACACTCATACCCCTTTCAGACATACAACCTGGGAAATTTCCTGCTCAGACCCAGGAATTTCTCCTGTGCAAATTCCCGGGTATTTGGTCGAGACCCCTCTTTCACACTGCAGTGTCTACCCGGGAAATTCCCAGGTAGACCCCTTTCAGACATAAGCCAGGTTTGTTAGTAGTAGTCCCCTCAGTCCTATGCAGTGCCCCTAGTAGTAGTCCCCTCCACCCTATGCAGTGCCCCTAGTAGTAGTCCCCTCCCCTTGTAGTGCCCCTAGTAGTAGTCCCCCCCTTGTAGGGCCCCCAGTAGTAGTAGTCCCCCCCCGGTAGTGCCCCCAGTAGTAATCCCCCCCTGGTAGTGCCCCCATAGTAATCCCCCCCCTGGTAGTACCCCCAGTATTCCCCCCCCCCAGAAGAGAGAGACTTAAAATAAAATAAAAAAAATCACTTACCTGAAACTCCCGCTCCTGGTCCCGCCGCTAACAGCTCCTCCGGCCGCTTTGCATGGGAGAGACGTCATTACTCATGACATCTCTCCCATTACCCACTGCGGGAGCCGGAAGATGGCTCCCGCAGTGGGAGCAGCAGCAGCCGATGAGAGTCTGACAGACTCTCAGCGGCTGCTGATTACAGCAAACACACAGCTGCCGGCTCCGGCGGCTGTGTTTGTGCTGTGTAGCACTGACCGAACTCCGTCCGGTCAGCGCTACACACGCGGGCAGTCTGTGTCACAGTGACACAGACTGCCCGCGGCCCGCATGACGCTGCGGCCCGGGGGCAAATGGCACCCTAAAGGACACTCTACGCTGTCAATGTAAAAGCTGCTTGGTGCTGCCCGGGAGTAGTAAATTCCCGGGTAGCACCATTCAGACAGAAGCAGGGTAACTTCCCGGGACTTAAGTCCCGGGAAAAACCCTGGTCAATTGCAGGGGCGGCTACCCGGAAACATGTAGTAGGCACCTTTCAGACAGACTCGGGTACACGGGAATTTGGCCGAGGCAGGCCAAATTCCCGGGATTCTCGAGATGTCTGAAAGGGGTATCACTGACTGAGCACACAGTGCAGAGCTGGGAGTAGTGTGCATGTAGGCCATAGGTCACGGCCCTGGCGCGCCTGAGCCTTCCTGAAGAGCCCAGCACTGCCCAGGCCAGCAGTACAAGTAAAGTCAGCTCTGACTGCACTGACCACATGGCACACTTGACAACCGCTCGTGGCACACTATTGTGCCACAGCACAGTGGTTGAAAAACGCTGTTTTAATCTAATTTGTGTTATAATGATGTATGTTGACGTGGACAGTGTTGACATAATGACCACGATGAATTCCACCAAAATATACAACACCCCTTTGTGGAATACAGTGGATCACTTAATAGAAGTAGAACAAGACTTTAATGGCAATAGATAATCTGAACAATTTGACAATCCCTCATGGGGACAGTGCACCCATCTGAGACATTTTCCTCCAAAGGTTCCACTTACAAATACACTTTATTAAATATGAGTTCAATTTACTGAAATATAAAACATTTCTCACTGATAATGACAATATAACATTAAGGATGATGTATCTCATGTCTGTATTTTATTATTTTTATTTGTGTGTTTAAGAAACATTTTTATAATGTAAAAGAAATGTGCATTAATGCAAGCTAACAACAAGTAATTATCCCCTAAAGCAGATTCAGAAAGACTTTTAGGGAAAAAAAACTAGTGTTTATACTACAGTATGTGACCTCCTTTGATTGCTGGATACATGATACATTGCACATGATGGATAAATGGTTTGGAGCAAGCATAATAGCACTTTACATGAAATGGTTTCTGGTCACGATGTCATGTATGTTGGGAATGTACAAGTGACATATTTTGTACATTATTTAAGTGACAAAAATTTTAATTTCCAAAGCTGCAAGAAAAAGTGGGCTAATAGCGTAACTGCCATTTTGTAAGCAGGTGGATTTATCGTCTATATAGCGAGTACATAAATATGGTGGCATGTTTGGGAGGATGTCAAATTTTCCATGTAGCTGAACCTAGACACGTTGGGATGCAACTAGTAGAACTACTATCACCAGCATGCCTATTTTGAGCACATATAGTGCCAGTCCTAATTATAATAATCAGTGTCTCCATAATAAAAATAATAAACATTTCCCCAGTTATAAAGATTAATAAACAGTGTCCCTGCTTTTTATTATTTTTAGTTAGTAGCCGGGTAGCCAATGAGGAGCAATCTCTCAGCATCCCATCCTTTTCTACATCCCATTATTAACTAAGATATCAAATCTTGCAAAGGAATGGATTCACTGCTGGGCTATATAGCAGCTATAAAGATTATGTTGCTACCTAAAGCACTGGACTTATTATTGACTATTCCAAGTTTATTGCCATTTAACTTAACAAAACTGTTAAAACATTATAACAGCTGTTTGGGGAAAATAAATTATCCTGGTTAGCAAGACATCATATGTCCCTCTCAAAAATAGGAGGAGGATTAGTTTCTCAACTGAGAACATCAGTTAGCAAAAATCAGCTGAGTAAACATGAAAATAGTACAAACTAAATGTTCCTGATAAGACCTGTTATAGATTACCCATAAAAAAGACCAAATAACAAAGGCACTCCTAAAGCCATTATAGACTCACTTCAAGCCTAGGGCATAACAATTACTAAAACATGAACGATCATTGCCTTCTTTTCACCTATCCATACTAGGTTTGCTAAATTGATTCAGAATTTAAATCTAAACAATTGGGACAATAATGGAATTGGTAACATAAGCAATTTATATGACAATAAAATCAATTACCTCCTCAGTGAGAGACTGGGTCCAGTAATTAATTTAAATCAGCCCAACAAATTCACAACACAAATTAAATGGTAAATAGACAAAATATAGCTTTTACAAAAGAAGGGTGGGAATAAATTGACAGAACCAGTCATGTATTAACCACTATGAAATGCTTTCAAAAATGAAACACAGACTGCATTTATCCCGCAAAAAGCTTCTTCCGATCTGGGTGAATCAGCCTAAATACTGCTGGAGGAAGAAAGGTTCTATACAAGTTTCATATATATTGGGAATTCACAGCTATAAAACCTCTAGGGATGGAGGTGTCCAGTTTAATTACAGAAGTAGCAGGATGTAATATTGGAATAGAGGGAAGAGACTTTGAATACTGTTTTCAACCTCTCGGATCATCAACTAACAACTCATGAACATAACCTATTGGCTAAGGGATTATCATTTGTTCCGACAAATAGACACGACAGATTCAACTGGTCCATAGACCATTATACATTCGGTCGAAGACTAAGACTTAAGGAACACTTTGGAGACACCAGCCCACAACACCAACATAGTCCATTTAGAAGTCCATCCAAGTTCGACCCAATCTCTACTAACCCCAGCATAAAAACCTACCTACGTCTTATTAACCAAGAAACCAACACTAAAGATAATCCACAATACTATAATAATTTACCTCCTAACGAGAAGATAGCGCTTAACAATCTACGTACCAATGAGAATCTGGTTATAAGACCGGCGGACAAAGGGGGAGCAGTTGTAGTACAAAACTGGAGAGACTACAACCAGGAAATTACAGATGTGAACACGTACACCAAGATTAGTTATAACCCTATGAAAGAGGTCAAGAACAAATTGGACACTGTGCTACAAGAAGCACTCCTATCACGCCGAATTGATGAAGAGATTTTTATATATCTGACAGTTCAATATCCGATATGCCCTATAATATACACCATGCCAAAAATTCATAAGTCCCTTACCAAGCCTCCGGGCAGGCCAATTATCTCCGCCAGAGGATCCCTCCTCCAACCACTTGCCATCTTCGTTGATTATCACCTTCAACCACTTGTTAGTAAGATACCAAGTTATATCAAGGACACCGGTGCATTCATTGAAAAATTAAAAGGAGTCAGTATCGAGGGGGATACACTGATGGCCACTATGGATGTATCCTCTTTGTATACTATCATTCCACATGAGGAAGGATTATCAGCAATAGAGGAAGCCCTTACCTCAATCGAACCAGAACAAATTAGATTCCTGATTGAATTTGCTGGATTGGTTCTTGTGATATAACCACTTTAAGTATAAAGAATCATACTACTTTCAATGCTCCAGGACTGCAATGGGGTCGAATCTGGCACCGGCCTATGCGAACCTCTATATGGCTAAGTATGAGGAAACCTATATCAAACCGCTCTTTGGTGCACAGCTACTACTCTTTCTT